>CM064512.1:2956251-3053751 GCA_032716605.1 Paralithodes platypus
CTTTTAATACCCACAGATCTTTCCTAAGCTGCATACAATCGTCTAATGATAGCCAAAATAAGCTGCTAAAACGCATCAGAGCTTCAAGGGGTTAAATAGCTACAAATATCGTCTAATAATTGCCAAAATATATTGAATAATTAGTCCCCGGTAATGAAGGAGTTAAGTGTTCTGTGTTGTTTAGTGGGATGTTGACATCAGGGACAAGAAGGCTCTCGAATATGTGGCGTTTGTAATCTTGTCATGACGACGGGGGATGGCCGGACCTGAGGCGTGCAAGTACAGGTTTTTCTGATGGATTAATCCCTTCTATACCGGTGACGTCTTTTCAATTTTATTCTAGTTATATTTAAGCGATTTTCAGCAGTTTAGGAAGGATCTGTGGTAGTAAAAGCTGATAAGGGAGACAGTTCGAAGCCTGCTAATTGCTGGAAACCCTTATATATACTGTACTGTCTTGATAGCGTAATGCATAAATGCGCGGAATTTCGATGTGAGTATCCTAGGTTCGAGTGCCACATGTATTTGTGGATTTCATTAATTGAGTTTAGAAGTAAAGTTGGTTGGTGAAAAAATGTAATAAAAAATATGAAAAATGTGTGGAATATTAACTTATGTTTCTGTTACTCCACAGGGGATCAACAGGCTCGCTAAACCAACTGTCTCTCCTGCCACCCCCTCCCCCGCACCACAACCACCACCACCACCACCCCTCCCCCATCCATTCCTCCCAGCGTAACCCCCCCTCCTACCATCCCTCCCACCCCCACCACCACCTCCCCCCGTCCCCGCGACCGTATGGCCCCGGTACCCTGAGCTCCGTGCTGACCTCACCCGACCCGTTCGTCAAGCCTCCACCACCAGGGCTACAGGGGGCCATGGGAGCATATAGCAAGTTTAATATGTGAGAGGGGGAGAGAGAAAGAGAGAGGGAGAAAGAATAAGTTACATAGTGTGAAAAAGAGTGATGCCGTACACACGAGCGCCTTTTACCTCGGCATTTATCCTCAACACTGATCTGGCAGCTTATGAGGTCAACATTTTTAATATTTCGGTTACGTAAATTAATCTACCAGCAGTCTAGTTTTCGATACCAGTGCAAAATAGTCCAGAAATGTTGCCGGAAATTTTTGGATTATCGAATGTTGGCTAAAAAAGCTCTTGCGTGATATCGGCTTGAGAGTGAGTTCGATCTGTTAACCCTTCGAGTACCAGCAACGCCTTTTTGTTTATATTCCATCCGCATTTAGACAATTTTATGAAGTTAGGAAGGTTTCCCTTCATAATTGCTGAGGGGCACAGGGCCTTGGGTGGGGCTTCGGTATCCCGGGCGTTTCCGCACCCTCCTCAGCTCCTTGCCTCGGACCGGCTTCGGTCACCCAGGCTTTTTTGTGGTAGGCAGGGAGGGTTCTGTGGGGGCGCTCGGTTATGGCCTTGGCCTTGATGGGGCCTTGGGGCTGTTCGGCCAGACAGCCTGGGAAACAACAACAACTAAAAGCTAGTACCTACCTGTACAGTAAAAGCTAGTACCTACCTGTACAGTAAAAGGATTAATTGAGATAGCCTATAATCTTTGGACGGGTAGACATCCTTCCTAAGCTGCATAAAACTGTCTAATAGTTACACCAGGATATAAGGAAAAGCATGTCACCGGTATTGAATGGGTAAATATAGCTACCTCTAGTTAGATCTGTAATTATTACTATGTCCAATCTATTTTATTCAATAGGAAGAGCCGTTTAGAGAGAAGCCGGTATCACACGAGCGCTTTTTCACTCAACATTTATCCTGAACACTGGTCTGGCAGCTTATGAGGTCAACATTTAGATTATTTCGGTTACCTAAATTCATCTACCATCAGTCTAGTTTCCAATACCAGTGCAAAATACTCTAGAAATGTTGCCAGAAATGTTTTGATAATCGAATGTTGACTATAAAAGCTCTCGTGTGATACCGGCTTTACAGGTCTCCCTCGATTGACGATGGGGTTATGTCCGGAAAACCCAATCTGAACCCCATCACCACCATGACTTAATTTACATCATATTCTGGTTACCATTAAACAATTTTCTATAGCTTATAATCTATCCTTAGGGGTAAATACAATCTAAATAAACCCTCTGAGTAACATAGGGTTCTTCTTAAACTGCAAACAAAAATCTAATTTTGGCCAGAATCAAAGGTAGAAAAATCATGGTGCTGAAGGGGTTAAAAGGTGTCATGGTGCTGAAGGGGTTAAAAGGTGTCATGGTGCTGAAGGGGTTAAAAGGTCATGGTGCTGAAGGGTTTTAAAAGGTGTCATGGTGCGAAGGGGTTAAAATGTCATGTGCTGAAGGGGTTAAAAGGTGTCATGGTGCTGAAGGGGTTAAAAGGTGTCATGGTGCTGAAGGGGTTAAAAGGTGTCATGGTGCTGAAGGCAAAGAGTGTGTCATGGTGCTGAAAGTAAAGAGTGTGTCATGGTGCTGAAGGGGTTAAATAGAAAAATATAGCGAACCCTAAAATTAATGGTTGTTGTTCCCTAACCTGCCTGGCCGAACAGCCCCGAGTCCCCAAGGAAGGCCATGGCTACGGTCGGGCTTTCCCACAGAGCTCTCAAAGAGTGTAAATTGTGTTGTTGGTGTAAGTGGTTGTGTGAAATGCAGTCTTCTATGATGTGTTTAATGGTATGGGGTGCTGTGTTACAACCCGGGCAGGTGTCGACGACGGAGTCATCCAGTCTATTTTTTCCCAGCTGATGGTAAATTGAATCCCTTTGCATCAGATTTCATGATTATTACTGGACAAATCTGATACTGCTATGTCTGTGAGTTATATTATTGCCAAGTTTTCATAATTAGCAACCTATTTCGCAACAAAATCATGATAATAAAGTAGTAATCAGAATGGAGATATGACAGTTTAGTATCAGCTGGAAAAAAAATGGAGTATAGTTATGTAGAGCAGATTAACCAGACCACTGAACTCCATACGGAACTCTCATAGGTCTGGCCCGAAGGCTAAAATTAATGGGGTAAATGGGTATGCGTTCTCGGACCAGCCAAATCCCAAACACCTAGGAGGCCTCTCAGATTCCTGCCATTTTTTTTTTTTTTTTGCCTCGTATGAGGCCTCCCGGATTCCGAGGGTTAAACAATTACAGATCTAAGAATATGTACGAGTACTGTATGTCAATTTCTATCATTCTGGCAACGACTGTGATAGCCAACTGTATTTTTAATGATCTAGTGTTTAGCAAAGTATATTTTTTCAGTTTTTGTAGAGGAGAAAACTTATAAGAATATATATTTTAAAAGTCTGGTGTTGTGTTTCATTAACAAGAAAGATTGAAATGAATTGTCTAATACGAAGCGTGCGCCTGGAAGTGTGGTGGGCGGGCGGGCTTGTGGTTTCGGCTTGCTGCATGTCTGCCTGCTGAGACCGGAAATTCTCCGGGTGGTCGGAGGCCGGGGGAGTGCGGGAGTGACCTTGGTTATCTCTGGTCTCTGGGTCTTCTGGGTGACCTATGTGTGTGTGAATTTGTGTTTTGTTTTGTGTGTGAATTGTTTTTCTGTTGTCCCTGGTCGGGCTGTCTCGAGTCGGCCATCCCCAGGGGAAAAAAAAAAAAAAAAAAAAAGAGAGGATGGGCCTGATTAACCCCTCAGACCCGGTTGGGCTCCGAGGCAGCCATAAAAAACACCCCGCGGAACCCGGAAGGGCTCTGAGGCTCCGGCAGCTTGAAAGACAAGATTTGAAGTTTGATTATAAAGCAAAAATACAGAATAGTAAAAATGTTAAGTCTGCTACCGCCGCCGCCATCACCGTGAACGACCGCTGCAGTGCAAGTACTGGTACTGAGCTGGATACACAGGCCTAGTTTGCCTTTTTCCAGAGGATCTACTGTAAGAAACTGTAAGAAAGCCTGTAAGCTTGGTGTGCGAGGCGTCCGTACGAGGCATGTAAACAACAGCCGGTTGGACCGACGCCGCGCATCTCCGACCACAAGGAGAGGCGTCCTTGTTCGTGTGTGCCTGTATGTTATTGTTAAGTAGTGAAAAGTAGTGTAAAGTGGCTATCGCCACAAAGTTATCTCCACGGAAATAGTTATCACAACTGAACCAGTTGTTGTTGTTGTTCCCTAAGCTGCCTGGCCGAACAGCCCCGAGTCCCTGAGGAAGGCCATGGCCACGATCGGGCTTTCCCACAGAGCTCTCATTGAGTGTAGATTGTGTTGTTGGCGTAAGTGGTTGTGTGAAATGCAGTCTTCTATGATGTGTTTAACCCTCCCGCCCCGGCTACGCATTACATAAATATTCCCCGAAATCCGGGTGTTTTGGCCGAAAAACGTCTAGGCTAGGCTACCGTATCATTGTTATGCTGACTGCTTCCCGCATTTCCGCGCATCCCCAAGCGTAGCTGTGTTATTTACCTGTAGAATGGCGTTAAGTAGAGCTCTCTAAGTCAAGTGCTTGATTTGTGATGATGATTTCATTGGAGATAACTTTATGGCCAAAACAGCCACTTTACACTACTTTTCGATACTTAACAACAACATACAGGCACACACGAACAAGCGACGCTCTCCTTCTTGTGGCCGGAGATGCGGGGTGTCGGTCCAGCCAGCTGTTGTTTACATGCGTCGGACCGACGCCTCGCACACGAAGCTCACAGGCTTTCAAGCAATGGTACAATGTTGTACCACCCGGGTTCCTGGGGGCAAAACATAATGGTACACACGTGTACCACCCGGGGTTGAAGGGTTAATGGTATAGGGTGCTGTGTTACATCCCGGGCAGGCGTCGACAACGGAGTCATCCAGTCTCTTCTGATAGCTCAGGAGAGCTGGATGGTGTTCGCATCTCAGCCTGGCCAGGTGGACTCTGTCCTCGCGAGGAAGGGAGGATTGGGAAGGATGGATTTCGGGAGGTCGTGCATGCAGCTGCGTGTTGTCTGTGAGTGAGTGGATGGATCGGCGAGAGATATGAGTATGGATGTGCTTCTGGAAGTTGGTTCGGGGTGGGCAGGGAGGGAGAGAGGACAATAATTGTGTGTGATACCGTGTGCTGGGTGTTGTTTTGATATTTGATCTTTGTTTAAATCTGTTGTTACTTCATATTTTGCAATTATTTCTCTTTATATTATATGTATTCATTGTCGATAGTATCAATTGCTTACTTTTGCGATTTCCTTAGTTTATTTGTGCTATAAATGT
The DNA here is from genome assembly GCA_032716605.1 of Paralithodes platypus. Taxonomy (NCBI): domain Eukaryota; kingdom Metazoa; phylum Arthropoda; class Malacostraca; order Decapoda; family Lithodidae; genus Paralithodes; species Paralithodes platypus. Next base: position 2,961,440 of record CM064512.1, read on the forward strand.
AGGTTATTTGTAGGGTAGTTATTGATAGGGGTCACTTGAGGCATGCTATGCTTACAGGTACCTACCCGATAGCACTATCGTTAGTGAGTGCTGTACTGTATTTTATATATTATTTTGTAATAGTATAGATATCTTATCAATATTTGTATTTTTTACTATTGTTAATGTCTTGTCATGTTGCAAATTTGATTTTAAATAATATTTTGACATTTAACATGTAGTTTCTTTATTCATGCAGAGTTTAGTAAAATTTGCCAGAACGTCCCGGACTTCCCAAACTTGACTACTTCCTTTAACGTGACGATAGTGCGTTGTTATATGTGCGATTGGTTTGCTTGGGAAACAGATTAACTTGCTCATGTAGTGATGTACACCCTATGTGGTGGATTGTGTTCTTTTATTTAATAATTTTCATTTTAGTAAGCGTTGTTTCCACATATCGATTTTGATAATTTAATTTGACTTTATATTGTCCTTGTCCCAATTTTGGTTTGTTTAGTTTGCAAGTTTTACATTTTAATTTCTTGGTGTCTGGGTGTGTTGCCATGTACAGGTAGTTTAGTGGGTGGTCTTGGTTCGTGGAGGCTGCTGCCAGGAATTGAGTGCCTCTCATGTCCAGATGGTCTTTGACTTTGAGGATTTTGGTTTCCCGATGTAGGTGATCTGTGGGTGCAGTAGCTGTGCAGCCTGTAATGATCTTCAGGGCTTTGTTTTGAATAGTCTGTAAGGTCTTATGATGTGTTTCAGCTAGGTTAGAAGCCCAGGCTGGGCTTGCGTATTCCATCACTGATCTTATGTATTGTTTATATACTGTGGTGGTAGTTTCTTTGTTGTGTCCAAATTTTGTGTGAGCAAGTGACCTGAGGGCGTTAAGTCTGGGTGTCAGTTTCTTTTTAATGTTTGTGGTGTGCTGTTTGAATGTCATATGAGTATCATATGTTACTCCTAGGATTTTGGGTGTGTGTGTATGTGTTAGGGGTGTGTTGTTTATGGTGAGTTGAGGGATGTATTCGTGTTCTCCTGTCCAGCTTGTGAGCAGGGTTGCGGTGGATTTGGCTGGGGCTAGATTAAGTCTGTTTGTAGTGCACCAGCCATGTAGTGTGTTGAGATAGGGTTGAAGGAGATCTGTTGCTCTTTTTGGGTCATGGTGTGTGCATGTGAGTGTTATGTCATCTGCATAGGAAGCTAAGTTTATTTGGGGCGTATTGGGTGTAGTTATATCGTGCATGTACAGATTGAAGAGTGCGGGCGATAGGACGGATCCTTGTGGGACTCCGTTTGAAAAGTTTCTGATTTTAGATGACTGACCGGCAAAAGATACGTGTGCACATCTGCCTGCTAGGAAGTTGGCCAGCCACCTTTTTGTGTTGTTGTGCATGTTTGTGTTGTAGATTTTGTTTGTTAGGTTGTGGCGGGGGATGGCATCGAAGGCTTTACTAATGTCGAGTGTGGCTAATAGTGATCTGTGTGGTGGTCTAGCCGAGTTGATGCCGTCAAAAGCTCTTTGTGTAAGGTCTGTGAGAAGAGTGTTTGTGGAGTGCAGTGGCCTAAAGCCATGTTGTGTTGGAGCTAGGGGTAGGTCGGGTGTAATTAGTTGTAATACTAGGCGTTCCATGACTTTGGAGGGGGAGCAAAGGAGTGTGATGGGGCGGTGCGAGGAGGGTAGTGTGGGGTCTTTGTTGGGTTTGGGGAATGTGATGATGATACCATGCTTCCAAATGTCTGGTATTGTGTTGTGTGAATAGCTGAACCAGTTGACTTAGAGAGCTCTACTCAACGCCATTCTACAGGTACGAAACACATCTACGCTTGGGGATGCGCGGGAATGTGGAAGTAGTCAAAATAACAAAGATACGGTAGCCTAGGCGTAGACGTTTTTCGGCCAAAACCCCCGGGTTTCGGTATGGAATACATAGCCGGGTCTGATGGGTTAAATACATAGATGGATAGATAATACGAACAACCAATATAGTCTGTTCTTTTCCAGCCAAGGGTAAATTGCCTTGTTATTATCTTGATTACTCGGCTATTATAAAGATTTTGATGCAAAATTGTAAATTATGAACACTTTATTATCAATATTGCAAAGACATAGTACAGTAGTGTATATTACCTCTTGACTTTTCCTACTTCATCTTGAATAGTTGTCCATTTTAATCTAATCCTTCGGGCCAGGGCGACCCGTATAAGGCTGCGGAGATGGAGTCACCACCGCTGCTGGTGGGGGCTGTAGAGTCTGATTGATCCTGCTCGTCGGAGTGCTGTGTGGACCGGTGATAGTTGACGGTGATGACCCGGGGCGGGGTGTCACAAGACGTATGTCCTCTTCAATCTTCCGTAGTCGCTGTCTTGGTGGGACCACTGGTTCATATAGGCGAAGGAATTTCCTGTTTCTGAGTGTAGCACGTCCTGAGCCATCCACACGAACAACGTACAGTATTGGTCGAACTGTCGTACTTCACCCACAACTCCTGTCTTGTCCCATCGGTTTGGGTGTGGCCCTGTCTGATTCTGTATGCGTACATGATGACCAACTTTGAGAGGGGGTAGGCGTTTGGTGTGCTCGGTCCATCTCTCAGCCATTTTCATATGTCGATTTCTGAGTGCCTCTTCCCTTTGTTCCATTGTCTCTCTCCAAGTGGGGTGAGGTCTGTATCGCCCAGGCAATATGGGGATGAAGTCCTTTATTGGCCGACCAAAGATGCACATAGCGGGCGATATCTTCTTCTCAGGGTCCGGGGTGTTGCGGTATTGCAGGATGGCACGCTGCAAGGCATCTGTGTTCAGTTCATCACGTGGTCCCGTATTGCTGGTGATAAGGCGCTTGACAGTTTTTACGCCCACTTCTGCCCTGCAATTAGAGTGGGGAAAGGCAACGGAACTGAGGCGATGGTGGACACCCCAGTTTAGTAGGAATACCTTCGTAGATGCTGCAGTGAACTCAGGTCCTCCATCGCTTGCCAACTCATCTGGAGTTCCAAAGGTCACAAAGGTATGTCGCAGGCAGTTGATTAGCCCCTCGTGGCCACCTGTAGCTTCGATTATGGGCCAGTTCGAATAGCGGTCAACGATGATAAGGTAGCTGCGTCCATTGTATTGCAAGTAGTCAGCGCATATGCACTGGAAGGGATACAGAGGAGTAGTGGTTGGCATCGGGGGTGCACTTGGCTGGGAAGGTGACATTCTGTTGCAATGGTTGCATTTCGCACAGACATCTTTGATGGCAGGGGTGATACCTGGCCAGAAGACGGATGATTCTGCCCTTGACATCATTGATGTGACTCCTTGGTGGGCAGAGTGTAGAGTCTGGAGAACTGTGTTGCGCAGGCGAGGGGGTATGACGACTCGTTCCTTGTAGATAACAACACCATCCACCGTGTACAGGTCATTACGAAACTGGTAGTATTCATGCAGGGTTACCGGTAGCTCATGGCGGAAAGCCTTGCTCAATCAGTTGTAAAAGCGCATTCATGGTTTCATCACTTGCAGTTGCTTCGCGGACTTTCTCCCATGTGATAGCCACACACTGTAAGGCAAGGACTGCTGTCTGGTGGAGGCCATCATCAATATCACTATTATAACTGGTGCCCACTGCCCGTATACCGGCTAGGAATGAAGGTTCAATCATTGGTGAGGTGACTTCGATGGATGCAATGTCGTCACCGAGTTGCAATTTGTCCGGCACCTGAGGACCACTGGGGTGTCTTGACACTGAATCTGCTAGTTTGTTTTTTACCCCAAGGATGTGGAACATCCGGAACCTGTACCTCAAATTTTTTTCTTTAAGGTTACTGAGGCGTGCGTTGGGAATGCTCTAGAGATCGATCACCAAAGACTTTTTAGCAAGGGTTTGTGGTCAACTGCAATGGTTAGCTTCTCGCAGCCCAGTACAAAAAATCAAGCTTTGTGCAGGGTCTCTGCGACAGCCAGGGCTTCCCCTTCTATTGGTGCATATCTGGATTCTGCGGGGTGGGTCAAGCGGCTGCCAATGAGGGTGGTTCTCCAGCCACTTTTGCAGCAGAAAGGCTCTTGCCCTGGGCAGTGGCAGTGTTTCTGGAAGAGCCAAAATCCAATTCCTGCTTTGGACCAGTCCGTTGCCAGACAAGTTGGTTTGTTCTTGTCAAAAATCCTCACGCCCTCCTTGATGTCACTCACGATTGCGGCTTTCGACTCCTCAAACAGCGTATTCAGGTTTTCATCCCATCGGAAGGGTGTTGAGGGTTTGAGTAGTTCACGAAATGGCAACATTCTATCTGCCATATTAAATGCATAGCTGACCTGATTCACCACACCAAACCAGGCACATACGTCAGTGATGTTGCGGGGCGTAGGGAACTCTCGTATAGTTTGTAGGTATGCACCGCAGGGTTGGACTGTGTCATGTGTAATTTCGAACCCTGCAAACTCAAGTGTCTTGTGCAAACACAAATTTCTCTGGGTTAAGTGTGACGCCATGGTGACCGCACATGTTGAGCCATTCTGTAACTTTGAAGAAACTGCTTTCGATGGTGTCCGACCAGATTAGAGTATCATCTATGCACTTAGTGTATGTAGTGTATGATAACGTGGAGTCTGCGATTATTTGGTCATGGCGTCGGCTATAGCCATCGCCTGATGCAATGTATCCTTGTGGTGCAACACAGTAGCGATACCGTCCCCAAGGTGTGATAAATGTTGTGTAGTGTCGGTCATCCACATGTAGAGGGACACTATGATACCGGTACCCATTCCAGGCATCAAGCACTGATTTCTTCTTTTGCGGTGGCACTGAACGGGCTTGGTGGAATGGGCTTTGGGTGTGATGAGTTTCCCTTTTTGCATGGGCATTAAGAGCCTGAAAATCCACTGTGCGTCTTGGTTCACCATTTTTCTTTGCACATACAATCATGCGGTGACACCAAGTAACAGGTTCGCCAATGGGGACTGGTTCGATGACGCCAAGCCTTACGTCTTGGTCTAGGCCAGCTTTGACTTTCTCACACCAGTGAATGGGGACTGGGATTGCTTTGTGGCATGCGGTGGCCTCTGCGTCTGGATTGATCATCAATCTCATGGGTGGACCGTTCATCATCTTTAGTGGTTGGTGTTCACATGTGCTGAATGTGCTGCTACTGTAGTAGTTAATCATCCACTGCTTTAGTTTGGGAACATTATCAGCTGTGGGTGGAAAGGGCAGTGTGTCTGGGCATTGGTGGCGCTAACTGACGGCGTGGGCAAGAGCATGGTAGTGATCCTTTTGTGGATGAATCTGCGGTTTGGGTTTGCGGTTGATGACATGACTTCCCCTACTGTCGGGAAGTTGTTGGTGACCATGCCAAGGGCTACACATGCTTCGCGGCTGAGGAAGATCCTGTCAGAATCATCCGTGATGTAGACCACCTGTCTAGTTTCTATTGGTTTCCCTTGTCGGTCCGTTCCAGCGAAGCGGAGGATTGCTGCACCAAGGATGTTTATACCTTCGTTGTTAGCTGCATGCATTCTCATGGAGACTGGGATGAGGTCCTTTTTGTAGAGGCCAAGGCGACGAATCATCACCATGCTGGCACGACAGCATTGGCAGCCCGTGTCAGCCATTACTGGGAGGTTCCTGGTATGTGTGGTGGCCTTCAATGGAAATCCCAGATCTCTGTAGTCCGCTTCCACTGCAGACACGGATAACTTGATGATTGGTTGTGCACATGATGCTTGTCGTCCCCAGCAGTCCGAAATCCGGTTATACAGGTGATGGCCCAAGTGCCTGAATGAGCCCTAATATGGCGGAAATATGCCCGCAGCGGAAGTGTTAAGGAAGGTTATTTTGATGATTCATGCCTCCATTTCGGAAAAAAAAACTGGTCGTAACTGCAAGCGTAATGTAAATGAAGAGGCGATACAACCGCTAACACCACAGCACTTGACATAGTAAATTTCTTGGTTCTTGATCTAGTGTGTCAAAACGAAGCAATTTTGTTCGAAGACTTGGATGAATATGAGAAGTAATACAAGAAAATTAGATAAGAGTTGTGTTATCGGGCGTACCACTACCGAATTACAACATAAATCATCTATAAGTACTTAACCTAACTAAAAAGCCTAACCTAACCTAGTATTCTCATTACTACATGAATACTAGGTTAGGTTAATGTTTTAGAGAGGAGTTATGCTGTATGTCGGTAGTGGTACGCCTGATAACACAACTCTTACCGAAAATTAACATAAAATAGCATTTCTTTGGCCATTTTATCACTTCCAAAAACATAATTTGAAATATATACCGTACCACAATGTTATCTTTGTATATAGGCTACACACCCCGTCAGGGCGCCAAGCTAGGCCCCTTTTTATCTTGCTACCGATAAAGGAAAATTATCCTAGGCCTAATTACTGTTTCCAGATCTCCCCCGAGCCTGGAGAGCCCTGCCCCTGGGCCTGAAGAGTGGAGTAGCAACCGCAGACCAGCCTCCTGCAGACGTCAATTTTCTACTGAATAAACTTATACTGAACTTTCAATAGTTACTATTATTACTTACCTACCTATATATAATAACGTTTGGAGTGCTGGAATTTCTGGAAAGCCATAATTATGCAGAGTGTAGGCTGTTTGGACTCTGGAGGCAAAGGGTTCTGGGATTCGGGAAGGAATGAGATTGATGATGATTGTTATTGTTAAGCGATTGAAGCATTCGGACCTTAAGATATCTCGACAAGTACGGTACTATAGACCAAACTTCAATTCATACACAATGAACCAAATCTAAGTACAGGGTTAAGATAAATATAGTTCATATTATGTGTTGTTTTTAAACACACAAATGCTCAAAGTACAATTCATTGGCCATATTATCAGGTTTAGTAGAGGGAATTAGTGCCGAATGCCGAAGCCACCATAGTAAATGTATAGCTGAACTAATACCGTCATCGCGTTTGATGATCTGGCAAACAAAAAACAACAAGAAACTACTTACAGATAGTACCAGATCCTATGCTTATAGGTATTAAACCCCTACGATATCCAACTCTACGTGAGCGTCCTATTACCTTATGACACTACTCCAAGAGGTAATATTCTAATAGGTTTTTCTTGAGTTTGTTAAATGCTTTTTAGTGTAAAATCCGTATGTATATGTTATTTTGACCGTCCAAAATTTGTATCAGGTACAGTAGTGTATTGTAGATTACGATGCATATGTAATTTTTTGCTTTCATTATGGAGAAAGAGGTTTTCCAGAGTGTGAAATATGCAGCCGGTGTCATGCTGGTAGCTGGCTCGCTTGGTGTAGTCACGCTTGGTGTAGTGACTAGCGTCTCGGACTTCCACCCAGAAGGCCCGGGTTCGCGCCCATGCTCGGCGCATTAAAGATTTTTCGGAAAAACTCCATTTATTGGTCACCAATTTTCCCATGGATTTTTTTATTTTTCCCTGTTAGTTTTCATCAATATATAGTGTTTAGAAATAATTAGAACCCTCGGCGAAACCGTTTTCCCCATTATACAACGATCTTAAGACACGCCGCCCGATAGTGGGGAGGGCTATGAAGTACAGGGAAAATGAGGGGGTTAAATGCGTAAAACGGCGATACAAACGTATTCAAGCAAAACTTGGCTCGGGTTTGAAGGTATTTCAAAGGTCTAAAACCCAATATTTCGAAAACCCGAGCCAAGTTTTGGTCAAAGTTGGCTCGGATTTTGCGAGTTTGTAGACAACAAAATGACAGTAACCTCATTTAGAAATTTGGCTCAGGTTTCCCAAAATTGCAAAGCCATAAAACCCGAATTTTGGAAAACCCGAGCCAGGTTTTGGCCAAAGCTGGCTCGGATTTGCGAGTTTGTAAACAAACAAATGACAGTAACCTTATTTAGAAATTTGGCTCAGGTTTCCCAAAATTGCAAAGCCATAAAACCCGAATTTTGGAAAACCCGAGCCCGGTTTTTGGCCAAACCTGCCCCGGATTTTGCGAGTTTGTAGACAAACAAATGACAGTAACCTCATTTAGAAATTTGGCTCAGGTTTCCCGAAATTGCAAAGCCATAAAACCCGAGCCATGTTTTGGGAAAATTGTCTCTGATTTTGCGAGTTTTAAGAGTAAACAAATTACACTAACCTAATTTCGATTTTTGGCTCATGTTAAGCTATCATAGTGTTTACAAGCCTATACCCCTTTGAAAGGACATTAGCCTAACCTAACAACCTTACCTAACCTATCCTAGTATTATGGGTGGGGGCTGCCGCCCCCACACCCCCGCTATTTGCATCTTTGACAGATTGTTTGTGTATTTGTCTGTGAAAAGGGGGTAATTGTTTAGTGTATGGCCTGCTAAAGAAAATGGATTTTTTGAGCACAGACTAAACCAAATGTTCACTACTGTATTTACATAGCTGGTCATTAACCTAACCTAACCTAACCTAACCTAACCTAACCTAACCTAAGGTAACCTGGGCATCCTGGGGGCTGCTGCCCCCAGACCCCCGCTGGTCTTGGGATGAAAAGTGATAAAAAACACATATCTCTTACCTCATTATTCAAAGTTTTGTATTTGGTTTAATATACACTTACCAGGTCATTTGAACAGTTATATTGCTTCTATATATCATATAATACACCATAGAATACGTTTTTAATAACTAGAAAAAAAAAAGTACTTCGATTAAACAATTACGGAAATACCTTAAAACACGAGCCAAGTTTTGCTTAAATAAATTTGTTTTCGCCGTTTTTAAACCCGCGAAAATAAGAAAGCGTAATTGCATACCATATTGAGATGTGGAGGGAGTAGGTGAGGAAGAGATGCGTCCACGTTTTCGACGAGGAGTTACGACGAGTAGTGGTTTTATTTAAAAACCAATAATGACCGCATCGCCACTGGTCTGCCGGTTCATAATAGTAACATTCGTTTGAGCAGAGTTTGCAGGAAACAGAGGTAGGCAAACAACCATGGTCAGTAAAAACCTTAAGGGCTGCACTATTGTTCCTTGTAGTGTCAATAATCACTGAATGTGGGAGGGGTGAACAACCATTACAAGCGGCGTCCATGACTAAAGTGAGGAGACTTAAATGAAGGTGTGTAGCTGTGATTGGTTCAGTGCAATGATGTAATCAAGGTCAATAAACTCACCTGATAGGTTGCTGGTTGTATGCGTGACGGAATCTATGAGTTTAATGACGTGGTCAGAAAAAAACCCCAATAAGAATCCAGAAGTGTCTCGTGACGTATTGCGCAGGAGTTAGGAAATGAAACTCAGTATTTCCAATGAGGATTGGCAGATGGCGTGATAGTATTACAAAAGTTGAAGGATAGAGCTCTCCAGTTCACGAAAAAATGGCGTCGCTGAAAGCCGCGCCGTCTATAAGAGAGTATTGACAACCGTTTTACGGTAGGTAGACATGTTGTTACCGTTTTTTTTTAATAGGTTTTGCCGAGGGTTGAAACTAATTTTAATATGATGCTTAGAGCATATAGATTCCATATCTGTCTTCAAATATGTCAAAATAATTGGTGACCAATAAATGGAGTTATACTGATTTTTCACAAGCACTGAGTCGTTACCATCCCTCATGAGCAAAGGGATGGGGTAGTAGTACAGGACCCCAATGGAAATACGCCTAATCGGCCTTATTGAGCTATCCTTAGCTAGCTTAGCATGCGCTAGCTTTAAGAACTATTATTATTATTATTATTATTAGGCTATGCCAGAATTTAACAACATTCCCTTGAAGTAATTAGCAGTGAGAAAGACACTTCAGGTCCAGTAGCCATTGGGTTTAATGTTATTTTAATACCACAAATTTTGTTGATATATTTGAAGATAAATATTGAATCTATATAGGCCTACTCTAAAGATCATAAGATTTTTTTTTAACCCTTGGCAAAACCTAATAAAAAAGTATGGTACTAAAATTTCTTTTTCGTAACAAGGTTGTCAATACGGTACTTTCAGTCATCGATAGCTCTAAAGATCATATGAAAATGTGTTAAACCCTCGGAAAACCTAATATAAAAGTATGGTACTACCTTTTAAGATAAATCTACAGTTATAGCCTACTACCCCTATTTTGTCGCTATTTTGTTGGTACTAATGGGTTAATATTATTAGTAGTAGACTTAGTATAGACTTTTGATGATGCGCGGAAATGTATATTTGACTTGTAATAGATACATTGAAGTATTACAAACCTTCGCGAACCCATAAACAGGGAACGTGAGCTGGGTTTAGACCGGTCGCGAGACAGGTTAGTTTTCGGTTAGGTTAGGTTAAGTTAGGTTAGGTTAGGCTAATAATAAAAATACTAAAATGCGATGGTCCTCGGTATTAAACAACACTGTAGGCTATATCAAATAAAAAATAAAAAATAACAACAAATTACCTGAAAAACTCTTATCTGGTTGGTGATAATTTTTTATCAAAATAAGTTTTTTCCAGTTTCCGCGTCTGCTGAACCATCCAAAAACACGCTAAAAGGCGTGTTTTGAAGGGGGGAGGTGGTGGGGGGCAGTGGGGGAGGGGTAGTATAACTGTAGATTTACCCAATGTTTTTTTTATATATTTGAAGATAAATATTGAATCTATAGGGCCTAGCCTAATTCTATAGCCTATGCTCTAAAGATCATAAGAAAATGTGTTTTAACCCTCGGCAAAACCTAATAAAAAAGTAGGCCTATGGGCCAGTAGTGTAGATGTTTTATCGAACTTATATGCGAAGTGAAATTTCTTTGTACACAAGTCATTTATTTCACCTGCTTTGTATGGGCATGTTAATATGCTACAGTATTCAAGGCCCTCAGCTCCCCGCCTTGGAGTGGCTTCGGTCACCCAGGCTTTATTGTGGTAGGCAGGGAGGATTCTGTGGGGGCACTCGGTTATGGCCTTACTCGGAGCCTTGGGGCTGTTCGGCCATGCCTGGGGAACAGCAACAACAACAACAACATATTCAATTTAGGCCTATTTAAACCATTTAAAAAGAACTACTGGTGTAGAGTTCTGGTTTTCACCTATTGCAAGATAATGGGGAAAAATGTTATTTTAATACCACAAATTTTCAGAGTGTTTTTTATAAACAAAATAGGTCATTTGCATCAATATATAGTGTTTGTAATTAATTAGAAATCTCGGGAAAACCTATTTTCCCCATTAGGCCTATCGATCGATGTTGAGACACCCCCCCCCCCCCCCCCCAATAGTGATTTGAAAAGACATTAGCCTAACCTAACAACCTTACCTAACCTAACCTAGTATTATGGGTGGGGGCTGCTGCCCCCACACCCCCGCTGGTTGAGTGCTAATCCCTTAATAAAAAAAAAAAAAAAAAATTGGCTGTCGATTATACGAAGGTGAAAGAAAGTCGATGAAGTCTATGGTGTTTACTCTGCAATTTTCAGCTTGATTGAACATTGATAACGGGAAAGTACCGTATGTTACGAAAATTAAATTATAGAACCATACTTTTATATTAGGTCTTTCCGAGGGTTTAACACATTTTCATATGATCTTTAGAGCTATCGATGACTGAAAGTACCGTATTGACAACCTTGTTACGAAAAAGAAATTTTAGTACCATACTTTTTTATTAGGTTTTGCCGAGGGTTAAAACAAATTTTCTTATGATCTTTAGAGCATATAGATTCAATATTTATCTTCAAATATATCAACAAAATTCGTGGTATTAAAATAACATTGAACCGATAATGGCAAGCTGTCTCCTGATATATAACCTAGGTTAGGCTATTTATTTGTAGCTAAGAGCAACGGTAATGACTAAAATATCCTGAGCTTAAAGCCGGTATCACACGAGAGCTTTTATAGTCAACATTCGATGATCAACATTTTTCTGGCAACATATCTGGAATATTTTGCCCCTGGTATCGGAAACTAGACTGTCGATAGATGAATGTAAGTGACCGAAATATGATAAATGTCGACCTCGTAAGCTGCCAGACCAGTGTTGAAGATAAATGTTGAGTGAAAAAGTGCTCGTGTGATACCGGCTTAATATTACCACGATCTTGCTTATTGCTTACCTTTGCTTACCTTTAGTGATGGATAAGAGGCTATGGAGCTATGCTCATAGGGTTGCCTCTTCTCAGGGATTCTTTTTATGTAGTAGTCATATCTATTTTTAAAAGCATTAACACTAGTACTGGCTACTACATTTTCTGGGAGTCTGTTCCGTTTGGACTAATCTGGTTCCCAAGCAAACTAATTGCACATAACGCATTATCGTCACGTTAAAGTAATTCGCCAATAATGACTTGAGTACAGTGGCAGTTTTATGATCTACATAAATTGGTTGAAAGGGTCATCTTGCCATTCTTGTGTATTCACCTTGCTAACCATAAAACCTTTCCCTTTATTTCAGATTGTAACAATGGGTGTATTAAACAAGGAGCCAGTGAGGGGTAACAACTGTGGTGGGATTATAGCCAAAGACCCTCCGGCTCTTCATGGCGGATACTTCAATCTAGATTTTTTTTAACAAGGTTAGTAGGAGTCTGCAGTCAGACCTGACTTCTGTATTTCACTTTTTGTCAAACTAGTGAACCTGTCCTTTCTAATCCGCAGGTAATTCTATATAACCTGGGTTTTGCCAAGGGCTAGAGTAACTTAGGTCACACCCATTGAGGTGGCTTACTGTTAGGCTCTCTCAAGAAGTGAGCAAAACAAAATAGGCCTACCCCACAATTTCTAGGCGAGTCAGTGAAGCACTGGGGCGAGGCAGCTTCAGAGATGGGGCTGCTTCGAACTGTGGGTGGGCAGCCGGGCCCTGTGCATCCTGCGAAGGCAAGATAGCGGGGGCTGGTTCGAGAGGGAGTAGTTGGAATATTAGGGGGGGGGGGGGGGGACTACTGTAAAAGCGCGATTCACCCAAAAAATGATGCCGTATCTTCAGATTGATGGATGATGGGTAAGTTAATGCAAATCCTCCACTCAAACCATGAAAAACAACAATAAAACACTATACTGTATATCTTGAAAAAAATAAAATAAACGGTAAATATGGCCGATGTCTTCTTAAACGGTACCAAAATTTGTGTCAACCATTGAAAATGCATTATATGGGCACTATATAAAGTATTGTACAAAAAAAAAAAAAATTCCCTATCAACGCTGGTAATACTCTAATATAAGGCCCCTACTGGCAAAATAGTTGCAGATTTCAATAATTCATGGGATGAGGTGGGGTAAGAGTTGTGTTATCGGGCGTACCACTACCGACATACAGCATAACTCGACCTATCTAAAACATTAACCTAACCTAACCTAACCTAGTATTCATGTAGTAATGAGAATACTAGGTTAGGTTAGGCTTTTTAGTTAAGTTAAGTATTTATAGATGATTTATGTTGTATGTCGGTAGTGGTACGCCCGATAACACAACTCTTACCTGAGGTGGGGCAAAGCCTTCCCTCTGCCCATCCTGTATCCCAGGGCAAAAATAGTAGGCTATATCCGAGTGGTCGGAGATCGCTGGATAACTCGGAAAGCCTATTTTCTGAGGATTGTAAGTACCGTACAGTAATTTAAACCACTGTACAGTATATTGATGAATATCGATAAAAAAAAAACCCACTTGACCCTTTCACGCTTATGACGCAATTTTGAGTCTATTAGGGATACTTTAACCCTTCCTACCCGGTCTGCCTTAGGTAAGGACAGCTCGAAAGAAGGGCCGCTACCCGGTATGCCTTACCTAAGGCAGCAGCTTAATAGCCTAATTAAGCTTGGTCTGAACGCTGTGCGTACGACGTATGTCAACAAACCCAAGCGTTGCGTCACCGCACCTCCGAAAACAAGAAGAACACTCTTCAATGTTATTGTTCTGACGTCAGACGAAATTAGTGTCTGAAAAGCCCCCATATTGGCAACATCTCTGCAATATTGGCTCCACTGAAATCGTCATCACAACTGAACCAGTTGACTTACAGAGCTCTACTCAACGCCAAAATACAGATTGAAAACCGCACTACGATTATAGATGAGTGGGAAAGTTCTAGCAGTGAAAATAAACATAAATACGGTAGCCTAAGCCTAGACGTTTTTCAGCCATTTCGCCCGGGTAGGGGCGACCGTCATTGGGTAAGACAGCCCGGGTAGGAAGGGTTAAAGCCTTTGTTACCATCAGGGGTATTTAGAAACCTTTAGTTTAGTTACTTCAACCTCTGCAGTTGTCTTTGAGTTAGCTGTGGGCAGAAAACTAATTTGGGAGAGGTAATTATAAGAGTGAGAGAACTATTTCTTATTGCTAATCTGGCAACCTCTGCATCATAAAAGCGTGAAAGAGTTAATAATTCTTGGTCGTATCCTAAATATTTTCTGAGGTATGATTTTGATAATATTGAAGGATACTTTTGCGGCTATATTTGCACGCTCAGGTACAGTACCGTTACACATTTAATTTGTCCGTTTTTATTTTCCAAAAAGTAATTCCCGCGACCAGTGGTTACTTGCCCCGTACTGGCATTATACAGTCGGGTCTCCACTAACCCGGGAAATTGGTGGATGAAACCTGCCGCATAAGTAAAAAACGCGTTATCGGAACAATGTTTTTCCGGGGTTATTTTTGTCACTCTTCACTCGCGTTCAGGAGGTGCACTAATTGAATCGATATAGCTCTAGTTGTTGTTGCTGTTGTTGCTCCCCAAGCTGCCTGGCCGAACAGCCCCAAGGAATTCCAAGGCCATAACCAAGTGCCCCCACAGAACCCTCCCCGCCGACCACAATAAAGCCTGGGTGACCGAAGCCACTCCATGGCGGGGAGCTGAGGAGGGTGCGGAAATGCCCGGGAAACCAAAGCCCCACCCAGGGCCCTGTGCCCCTCAGCAATTATGAAGAGAAAGTTGAGGGGCAAGGGAAAAATGTGACGCTTTGGCTTCCAATCTTGGTAGATTGGGAGGTCAATCCACGGAAGAGGGAAGAGACGCCGTCACTTGAGATCTAGAAAATATATAAGTTAAAGGAACAGTCAGAGTAAGCTATGGATATGGCAGAGATTGCTCAGCTCTCACTCTGGTAGACCAGCCCATCACCACATGACTAGAACCCAATCCTCTCAGCATCCGCTAGGAAAGGCCCTAGAAAGCCGCCTTTGGCGGGGGGATAGCTCCCCTATTTCAACCCCTTTCGGGGTTGGGCACCCGCCTTTTAGCTCTAGTCGAACATTTTGGCGCATTATTTTACTCTACGCGTTATTCGAACACGCGTTGGACGAGACTCTACTGTATATGATGATAATAATCCCTCCCTCATCCCAAAAGCCAACCATCGGTATTGTTCCATGGGATCCTAAAGTAGTTCCCATACAAATCTGAACCCTTTAGGTGCCATAGGACAAGAGTAATTAAGGCGGTCACATACGCTGCATCCCTGGCACTGTGGGTTACATACATAAGTGACACATAACATGCGTCCCTGGGGTTGGAGGGGTTAAAGGTGTGGACAATGTTTTTTTTACCCATATTCACTCGTTAAACGTCTTAACTCCCCATTTTACCCGAGCTTCAAAGCCTTCCCCATTGTGTTTTTTACATTATCGGGGTGGCCGTATATAAAATTACTGATTTATAGGTTTTGCCAATAATATTCTTGTATAAAATATACAGAAATGCCATTTTTTTTAGGTAAAACTAAACAAAAAAATACCTAAAAGTGGCCAACGTAATCAAGATTTTTACCGAAGCATTGTTGGAGGAGGCCGAGACGTGGTAACCCAATTTGGTCCGAGGGATGTCTCTGGGCTTCTCCTATTCGCTCCATTAGTTTGGTGATTTTAAAGATAGAGATGTTGTGCAGTGGGCTATGAGGAAACTTGGTGTGGAAGAGTGGCTGGTGCATGTGATAATGAAGATGTATGAGGATTTGCGAAGTGCGGTGAGGGTGAAGTGTGTACTGAGTGATGAGTTCACAGTGCGTGTAGGAGTCCATCAGGGTTCAGTGTTAAGCCCCCTCCTCTTTATTATGGTCTTGGAGGCACTGTCTAGAGTTTTTAGAGGCGGACTCCCGTTGGAACTGTTTTATGCAGACTATTTAGTCCTAATAGCTGACAGTATGCAAGATGCTGAGGCCAAATTCAGAGAGTGGAGAGAGGGCATGGCGAGCAAGGGTTTTAGAGTCAATATTAAAAAAAATCAAGGTTATGCATTGTAGATTGAGACGAGTCAATGTGGAAAAGAGCGGTGCATACCCATGTGCAGTGTGTGGAAAGGGAGTGGGCGTTAACTCAATTCAATGTAGCATCTGTCGATGTTGGGTACACCATGGGAGTAAGCGCTGTAGTAGAATAAAGGGACCCCTGCCGGAAGGATAAGTCAGAAATAGAGAAATTTGAGTGCGTAGTGTGCAAAGGCGAGCTTGTGTTAAGTGATGATCCTGTGGCTGTGAATTTTGGAAATGAGTCTTTGGAGCTGGTGAACAAGTTTTGTTACCTAGGAGATACCATCTCTGCCGGTGGTGGGGCCGAGGCTGCCACTGTTGCTAGAATTAGGTGTGGCTGGGGGAAGTTCAGAGAACTGATGCCAATTCTGACCATGAAAAGAATGCCTCTCCCCCTGAAGGGAAAGGTGTATGCCTCATGTGTTAGAAGTGCAATGACGTATGCCTCAGAAACATGGGCCGTTAAAGTAGAGGATGTCAACAGAATGGAGCGTAATGATATGAAAATGGTGAGATGGATGTGTGGGGCCAGGCTACAGGATAGAATAACAAATGTTGAGCTGAGGAGACGTTTAGGTATAAAGGGTATTAGCGAGGTGATGCGTACAAGTACAGTAGACTGGGATGGTATGGACATGTGGAGAGAATGGATGAACAAAATTGGGTGAAAAAATGCAGGTCTGTGATTGTGGAGGGAGCTGCACCAAGGGGTGGACCGAGGAAGACCTGGGATCGGACTATACGCGCCGATCTCAAATCCAAGAACTTGACAGGTGAAGCAGCCCTTAACAGGGTTGCCTGGAATGCCACCATTAAGACAAGAGACTGAAACTGCACTTATGTGTGGAACACTCAGTCTTAAAATTGTATGTAGTATGTATGTATTTAACCACATTAATTTGGCAATAAGAAGATTGAGGCCACATATGTACTGCATGTTGGGTGCCCAGTTCCTAGTGGTTCTATAGTCTATTCGCTGTAGGTAGGCGAGAAATCATAACCTCTAACCTCTGTAACTAAAAAACAACTAGAGTAATCGAGCTAATATTTCTACTATTTGGGAAGGGACAGTCAAGGAATAGATGTGGAAATTTACAGCCAATTTGTTCTAGCCCTTTTTGAGTTACAGAGAAGAGAGGTCATGATTTCTCACCTACTTACAGCGAATAGACTATAGGCCTACAGTATACAGCATTCGGTCTCATTTCATCTGGCGATAAATTGAATCCTTTAGCTAATTTCTCTATATTCAATGGGAAAATATGACACTGCTACATCTCTGCATCATTATATGACCAAGTTTATATAATTAGCCCCATATTTTACTACAAAATGTTCAATACAACTGATAAATATGACACTGCTACATCTCTGCATCATTATATGACCAAGTTTATATAATTAGCCCCATATTTCACTACAAAATGTTCAATACAACTGATAAATATGACACTGCTACATCTCTGCATCATTATATGACCAAGTTTATATAATTAGCCCCATATTTCACTACAAAATGTTCAATACAACTGATAAATATGACACTGCTACATCTCTGCATCATTATATGACCAAGTTTATATAATTAGCCCCATATTTCACTACAAAATGTTCAATACAACTGATAAATATGACACTGCTACATCTCTGCATCATTATATGACCAAGTTTATATAATTAGCCCCATATTTCACTACAAAATGTTCAATACAACTGATAAATATGACACTGCTACATCTCTGCATCATTATATGACCAAGTTTATATAATTAGCCCCATATTTCACTACAAAATGTTCAATACAACTGATAAATATGACACTGCTACATCTCTGCATCATTATATGACCAAGTTTATATAATTAGCCCCATATTTTACTACAAAATGTTCAAAATAACTGATAAATCTTGATGGGAACTTTGCAATTTACTGTCAGTTGAAAAGAAACACAGTACTGTACTGTATAGTCGTTTTTTTTTTTTTTTATTGTGAAGGTAAATTGCCATGTCCTATCTTGATTACTCGGCAGTAATTATGTTTTGTTGGTCTCTGTGGAGAGTAGCGGTGCGATACAGATTCACAGAAGAGCAGGGCGTCGAACCGAAGCAATTTCGTTTGAAAGCTTGAATGAATATGTGAAGAAATGCAAGAAAATCAACGTGAAATAGCATTGTTTTGACCATTTTATCACTTCCAAAGACATAATTTGAACTCTAACCACAATTTATCTCTACAAGCACAACAATGAAGACTACAGTAGCCTACAGGTCTCCCTCGATTTACGATTGGGCTATATTCCTGAAAACCCGATCTTAAATAGAAAAATCATAAAGCGAACCCTAAAATTATGGGGTAAATGGGGATGCATTCTTGGACCAGCCAAAACCCAAACACACAAGCACCTAAAAATGTATAATAATACTGTATCGTAAATTGTGGCATCGGATAATGAGGTAGACTTGTATTAGATCAAATGTATAATAATACTGTATCGTAAATTGTGGCATCGGATAATGAGGTAGACTTGTATTAGATCAAATGTATAATAATACTGGATCGTAAATTGTGGCATCGGATAATGAGGTAGACTTGTATTAGATCAAATAAATAAAAGCTCATGTATTTAGTTAGAGGATAATTATTCAGAAGAGGCTCGTAGCGATATTGGTAATAATTTATTAAAGACAATGCAGGACTATAGCATCCTTATACTGATTCATGTATGGAACAACAATTTTGATCACATTTATAAACCTGATATTGAGTTCTGTTCCTCTTCGTGATCTTATGTATGAAAGTAAAATAGCGTGACAGAATTGTGAGTGTGGTTTATTTTGATTATCAGTTGACTAATCAGCATAAGAAGCTACGGCAAGGATGTAATATTCGGGTGTACCGCCCGCCTTGTTTACACTACGCGGATGCTTGCGATCATGTTCCCATCTATTTTGACTGCTGTGGGATACAATAATAGGTTGAGAGGAGGCTTTGCCCCCCTCCTCCCCCCCACCATGACTTATTGTCATCATCAAATATATTGCTAGCAGGGGGCAAAGGTATAATCCTGTGTAGCGGGTGGGCCTGTACATATATCTCAATAATTTGGTAATGTTACAATATTTGTTTACATTTTACATTAATAAATAGTCCACTAATATACTAGGTTAGGTTAGGTTAGGTTAAAGATATTGTTCAATGTTTCTTAGTAAATAGGCATCTGAAAATAATTTCCTCCCGCTACACAGGCAAATATCAGAAACAAATAGCCCTCAAAATAGACGGGAGCTTAACCGCAAGCGATCGACCTATGTAGACATGACAACCGTACGCCCGGATATTACATCCTTCCTGAAGCTACTGTACTCGTAATTTAGTCTTGTGCATTGTATTTTCATGTATAAGATGACGGAGAGGCACAGCACTTATGTTGGCAACTGTACATACAAACTATCACCAATAATATGAAGTACTGTACATCCTAATTCAGCATCACTCCCACAAGGAAAATTCATAAACTTTAAACCATACACTACCGGTGACATCCTTTTCATAAACTTTAAACCATACACTACCGGTGACATCCTTTTCATAAACTTTAAACCATACACTACCGGTGACATCCTTTTCATAAACTTTAAACCATACACTACCGGTGACATCCTTTTCATAAACTTTAAACCATACACTACCGGTGACATCCTTTTCATAAACTTTAAACCATACACTACCGGTGACATCCTTTAAACCATACACTACCGGTGACATCCTTTTCATAAACTTTAAACCATACACTACCGGTGACATCCTTTTCATAAACTTTAAACCATACACTACCGGTGACATCCTTTTCATAAACTTTAAACCATACACTACCGGTGACATCCTTTTCATAAACTTTAAACCATACACTACCGGTGACATCCTTTTCATAAACTTTAAACCATACACTACCGGTGACATCCTTTAAACCATACACTACCGGTGACATCCTTTTCATAAACTTTAAACCATACACTACCGGTGACATCCTTTTCATAAACTTTAAACCATACACTACCGGTGACATCCTTTTCATAAACTTTAAACCATACACTACCGGTGACATCCTTTTCATAAACTTTAAACCATACACTACCGGTGACATCCTTTTCATAAACTTTAAACCATACACTACCGGTGACATCCTTTAAACCATACACTACCGGTGACATCCTTTTCATAAACTTTAAACCATACACTACCGGTGACATCCTTTTCATAAACTTTAAACCATACACTACCGGTGACATCCTTTTCATAAACTTTAAACCATACACTACCGGTGACATCCTTTAAACCATACACTACCGGTGACATCCTTTTCATAAACTTTAAACCATACACTACCGGTGACATCCTTTCATAAACTTTAAACCATACACTACCGGTGACATCCTTTAAACCATACACTACCGGTGACATCCTTTTCATAAACTTTAAACCATACACTACCGGTGACATCCTTTTCATAAACTTTAAACCATACACTACCGGTGACATCCTTTAAACCATACACTACCGGTGACATCCTTTTCATAAACTTTAAACCATACACTACCGGTGACATCCTTTTCATAAACTTTAAACCATACACTACCGGTGACATCCTTTTCATAAACTTTAAACCATACACTACCGGTGACATCCTTTTCATAAACTTTAAACCATACACTACCGGTGACATCCTTTTCATAAACTTTAAACCATACACTACCGGTGACATCCTTTAAACCATACACTACCGGTGACATCCTTTTCATAAACTTTAAACCATACACTACCGGTGACATCCTTTTCATAAACTTTAAACCATACACTACCGGTGACATCCTTTTCATAAACTTTAAACCATACACTACCGGTGACATCCTTTTCATAAACTTTAAACCATACACTACCGGTGACATCCTTTTCATAAACTTTAAACCATACACTACCGGTGACATCCTTTAAACCATACACTACCGGTGACATCCTTTTCATAAACTTTTAAACCATACACTACCGGTGACATCCTTTTCATAAACTTTAAACCATACACTACCGGTGACATCCTTTTCATAAACTTTAAACCATACACTACCGGTGACATCCTTTTCATAAACTTTAAACCATACACTACCGTGACATCCTTTTCATAAACTTTAAACCATACACTACCGGTGACATCCTTTAAACCATACACTACCGGTGACATCCTTTAAACCATACACTACCGGTGACATCCTTTAAACCATACACTACCGGTGACATCCTTTAAACCATACACTACCGGTGACATCCTTTTCATAAACTTTAAACCATACACTACCGGTGACATCCTTTAAACCATACACTACCGGTGACATCCTTTAAACCATACACTACCGGTGACATCCTTTAAACCATACACTACCGGTGACATCCTTTTCATAAACTTAAACCATACACTACCGGTGACATCCTTTTCATAAACTTTAAACCATACACTACCGGTGACATCCTTTAAACCATACACTACCGGTGACATCCTTTTCATAAACTTTAAACCATACACTACCGGTGACATCCTTTTCATAAACTTTAAACCATACACTACCGGTGACATCCTTTTCATAAACTTTAAACCATACACTACCGGTGACATCCTTTTCATAAACTTTAAACCATACACTACCGGTGACATCCTTTTCATAAACTTTAAACCATACACTACCGGTGACATCCTTTAAACCATACACTACCGGTGACATCCTTTAAACCATACACTACCGGTGACATCCTTTAAACCATACACTACCGGTGACATCCTTTAAACCATACACTACCGGTGACATCCTTTAAACCATACACTACCGGTGACATCCTTT
Source organism: Paralithodes platypus (assembly GCA_032716605.1). Lineage (NCBI taxonomy): Eukaryota > Metazoa > Arthropoda > Malacostraca > Decapoda > Lithodidae > Paralithodes > Paralithodes platypus. The sequence continues at coordinate 2,983,451 of CM064512.1, forward strand.
TCATAAACTTTAAACCATACACTACCGGTGACATCCTTTAAACCATACACTACCGGTGACATCCTTTAAACCATACACTACCGGTGACATCCTTTAAACCATACACTACCGGTGACATCCTTTAAACCATACACTACCGGTGACATCCTTTAAACCATACACTACCGGTGACATCCTTTAAACCATACACACTACCGGTGACATCCTTTAAACCATACACTACCGGTGACATCCTTTAAACCATACACTACCGGTGACATCCTTTAAACCATACACTACCGGTGACATCCTTTAAACCATACACTACCGGTGACATCCTTTAAACCATACACTACCGGTGACATCCTTTAAACCATACACTACCGGTGACATCCTTTAAACCATACACTACCGGTGACATCCTTTAAACCATACACTACCGGTGACATCCTTTAAACCATACACTACCGGTGACATCTTTGACCCATACACTACCGGTGACATCTTTGACCCATACACTACCGGTGACATCTTTGACCCATACACTACCGGTGACATCTTTGACCCATACACTACCGGTGACATCTTTGACCCATACACTACCGGTGACATCCTTTAAACCATACACTACCGGTGACATCCTTTAAACCATACACTACCGGTGACATCCTTTAAACCATACACTACCGGTGACATCCTTTAAACCATACACTACCGGTGACATCCTTTAAACCATACACTACCGGTGACATCCTTTTCATAATATTCTGGTCACTTTTAGATGGTTTTATTCTGCTTAGGAAGGATATGCACCAATAATCAACCTACAGACTATCTCATAACATCCTTTCAGCTACCATAGATCCTTCCTAAACTTAATGAAATCGTCTAAATGTAGCTGAAATCAAATATATAATAACGTCGCTGGTACAGTAAAGGTTAACAGACTTATTTCCAGTAGGGTCCCATGTTATTTGAAGCTTATCCAGTCTGTTAATTTTATGGAGATTGTATTTATAATAAGCATTTTTTGTTTGCAGATTGGTAGAGAGCAGCGGAGTGACCGAGAGACCGCCATCCAGGGTTCTACATGTACGACTCCCGAGTTACTCCCCGAAAAGCTGATGCCGCCGAGTTACTCCCCGAAAAGCTGATACCGCATCACTGACTGCTGTGGACCTATGGTACCACCAACTCTACAATAGAATAAACTGGGAAGAAGAGAGAGAATTTAAATACTAAGGAATGTTGGAGGGAAATAGAGCACTACCTGAGCAATGCATTGTACGCTAATTCTCCAAAGAAAATAATACAGGTACCTAGTAGGAAGAACACAGTTATAGAAAATAATACAGGTACCTAGTAGGAAGAACACAGTTATAGAAAATAATACAGGTACCTAGTAGGAAGAACACAGTTATAGAAAATAATACAGGTACCTAGTAGGAAGAACACAGTTATAGAAAAATCCTGATGAGAAGGAGAGCAAAAGTGGATAAAAGTCTTACCGGTAACACCAAAAACAATATTGCAACCCCAACAGAGCTGAAAGGGAAATATGTGAGCTGGAAAGAACAATAAAAGAGTCACTCGAAAAGGAAAACAAAGATAGTGAAAGAAAAGCTATAGAAACAATAAAAAGTAACAGCCGATTCTTCTTCAGTTACGCCAAGAAGACAGCTAGCATAAGAAGTAGCATTGGACCTCTAATCACGGCAGATGGGCAGAATACCACCTCAATACCCCAAGACATGGCCAACATCCTTCAAACCCAGTACAGTACGTGAAAGCCTGGAGTACTCCAACAACCAATGAAAATGTACCAGTAACACAAGATATCCCAGACCAAGAACAAATAAAGACCCTTACAGATAAGGTATAAGTGGGATGGTGGCAGCATTAATATTACTATATATATATATATACCTATATCTATCATCATCTATCAATCAACGAGCAGAGAACGAAAGCTGAGATCAACATCTACAATCAACATATAACCATATAACCATATATCTACATCTCTTAAGGCCATCGACACCTTCAGTCAGCCTTATATAGAGTCAACAGTTTACCCTATGAATACATTTGACTACCCATAAAAGTCCTTATGTAACACGGACATCTATCTCTCGCCAGACACGCCTTACTCTCCTTAATGAGGGTGGCCATACACAGAAGGCCCCCAAGTGGCCCTATCCCCTGTAAGAGGGACAACCGATGCCAGTTTACTGAAGGACTTACAGGATTGATCACTAAATTTAGGACCCATCTGACCCCGAGGCCCTCTATGTATCTTTTGAGCACTATTTTTCTACAGTGGTGATCAGCTAGTCCATCCACTAACCTGCTTTACCCTTATGTAAGCAGTACCGATTTGTGTCAGGTTTACTCCCCTAGACAGGTTGCTGACCAAGGCTGACGAGTCCCATCCACTCGGATTTTTATAAGGTCTCCCCTAGATGGGTTGCCGACCAAGGCTAACGAGTCCCATCCACCCTTACGGACAAACTCACTCGACACAGGAGAGATCCCAGAAATTTTCAAATTGGCAAACATCACACCAATCTACAAAGGAGGATCCAAAAAAGAGCCAGAGAATTACAGACCCATTGCTCTCACATCAAACATCATGCAAGTTTTTGAAAGGATATTGAAAAAAAAACACTGCAAAATTCCTAGAAGACAACCAACTGATACAGGATTTCCAACATGGATTTAGAAATAATAGGTCATGTTTAACTGAACCTACTTGCAATATTGACTACTGGTCTCAACTTTGGGCTCCTCACAAACACACCCATATAATGCAACTAGAGGGCCTCCAAAGATCATTCACCTCCTGCATACAAAAACCTCAAGACCACAGGGGAAACAGAAAAGCTAGACTACTGGAAAAGACTTGCAGAATAAGAACTACACTCTATAGAAAGATATCAAATAATATATACATGGAAAGTTCTTGAGGACCAGATCATCCCTCCAAATATAAAGCCAATAAAATCTGCGAACACCCAAGTAGACACAAGAACAGGCAGGAAATGTGCATACCATCAGAATGCCCAACAAGAATCAAGAACCTCCAACACAATGGTATCTTGAGAAAGGGAGTCCGGCTGTTCAATCATCTCCCAAAACACATCAGAAATATCAAGGGAGGTGAAAACAGATGTGTTCACTGCAGTAACACCACCAACACTGCAGCACCACCACCAACACTACAGCGGGTGGGTGCCCAACCCCGAAAGGAGTTGAAATAGGGGAGCTATCTCCCCGCCAAAGGCGGCTTTCTAGGGCCTTTCCTAGCTGATGCGGAGAGGATTGGGTTCTAGTCATGTGGTGATGGGCTGGTCTATCCGAGTGAGAACTGAGCGATCTCTGCCATACCCATAGCTTACTCTGACTGTTCCTTTTACTTATATATCTTCTAGATCTCAAGTGGCGGCGTCTTTTCCGTGGATTGACCTCCCTACTGCCAACCTAGAAGTTGGCAGATTGGGAGCCAAAGTGTCACATTTTTCCCTTACCCCTCAACTTTCCCTTCATAATTGCTGAGGGGCACAGGGCCTTGGGTGGGGCTTTGGTTTCCCAGGCGTTTTCGCACCCTCCTCAGCTCCCTGCCTTGGAGTGGCTTCGGTCACCCGGGCTTTGTTAGTGGTAAGCAGGGAGGATTTTGTGGGGGCGCTCGTTTATGGCCTTGGCCTTGCTCGAGACCTTGGGGCTGTTCGGCCAGACAGCCTGGGGAACAACAACAACACTACTACAGCACCACCACCAACTTCATTTTTATCCAGGGGCCAGATACCAACATTTCAGGAATCATTAGGGCCATATTTTCAGTATAATTTCATATACAGTAATTATTCACTTAAAGTTGTAGTTAGGTTCTTAAAAATCAAGACTATTTGAAACAACTTGAAGCAATTATTTTGGTAATTTTTCTTGTGCTTCTTTACATTTTTCGTCTGGTTCACAACTTAATAATGAACATAATGAAATAAGTTAATTTAGTTCCTAATTTAAATTAATAAATTAAGTGTAATAATGAAACCAACGTAAAAAATAGGCTACCATATTTTAATTGAGGAACTCCTATAACGCCAAAACTCATGTCTTGTTGAATTATAGTTATGTTTATATATCACAAAATTGAAAAGTTATTTTAGTACGGTAAGCGTTGTTTCCACATAGCGATTTTGATGAGTTAATTTGACTTTATATTGTCTTTGTCCCAGTGTTGGTTTGTTTAGTTTGCAAGTTTTACATTTTAATACATCATGCTGTTATAGATTGTAGCCCTTTTTAACTGTACCACTTTCACTCTGGCCCCTTGGAGTATGACATACTGTATGTGTTTGTAAATCACAGTGCTAAATATTGACTAATACCTTGAACGTGACGATAGTGAGTTGTTATGTGTGCGATTAGTTTGCTTGGGAAACAGATTAACTTGCTCATGTAGTAATGTACACCCTATGTGATGGATTGTGTTTCATGCATTTTATTTTAGTAAGCGTTATTTCCACATAGCTATTTTGATAAGTTATTTGACCTTTATCTTGTATCGTCCCAGTTTTGGTTTGTTCAGTTTGCAAGTTTTACATTTTAATTTAGTGGTTAACCCACAGGCCGTAGCTCGGTTGGTAGAGCACTGGCCTGCAATTCATTAGGTTGATATGGTTGGAGTCTCGGCCCAGCCAGTGTGCTTGTGTGATTATGTTCTTTTATTTCATAATTTTATTTTAGTAAGCGTTGTTTCCACATAGTTAGTTTGCCTTTATATTGTCTTTGTCCCAGTTTTGGTTTCTTTAGTTTGCAAGTTTTACATTTTAATTTGGCAGACACCAGTGTTGTTGGTGAACGACGCGGTCTAGTAATCTGTGGTAACTGTTTACTGAAGTCCCTGATCATCAGGGCACCCACCCTAGCCCAGTTCTTAACCCGGGAGCTGCGGGGAGACTCTTAAGAGTTCCCCCGGCGCACTGCGGGGAGACTCTTAAGAGTCAGAGAAAATAAAAATCAACTTTTGACATCGAAAAAAAAAAAAAATTTATATATTTTTTTTTTGGCCCCTGGGCCATGCAAATCTCAGTCCTCTACCTCCCCTCCTTCCCCACTTTCCTCCTCTCCTTCAGTTATCACCTATTTTCCCTGTTATTCCCTTATTCTGAGGTATATTTTCGTGCTAACATTAGAAATCCGATTGGAGGGTGTGGTCATCACTGATAGCAAGCGAGTGCAAGAGAGAGAGAGAGAGTATCGATCGACTGTGTCTCAGTGGCCTTGGGGGAAATTGGCGGGAAAGCAGCTTGCCTCACCCATACATTATACAACTCGCGGGCTATATCTCCGATTTTGACCATCCAAACGCTGTTTTCACTCGTTTTATTGTTGTTTCAGGTTAATACCTTTATAATCAACCCATAATAGGCGCATATGGATAAGTATTAATGCTATTAATGGCACAATGAATATTTTAGTGGCGGAAACACCTCAAATACGTCAGCACAGGGGGACGTTTCCAATTACCCCCATGCGCACTTCAGAGGTTAAGCAGGGAGTGCTTGGTGATAAAATATTAATCACAACCCCTTCTGTACTGGCGATGTTTTTTTAACTTTATTTTGCTATATTTAGACTATTTTGTGCAGCTTAAGAAGGATATGTGGTAGTAGCTCAGAAGGGCTGGATGGTGTCTGGCCAGGTGGACTCTGTCCTCGTGAGGAAGGGAGGATTCAGAAGGATGGATTAAGGGAGGTCGTGCCTGCAGCTGCGTGTTGTCTGAGTGAGTGGATGGAACGGCGAGAGATATGAGTATGGATGTGCTTCTGGAAGCTGGTTTGGGGTGGGCAGGGAGGGAGAGAAGATAGTATTTGTGTGTGATGGGTGTGCTGGGTGTTGTTTTAATATTTCTTGGTGGATGTGTTGCCATGTAGTGTTGTTCCCCAAGCTGCCTGGCCGAACAGCCCCAAGTCTCCGAGCAAGGCCAAGGCCATAACCGAGCGCCCCCACAGAACCCTCCCTGCCGACCACAATAAAGCCTGGGTGACCGAAGCCACTCCATGGCGGGGAGCTGAGGAGGGTGCGGAAACGCCCGGGAAACCAAAGCCCCACCCAGGGCCCTATGTCCCTCAGCAATTATGAAGAGAAAGTTGAGGGGCAAAGAAAAAATGTGTAGTGGGTGGTGCTGGCTTGTGGAGGCTGCACCAGGAATTGAGTGCCTCTCATGTCCAGATGGTCCTTGACTTTGAGGACTTTTGGTTTCTTGATGTACCGGTAGGTGATCTGTGGGTGTAGTAGCTGTGCATCCTGTGATGATTTTTAGGGCTTTATTTTGAATAGTCTGTAAGGTCTTATGATTTGTTTCAGCTAAGTTAGAAGCCCAGGCCGGGCTTGCTTATTCCATCACTGATCTTATGTATTATTTGTAAACTGTGGTGGTGGTTTCTTTGTTGTGTCCAAATTTTGTGTGAGCAAGTGACCTGAGGTCGTTAAGTCTGGGTGTCAGTTTCTTTTTAATGTTTGTGGTGTGCTGTTTGAAAGTCATTTGAGTATCATATTAGGATTAGGTTAGCTGGGGAAAAGGGGAGGATAAAGAAATAGATACTTTAGAAAAAGTATTTCTAGGGGGTTATTTTAAGATACCTTACATCCTATAGTAAATATCAGTAATCCGTAATCAGTAATCATTTCAGTTTGGTTTGTTTATCTCTTATGTCGTATTTAGTAGTAGACATAAGCTTGGAGAAGGGAGCACCAAGCTTATGTCTACTACTAAATACGACATAAGAGATAAACAAACCAAACTGAAATGATTACTGATTACGGATTACTGATATTTACTATAGGATGTAAGGTATCTTAAAATAACCCCCTAGAAATACTTTTTCTAAAGTATCTATTTCTTTATCCTCCCCTTTTCCCCAGCTAACCTAATCCCACAAGGACCCCAATGGAAATACGCCTAACGGCCTTATTGGGCTATCCTTAGTTGGAATTATGCAAGGCTGGTACATGTCATATTTGTAACAAACTATGTGGTACCAACTCTGTAAATTGCTGACTGAATAAATATTATTATTATTAATTATTATATGTTACTCCTAGGATTTTGGGTGAGTGTGTGTTTGTTAGGGGTATGTTGTTTATGGTGAGTTGCGGGGAGTATGCGTGATCTCCTGTCCAGCTTGTGAGGAGGGTTGCAGTGGATTTGGCTGGGGCTAAATTAAGTGTGTAGTGCACCAGTCATGTAATGTGTTGAGATAGGGTTGAAGGAGACTAGTTGCTCTGGCTGGGTCTTGGTGTATGCATGTGTGTTATGTCGTCTGCGTAGGAGGCTATGTATATTTGGGGTGTATTTATATCATGCATGTACAGATTAAAGAGTGCGGGCGACAGGACGGATCCTTGCGGGACTCCGTTTGGGAAATTTCTGATGCTAGATGACTGACCGGCAAAAGATACGTGTGCACATCTGCCTGCTAGGAAGTTGGCCAGCCACCTTTTTGTGTTGTAAATTTTGTTTGTTAGGTTGTGGCGGGGGATGGCATCGAAGGATTTACTAATGTCTAGTGTGGCAAGTAGTGATCTGTGTGGTGGTCTGGCTGAGTTGATGCCATCAAAAGCTCTTTGTGTAAGGTCTGTAAGAAGAGTGTTTGTGGAGTACAGTGGCCTGAAGCCATGTTGTGTTGGAGCTAGGGGTAAGGCATGTGTAATCAGTTGTAGTACAAGGCTTTCTGTGACTGGAGGGGGTGCAGAGGAGTGTGATAGGGTGGTGTGAGGAGGGTAGCGTGGGGTCTTTGTTGGGTTTGGGGAAAGTAATGATGATACCATGCTTCCAGATGTCTGGTATTGTGTTGTGTGAATAGCTGTAGTTTGATATGTTAGTGAGTGCTTGTATGCCTTGTGGTCCCAGGTGTCTGAGGTGTATGTTGCTTATGTTGTCTAGGCCACAGGCGGGTGAGTGGTTGAGATTGTTGATGATTTCTTTGTCTGGTAGTTAGTGAAGGTGCATAGTCAGTGTCATTAGTTTCATTAGTTTCATTTCTTTGTCTGGTAGTTAGTGAAGGTGCATAGTCAGGGTAATTAGTTTCATTAGTTTCATTTCTTTGTCTGGTAGTTAGTGAAGGTGCATAGTCAGGGTCATTAGTTTCATTAGTTTCATTTCTTTGTCTGGTAGTTAGTGAAGGTGCATAGTCAGGGTCATTAGTTTCATTAGTTTCATTTCTTTGTCTGGTAGTTAGTGAAGGTGCATAGTCAGGGTCATTAGTTTCATTAGTTTCATTTCTTTGTCTGGTAGTTAGTGAAGGTGCATAGTCAGGGTCATTAGTTTCATTAGTTTCATTTCTTTGTCTGGTAGTTAGTGAAGGTGCATAGTCAGGGTCATTAGTTTCATTTGAGGTTGATGCATGTTAAACATTATAATTTAAATTAATATATTTAATAAGATTATTCCTTGATCAATAATTAACCCCTTGAGGATTGACCTTTTTCTTAGATGTTCTTGTTTTTATATTGTATAGTGGATTGTGTTTTTTTATCTCTGAATTTTACTTTATTAAGCGTTGTTTCCACAGCGATTTTGATTAGTTCTTTTGTGTTTATCTTGTGTCGTCCCAGTTTTGGTTTGTTTATTTTGCAAGTTTTACATTATAATTGCTACTTTTCAATAGCCTTGATTCTTAAACAATCACCCAAGAGTTCTATATTTATCACTGTGATCAATTGTATATCCATGTATTGTAATTAACCCTCTCACGTCCTGACGCAATTTTTGAGCCTATTAGGGATTTTGACTCCCTATAATACACTTTATTAAATTGTTACAGTAGAATTACATTAATATATTACTAAAAAAATGTACAGCTGAGATCATAAATGGCGACACACTGTTTTGAATCAGTATCGAACACAAACAAGACAATACAAAGCTTTATTATAGTCCATATGCTTCAAAACTTAGCTTTAAAGGTTCAAAGATTTAAACTGATATTGTTGTTGTTGTTCCCCAAGATGCCTGGCCGAACAGCCCCAAGGCCCTGAGCAAGGCCAAGGCCATGACCGAGTGCCCCCACAGAACCCTCCCTGCCGACCACAATAAAGCCTGGGTAACCGAAGCCACTTCATGGCGGGGAGCTGAGGAGGGTGCGGAAACGCCCGGGAAACCAAAGCCCCACCAAGGGCCCTGTGCCCCTCAGCAATTATGAAGAGAAAGTTGAGGGGCAAAGGAAAAATGTGACGCTTTGGCTTCCAATCTTGGTAGATTGGGAGGTCAATCCACGGATGAGACGCCGTCACTTGAGATCTAGAAAATATGTAAGTAAAAGGAACAGTAAGAGTAAGCTATGGGTATGGCAGAGATCGCTCAGTTCTCACTCTGATACACCAGCCCATCACCACTGGTGTAAACTGGTGTAACTATATGTGCTGAGAACTTTACTGATTCTTTTATTTCATAATTTCATTTGATTAAAGCGTTATTTCCACAGCGATTTTGATAAGTTCTTTTGCCTTTTTATTGTGTCGTCTCAGTTTTGGTTCGTTTATTTTGCAAGTTTTACATTTTAATATCTGAAAAAGTGGTCTTCTATATAATATTAAGTGTAGCTTACAGTTACCAGCATAAGTTCTGAAAAATTTGACTACGGTTAGGGTCGGACCATCACCGAAACCAGACATATTCCGAGTTTCTGTCGCAAATTTGTTCGATCAGTTACATCAGTAAAAAACAACAAATAACTTTATGCTTTACCACACATTTTATGTCAGCTGTTCAAACTCCCACACCAGATTATGTCTTGATATAATCTGCTGTGGTAGTGTGAAAGGCTTGCTCAGAATGTGATTGTTTTTTTTTTTTTTAAGTGATTTAACGGTGTGCAACAGAACATCTGGTTGATGTGGCACAACCCTTAGACTTTCAGCTTTTTATTATCTAATTTTCAATACAGTGTGATATTCTACAAGATAATTGAGTGAGTTATACATCACTTTTGATTACTGAAGATACAGTACTTTCTTAGCTACAAGCCGGTGTCGCATGAGCGTTTTTTTTTTCTTTTCTGGCAATATTCGATGAGTTAATTTTGTTCTTGTATTAATTAGGTGTACAGTATTTGTAAGTTAATTGGTAGGTTGGTGATAATATGAATTAGCTTTTAGATGGGATAAATACAGGTCCCCCTCTTTATCTGATGACCCGAGTTACTTCCCAAATTCCTTGGACGTGGCGATAGTGCGTTGTTATGTGTGCGATTCGTTAGCTTGGGAAACAGATTAACTTGCGCGTGTATTAATGTACACCCTATGTGGTGGATTGTTCTTTTAGTGTTTGTAAATTTCATAAATCGATTTAGGAGTATAGTTGGTTGTTGGAAGGAACATAATAATTTATAAATTATTATTTTGCTTAAGCGTTGTTTCCACATAGCGATTTTGATTAGTTTTGTCATTTTACTGTGTTCGTCCAAGTCTTGGTTTGTATATTTTGCAAATTTTACATTATTTATCATAGGTTTTTAGGTGTTTTGGGTTTGGGTTTTGGCTGGTCCGAGAACACATCCCCATTTGCCCTATAAATTTGAGGGTTCGCTATACGATTCTATTTTAGATCGTTTTTTAGGATCGTAACCCAATCATAAATGGAGGGAGAACATGTACTTTCTTTGTCTTGATAGTGTAATGGTCAGTGTGAGTATCTTAGGTTCAAATCCTTGGAGTATCACATGTATTCATTTGTTTCATTGTTTTCCTTAAATAGAACAAATGGAGAATGGGCCTGAGTAAATAGATAGATAGATAGGATTATCATCATCATCAAATCTGACGCCCTGCTTCTAGAGGAAGCGCCCCAAAAGGGATGGCCATGGCAGAAACTGCCTCCAGGCTCCCAGACATGCCCCGACTGACCCACTCCACAGTGCCATTTCCACTAAGTTGATTATGACCATGAACACTGAAGGATCAGACCCAGAGCAGTCCCTCACCTGGATGGCAGTTCCACCACTGTTTTGCTATTTTATTTACCCCAGCGGGGCCCTGGCAGGAAGCATACCAAGCACAGGAATTTTCTGAAGATAGGAACCATTGGTCCACTGCTACAGAGGCTAGGATTATTTGCAAGTTAATTGGTGGGTTGGTGATAATATGAATTAGCTTTAAGATGGGATAGGTACTGTACTAGGGAGATATATACAGTACAGTGATGTATTTCTATTTTAGTTATCTTTATATAGATTTTTCAGTTTAGGAAGGAGCTAAGTGATAAGGTATATTTTCAGTATCAGGTGTAGGTGATGTAGCTGATTGTGGTGTGTGTGTGTATGTAGGTGGCATAGTCAGTAGATCAAAGGGTTGGGGGATCGAGGCCGTACTGTCAAAATGTTATGGAGTTGGAATCCCAGGAGGACTACTGTATATCCTTTCATTAGTTTATTCAAGTGCATTGGGGTTTGTAATTGATGATTAATGTTAAGAACGGGGTGTTATTTAATAGGTACAGTATATGTCAGGCCCGGGCAACTTGACCTAGTGATTCGTGACAACGCCTAATGTTCATGGCCACCCCTTCTCGGGAATTACGGCGTCTGGCAAAAAAATAGATAAAAGTGTAGCAGGTTACTCTTTGGCTTGATTAAGTTTAAGGACTTAAGCTAGGCTGGTCATTGCCGAGGCGCTCATCTCTGTGTCCTTAACCCCTTGTAGGCTTGATATCTGGGTGTGGTCACGGTCTGTGGTGTCCAGAGTTTGAATCCCGGGAGGACCATATGCTTTCATTAGTTTATTCAAGTGCATTTGATTTTGTAATTGATGATTAATGTTAAGAACTGGGTGTTACTTGATAGTTAAGGACTTAAGTTAGGCTCCTCATTGCCACAGCACTCATCACCATGTACTTACCCATAGGAGGTTTTGTAAAGTTAGGCTGGTCATTGCCTCAGCGCTCATCACCATGTACTTACCCTTAGGAGGTTTTGTAAAGTTAGGCTGGTCATTGCCTCAGCGCTCATCACTGTGTACTTACCCATAGGAGGTTTTGTAAAGTTAGGCTGGTCATTGCCTCAGCGCTCATCACCATGTACTTACCCTTAGGAGGTTTTGTAAAGTTAGGCTGGTCATTGCCTCAGCGCTCATCACCATGTACTTACCCATAGGAGGTTTTGTAAAGTTAGGCTGGTCATTGCCTCAGCACTCATCACCGTGTACTTACCCATAGGAGGTTTTGTAAAGTTAGGCTGGTCATTGCCTCAGCGCTCATCACCGTGTACTTACCCATAGGAGGTTTTGTAAAGTTAGGCTGGTCATTGCCTCAGCGCTCATCACCGTGTACTTACCCTTAGGAGGTTTTGTAGTTATGCTGGTCATTGCCTCAGCGCTCATCACTGTGTACTTACCCTTAGGAGGTTTTGCAAAGTTAGGCTGCCACAGCGCTCATCACCGTGTACTTACCCTTAGGAGGTTTTGCAAAGTTAGGCTCCTCATTATTATTTTGGCTAATGTTAGGCTGTTTTAATCAGCTTTGAAATTATCTTCAGGAATCTTTTATGGAATATATATTTTATTTATGGCCAACATGAGATGATTGTTATTTTATTTGAAGTACCGGTACTGGTATAATTTATTGAGTTTTGGAAGATTTGAACTTATGCTGGTAATTCTACAGTTGGTCAAGTTCTGTCATTATTGTCTTCAGCTTGTACTGTAATGTCTGCCAGATGTTGAATAATTATTTTTTGTTTCTATATTCCAACTACTCCCTCTCGGGCATAGGCTGAGAGCCTTTACACTACACCGCTGAACACTATGAGGCCCGTGAGGTCTTGTTCCAGTCTAGGGAGTGAGACATGCGAAGCACCCCGGCTCGAAGCAACTCCATCTCTGAAGCCGCTTCGCCTCTGCGCTTCACGGTCTCATCCCCCACACTCGGACCCTCACTCTCAGAACGCCACCTATTGAGCAATTAACTCACTAGGCATTGCCCCCCTGTAACATATTTTGAATATGGGAATATTCATACAATGCTATTTAATCAGGGAACAATGAGGGTATTTTTTGGCATTTCGGTGTGCTGTGGTAATGCACTGAAACTAGGTACAGCACAAATTCCATCCCAATAATATCTTCCCATTGACATATTGGGATTCGAACCCGGGTCCATTGGATTACCAGTCCAGTGGCAAGACCACTCTGCCACACCTCCCGTAAGTTGCTCATATGTCCTAGTATTATTCAATACAGCTTTTCTAAATCTTGAATCCATTATTTCCACATATTGATACGGGGAAGTTCTTTTGTTTTTATAGTGTGTGGTTTAATTATTTTTGTTTTTGCAAGTTTTATTATAATTAATATTATCTTATTTTGCGTTACACAAATGGTGTTTTTTTAACGTTTGGGGATTCTGGCTTAATATTTACTTTGGGGATTCTGGCTTAATATTTACTTTGGGGATTCTGGCTTAATATTTACTTTGGGGATTCTGGCTTAATATTTACTTTGGGGATTCTGGCTTAATATTTACTTTGGGGATTCTGGCTTAATATTTAACGTTTGGGGATTCTGGCTTAATATTTACTTTGGGGATTCTGGCTTAATATTTAACGTTTGGGGATTCTGGCTTAATATTTACTTTGTGATTATTGTTGTTGCTTTGATTACAGAATTTGGCAGACACATCAGTTGTTGAGTTTATAATTAATATCACAAGATGATAATATTTATTTATTTATTTATTTATTTATTTTGTATATATTATTTTCAGATTAGGAAAGATCTATGGGAGTCCAAGGGTTAATTGCAATCTTTCTCAGCCCTTTTATTCCTAGAGGTCCTTCCTAAGCTGAATATGTTTTAATGTCATTGTTCATGGCCAACTGTACTTAGATTTAATTAGATATTTAATAGTTGAGTCACACTAGTGCTTTTTGGACATTTATTTTGCTAGTTTTACATAATAGTTGGAAACAGATTAACTTGCTCATGTAGTATTGTACACCCTATGTGGTGGATTGTGTTCTTTTATTTCATAAATTTTATTTTAGTAAGCGTTGTTTCCACATAGTGATTTTACAAATTTATTTTGCCTTTGTCCAAGTTTTGGTTTGTTTAGTTTGCAAGATTTACATTTTAATTAATAATTCATAATTGACAGAGTAGAGAAGAGCATTGGGGATTTGACTAGAGTAATCCAGCTAATAGTTCTACTAGAGTAATCCAGCTAATAGTTCTACTAGAGTAATCCAGCTAATAGTTCTACTAGAGTAATCCAGCTAATAGTTCTACTAGAGTAATCCAGCTAATAGTTCTACTAGAGTAATCCAGCTAATAGTTCTACCATTTATTTCCACATAGCGATTTTGATTAGTTATTTGCCTTCATATTGTGTCGTCCCTGTTTTTGGTTTGTTTATTTTGCAAGTTTTACATTATAATAAGACATCGAGATACAGTACAGGTACTACCAAAAATTGCATATTAGAAAATGCCATAGAAAGTGCTTGTGTGACTATGCTAACAGTATATGATTTTATTCAGATTGGGAAGGATCTGTAAGGGATTCCCAACAGGACTTTCTTTCATTATATTTTTTTAATGAAGCTGCATTAAATTGCATAGGGATAGCCGGAGTGAAATTGACATGCACGGTTAATTTAGTTTGGAGTGAATTTTGGTCTACAGTAGAATCTCGCATCCCACGATTTATTGGTGCCGAAATATTACCGTGGGACCGGAATTCGTGGGATGCAGAGTATTAAAGTAATGGGGGAAATTACAAAAGTACTGGAGGCTATCGTCGGGCGACTATTGACCATCACTTTACATGCCAATAATCCAAAGTAAGTTGCTTTAACCCTCCAGCCTCGGCTACGCATTCTATAATACCGGTATATCCCCACAACCTGGGGGATTTGGCCGAAAAAACGTCTCGCCTAGGCTACCGTATCTTTGTTATTTTGACTGCTTCCGCATTCCCGCGCATCCCCTAGCGTAGATGTGTTTCGTACCTGTAGAATGGCATTGAGTAGAGCTCTAAGTCAACTGATTCAGTTGTGATGACGATTTCCGTGGAGAGAACTTTGTGGCGATGTCAGCCACTTTTCACTACTTAACAATAACACAGCCACACACGAACAATCGACGCCTTACCAGCTGTTGTTTACATGCGTCGGACGGACGCCTTTCAAAACAAGCTTACAGGCTTTCAAGCTGCTATGAAAAGAAAGGTAAGTAAAACACAAACAAAAAACTTAGAAAAGTTGATGACGTGATTATTGTGATGGATGTGGTGATAGACGGGAGGCGGATGTTAGATACCACCCTCCGTGGCCCCACTCTCGTTCTCAGTCACCCCACCGTCGCCGCCAAAGCCCGTGAAATCATCGTCCATGGCATCAAGTTCGGCGTCCTGTAGAGCTTCCATTAGATGAAGAAATAATACATCTACAGTGAAGAAAGAAAACTGGGGAAGGTGTAAGAAGACCAACGAGGGGCCGATACTTAAGGCTATCCCTCAACATCATCATCATCATCAGCTCTGTATCCGTGGGAATCGTGTGGTTTTTCGTGGGATGAGAATTCAGGTAGCCATTGGATAGTACCGTGGGATGCGTAATCGTGGGATCGAAATGCGTGAGATGCGTGACTCTACTGTATATCTATCGATCTATGTAATGTGGCACATACCGTACCCTGTTTTTTTATTATTTATTGATTTTGTTTTTTAAATTGGGGGTGGCCGACTCGAGACAGAGCCCGAACAGGGACAACACATCACACCCAAAAACAAGTGATTTTTGGTAATGGTGATTTTTGCTCGATAAAAAAATCTTTCAACAATTTGTGAACAGTTTACTTACATGTGTTTATACTTCAGAAGTTGTAAATTATGTAAAGTTAAGAGTAAACTCATATGAGAATGTGTAGAAAGCATTGCTGCACTTAGGGGGAGATGGGCCGTTTTACTGGTCCCCCTTCTTCCTCGTGTTAAGCCCCATTTGTTTTGAGATTATAAGACTCGCCCATTAGTTTGGCGATTTTAACACCTTTCGCCTCATTTCGTTGTTAATTTTAACACTTTTCGTGCCATTTAGGTGTCGATTTCTCATCTTCCCTTAACCCTCTCACCACGGAAGGGCTCTTGAACGCCCATAAAAAAGCATATAACAGGTACCCGGAAGGGCTCTTGAACGCCCAGTGGTTGAAAGCCTGTGAGCTTCGTGTGCGAGGCGTCGGTCCGACGCATGTAAACAACAGCCGGCTGGACCGACGCCCCGCATCTCCGGCCACAAGAAGGAGAGCGTCGCTTGTTCGTGTGTGCCTGTATGTTGTTGTTAAGTATCGAATAGTAGTGTAAAGTGGCTGTTTTGGCCATAAAGTTATCTCCAATGAAATCATCATCACAGCTCAACCAGTTGACTTAGAGAGCTCTACTGCCATTCTACAGGTAAATAACACAGCTACGCTTGGGGATGCACGGGAATGCGGGAAGCAGTCTGATTAACAAATATAGGGTAGCCTAGCCTAGACGTTTTTCGGCCAAAACACCCGGGTTTTGAGGAATATATATATAATACATAGCCGGGGCTGGAGGGTTAAGGTAAAGTTGATTTTAACAAGCGTAACTACAACCTAAACCCCTCCAGTATGGATGATGTCCTCTTCATATACTGTATTATAGCTATACTGTATTTCTACGATTTGATGCAGCTTAGGAAGGATCTGACATGGAACCAGATTAACTTGATCATGTAGTGATGTACACCCTATGTGGTGGATTGTGTTATTTTGTTTAAACATTGTATTTTATTAAGCGTTATTTCCACGGTGATTTTGATTAGTTCTTTTGCATTTTTCTTGTCATCCCAGTTTTGGTTTATTTTGCAAGTTTTACAATTTAATAGGTAAATAGATATATTGCGGTAGTTTATAGCCTTGTATTTGCTATAGATCCTCAGTAAGCCGAGTCAAATTGTAAAATATGTCATAATAAAATGAAAAGGGCATCTCCCATACTGAAGGGGTTAAAGAGAGGCACTACTGTAATGGAATTAGACTTTTGACGAGGTCCTATCTAATCTGAATATAATCATTGGCAGTAGATATGTATAACAACAAATAGTACGTAAAGACTTGAAGAATATTTCTATTCTTTGCAGCTGGTCGATGGACGTCTCGGGAAGAAGAAAGAAGAATCGTGGTCGTCGAGATACACCGTCTTCAAGATTAGTCGCTTCACTTTTTTGTTATCATTACCCTTGCCTTACCCTTCCTTTATCCTAATCCTTCCTTTATTCTAGCCTTACCCTTATCCTTAATCCTAACCTCACTCTTATCCTTACCTTATCATTATCCTAACTTTTCCTTTATTCCTATTATCCTTCCCCTTTCCTTATTTTATTGACTGTTGTGATGTGATGGTGGGAGTGATTTTTTGGTGTGTTGTCTATAAGCTGTTGTACATTGGTTGACATTAGTGGTTAAAGTGTGTGCTGGTCTGGATCTTGGGGCTTGCTGTCGGGTGCATAAGGTAGCCAAGCCTTTAACTGACGAGAGAATAAGACCGTGGGACGCTTAGTCTGGAGACGTATACGCACAATTACACAACTGCTCGACTTTACTATGATCATTTTAACTCGCCCTAACCTAAGCCAAGCTTAAGTTTGTATTCTGGTTAGAGGTTACTGTGGTCATAGTAATCTTAGAGGTGTAGCGTAAACATTTCTTGACTATGCGACCAAGACCAATAGCAACGCACTGGTGTCCTGAATGCTACAGCTTATAGAACCACCCCAAAAGTGCCCCTTCCATTCTCCGAGTGGAAGACCAGGGGTGGGAGTTATAGGAGTCAGGCAACCTGTATCCAGTCATCCTATGCTCTTATCTTTCTATCTACCCCTCAGCTTAACTGTTTTTCTCTCCTTCACCCAGTCAGTAGTGTGATAGATTTGTCTGTGGTGGTCGTGGTGAGGGTGTGGTTGTGGCAACACCACCACATAAGAGATTGTTATCTAAGCTTGAGACGCTAGGATGTGTCAGGGGGAGTTTGCTGAAATGGATGGAGAGCTATTTAACAGATAGGGAAATGAGGACCAACATTAGAGGAACTTACTCATCGTGGCGGAAAGTTGAGAGTGGTGTGCCGCAGGGATCTGTGTTGGCACCTCTCATGTTCCTTATGTACGTGAATGACCTGCCGATAGGCATAAACTCTTACATGTCAATGTTTGCAGATGACGTAAAAATTATGAGACAAATAACAAATAAAAGTAGTTGTGAGGAGCTGCAAGGGGATTTAGATAAAATATACGAATGGAGCACCAAGTGGAAAATGAAATTTAATATAAGTAAATGTCATGTGTTAAATATGGGAAGAAGTGTGAATAGACCAAATTGGGAGTACAGGATGGGAGATAATAAAATTAGCAAGGCCGAAAAAGAAAAAGATTTAGGGTTGATTATACAAGATAATTTGTCGCCAGAGAAACATATTAACAAGCTCTTTAGCGGAATGTATGCAATGGCTGGGAATATGAAAGTTGCTCTGAACTATTTGGATGAGACCATGGTAGCGAAAATTATGAAGAGTATGATTAGACCAAGATTGGAGTATGCAGCAGTGGTGTGGTCCCCACATCTAAAGAAGCATATTCACAAGTTAGAAAGAATCCAGAGAGCAGTCACTAGATTGGTTCCAAGTCTCAGAGAACTGCCATATGAAGGGAGGCTAGACAAATTAAATCTACCGAGTCTAAAAGAGAGGAGAGAGAGGGGAGACATGATAATGATGTACAAATGTACCCGGGGGCTGGAGAGGCTGGATAGGGAGGATATATTAATTATGGATACAGGAATAACTAGAGGCCACAGCTACAAAGTAAAAAGACCTACCTGCAAGAACGATATCAGGAAGTTTAGCTTCCCCTATAGATGTATTGACAAATGGAATGGGCTGGAGGAGGAGGTGGTAGGGGCAAGGAACATCCATATTTTCAAGAAAAAATTGGATAAAAAGTAGACTGAGAGACGGGACAACACAAGCTTAGCTCAACTCCTGTAAACTACAATTAGGTAAATACAATTAGGTAAATACACACTCATCACCCACTTAGTCATTTCTCCAAACTGAGTTGTGATGACCATGTGGTGATGATGCCAAGGACTTCTTGACACCACTCATACATTCACAACTTAGTCACTGATCAGCTGTGGGGACTCATTTGGGTTTTCTTCTTCTGAATGTGATATGGCTAATAACCTTATCACACCAGAGCTCACAAATGAGTCGCTAGCTGAGGTGGTACATTTCGTGACTGTAATGTTCTTGTGTGATACAAAGTACCACACGGTCATCACACACACAAATGTCCAGCTACGAGTTGGTTGACGACTGTTTTGGACAAGATATATAGCGGTTAATGTCTCGGTGTCTCTTGGGAGAACCGCAGCTGCAGGCCACCATCTCGCACTTAGCTTGCTTTTTGGTGTACATTGAACCGCATCCACAGTCGCACCACGAACACCTGCTGCCTGGGTACCGTCATCCCCCTCACATCACAGTGCGGCTGTATGTGTCCCCACTCACTTTATACTAATCTATATTTTTTACATTTACAGATGGAGTATTGTTAGGTAAATATTTTACCTTTATTGTTAACTCTTGAATGCGGAGGGTGGGTGCCCAACCCCGAAAAGGGTTGAAATAGGGGAGCTATCCCCCCGCCAAAGGCGGCTTTCTAGGGCCTTTCCTAGCTGATGCCGAGAGGATTGGGTTCTAGTCATGTGGTGATGGGCTGGTCTATCAGAGTGAGAACTGAGCAATCTCTGCCATACCCATAGCTTACTCTGACTGTTCCTTTTACTTATATATTTTCTAGATCTCAAGTGACGGCGTCTCTAACGTGGATCGACCTCCCAATCTACCAAGATTGGAAGCCAAAGCGTCACCTTTTTTTAACTTGCCCCTCAACTTTCTCTTCATAATTGCTGAGGGACACAGGGCCCTGGGTGGGGCTTTGGTTTCCCGGGCATTTCCGCACCCTCCTCAGCTCCCCGCCATGGAGTGGCTTCGGTCACCCAGGCTTTATTGTGGTCGGCGGGGAGGGTTCTGTGGGGGCGCTCGGTTATGGCCTTGGCCTTGCTCGGGGCCTTGGGGCTGTTCGGCCAGGCAGCTTGGGGAACAACAACAACAACAACTCTTGAATGCAACTTTATTTTATTAGTAAAGCCTTCGATGCCATCCCCCGCCACAACCTAACAAACAAAATCTACAACACAAACATGCACAACAACACAAAAAGGTGGCTGGCCAACTTCCTAGCAGGCAGATGTGCACACGTATCTTTTGCCGGTCAGTCATCTAAAATCAGAAACTTTCCAAACGGAGTCCCACAAGGATCCGTCCTATCGCCCGCACTCTTCAATCTGTACATGCACGATATAACTACACCCAATACGCCCCAAATAAACTTAGCCTCCTATGCAGATGACATAACACTCACATGCACACACCATGACCCAAAAAGAGCAACAGATCTCCTTCAACCCTATCTCAACACACTACATGGCTGGTGCACTACAAACAGACTTAATCTAGCCCCAGCCAAATCCACCGCAACCCTGCTCACAAGTTGGACAGAACACGAATACATCCCTCAACTCACCATAAACAACACACCCCTAACACATACACACACACCCAAAATCCTAGGAGTAACATATGATACTCATATGACATTCAAACAGCACACCACAAACATTAAAAAGAAACTGACACCCAGACTTAAGGTCACTTGCTCACACAAAATTTGGACACAACAAAGAAACTACCACCACAGTATATAAACAATACATAAGATCAGTGATGGAATACGCAAGCCCAGCCTGGGCTTCTAACCTAGCTGAAACACATCATAAGACTTTACAGACTATTCAAAACAAAGCCCTGAAGATCATTACAGGCTGCACAGCTACTGCACCCACAGATCACCTACATCAAGAAACCAAAATCCTCAAAGTCAAAGACCATTTGGACATGAGAGGCACTCAATTCCTGGCAGCAGCCTCCACGAACCAAGACCACCCACTAAACTACATGGCAACACACCCACAGACACTAAGAAATATCAAAACAACACCCAGCACACGGTATCACACACAATTATTGTCCTCTCTCCCTCCCTGCCCACCCCGAACCAACTTCCAGAAGCACATCCATACTCATATCTCTCACCGATCCATCCACTCACTCACAGACAACACGCAGCTGCATGCACGACCTCCCGAAATCCATCCTTCCGAATCCTCCCTTCCTCGCGAGGACAGAGTCCACCTGGCCAGGCTGAGATGCGGACACCATCCAGCTCTCCTGAGCTATCAGAAGAGACTGGATGACTCCGTTGTCGACGCCTGCCCGGGATGTAACACAGCACCCCATACCATTAAACACATCATAGAAGACTGCATTTCACACAACCACTTACGCCAACAACACAATCTACACTCAATGAGAGCTCTGTGGGAAAGCCCGATCGTGGCCATGGCCTTTCTCAGGGACTCGGGGCTGTTCAGCCAGGCAGCTTAGGGAACAACAACAACAACTATTTTATTTTAGGGGAGATGTTTTTTTTATAAATAAAAGAAATGTAAATTGATTTTATATATTATTTTCCTGTAACTTATATAGGCATAATAATGAAAGAAATATACTAGACACAATATAGATGAAACTGACTTCATATATAATACAGTAGTATATTTTCCTCTAACTTACATATTATAAATGGAAAGCAGAAATAACTGAAAATTAATACAGATAATAGAAAGCCATTAATTGGAAAAATGAAGGTTGAAAAATAAGAAATTAAAGAAGACAATAATGAGAAGAATAAACGAAGTAATTAATGAATAATAAACCAATTTAATGAGAATGATGAGGTAGAAGAATAAACTTAGATTAATAAAGAAGTATGGTACAGTACTAAAGGGGCTAGGAATCCTTCTCCCCTTGTAAAATTATCCTACTAGACGAGACAGGTAAGGGGCGAGGAAACGTGAAACTGGTCCCGGACTCTTAACCCTCTCACATCCTGACGCGATTTTTGAGCCTATTAGGGATACTTTAAAGCCTTTGTTACTGTCAGGGGTATCTATAAACCTTTAGTTTGTTTACTTCAACCTCTGCAGTTGTCTTTGAGTTAGCTGTGGGCAGAAAACTAATTTTGGAGAGGTAATTATAACAGTGAGAGTAATCTATTTCTTATTGCTAATCTGGCAACCTCTGCGTCCTATGGTCGTGAGAGGGTTAAGAATTGGAACTTTAAATGTTGTTTCTCTTCGGGCTCTGTCTCAAGTCGGCCACCCCCAGCTATGGGGTATGTGCCGGAGTATATAAACGAGACAGGTAAGGGGCGAGGGAACGTGAAAGTGGTCCCTAACTCTTAAGAATTGGAACTTTAAATGTTTCTGTTTGGGCTCTGTCTCGTGTTGTCAAATCCCTTGTAAATTATTGTAAAATCTTAACAGCTCTCAAGGCCCTAAAAATTATTCAAAAAGAAAAAATATATATACAGTACCATTGGAATCGCAGCGTCATGAAGAATCCGAATATACTGCTAAAAATATGAAACTAGAGAATCACCGGCGAAGTTGCAAAAAAGCTAAAGCCTTAGGTTTTTTACCAAAAATCGAAATTGAGCTATTACAATTTTTCGACACTAGTCTGAATCCAATGGCGCAAACCGTTTTTAAATTGACGCATTGGCGTGGCCTTGAGAGCGATTTTAAGATTTTGACCAAATTTGTACATGGCATTTTGAGGGGTTAAAATAGGTCGGAATCAACTGAAACTAATTATGGGAACTCTCAGCTTCATGAGGATTCCAATGATATGGTCACAAGTTAAAATATCTAAAGTTTTTGGAAAAAAATAGATTTGGACATGTGGGGATATGTTTGGAATCCTCTCGACGAGCTAAATCCAATGGCGCAAACAGTTTTACAATATACCCATTATTGTAAATATGAGAGCCTATTATAACTTTAGATGTGTTACTAATAAATCAGTGAGATGATAAAATCTTGGGTAAAGTAAACCCAGATTTCAGACACAGTAATAATTGAGGCTAAATAATATAAACTACTGTAATGGACTTCTACTGTTCCATTTCAACTGACGGTAACTTGAATCCCTTAGTAGCTAATGTCTCGATACTTAACCCGTTCAGTACCAGCAACGGCAGAAAGCCGTCGGTAGATAAATCACTCCCCCAGTCCCAGCGACGGCTACCAACCGTCAGTAATATACGATCCTTGTAACTGCCAGTATCAGGCAGTACCTGGTACCACGACATTTGAGCACTGCCAAGACTTGGCAACACTTCTCAGCTTATATCCAAGCCCCCACATGCTGGGAGAGGCAGTATTCCTCCATCTTTTTGAGGTGGGAGGTTGTTATATCTTGCCTCTGAAGCCATTTTGGCCACATTACTTGGGACTGGGGGTACATTTATGCTAGTACCCTATGGTACAGTAGGGGTTAATGGTAGTACCCTATGGTACAGTAGGGGTTAATGGTAGTACCCTATGGTACAGTAGGGGTTAATGGTAGTACCCTATGGTACAGTAGGGGTTAATGGTAGTACCCTATGGTACAGTAGGGGTTAATGGTAGTACCCTATGGTACAGTAGGGGTTAATGGTAGTACCCTATGGTACAGTAGGGGTTAATGGTAGTACCCTATGGTACAGTAGGGGTTAATGGTAGTACCCTATGGTACAGTAGGGGTTAATGGTAGTACCCTATGGTACAGTAGGGGTTAATGGTAGTACCCTATGGTACAGTAGGGGTTAATGGTAGTACCCTATGGTACAGTAGGGGTTAATGGTAGTACCCTATGGTACAGTAGGGGTTAATGGTAGTACCCTATGGTACAGTAGGGGTTAATGGTAGTACCCTATGGTACAGTAGGGGTTAATGGTAGTACCCTATGGTACAGTAGGGGTTAATGGTAGTACCCTATGGTACAGTAGGGGTTAATGGTAGTACCCTATGGTACAGTAGGGGTTAATGGTAGTACCCTATGGTACAGTAGGGGTTAATGGTAGTACCCTATGGTACAGTAGGGGTTAATGGAAAAATATGAAACCACTATGTCTCTGCATCATATTAAGGCCAAGTTTATATAATTAGCGCCACATTTCACTACAAAATATGAAACCACTATGTCTCTGCATCATATTAACCCCTCCAACCCGGATGGGCTCTTGAACGCCCATAACAATCTCGGCCCGCGCAACCCGGAAGGGCTCTTGAACGCCCATTGCTTGCATGCGTGCTTTCGAATGCCGCGCGTACATTTTCGGTGTCGTGGGACGGTAGGTGGCGCCACCAGGCGTAAACTACGCCACAGCAACAGTATCTACCCCGACGCCATCATGGACAGTACGCCAAATAGTGATTCCGCTGTGTCCGATACCGTGCTTCCTACGACGCCCTTGCTTGTTCGTCGCGCCTTACCCCGACGCCATCGCCTAAATGTGGTATCTCCCGGAGGTATTGAGACGACATTGAGACTTTATGAGCGAGCTGATGCCAAGCATAATGTTGATGATGAAGTCAGTGACGACTCCAGTAATTATAAGTCGAGTGATTATGGCCATGAGAGTGATAAAGAAGAGCAATTCCTGGGATTTGCGAGAGAACATGACAGTGATGAGAGTGATGAAGGTGATGTACCAGTTGTTGAGGAAGCTGGTTTACCTAAAGACAGTGAACTTGAGAGAGTGAGCGAGTGGGAGAGTTCAAGGTCACTCACCAAATTTCGCTTAAGTGACACGACGCCAAGCCCTTCCCCAGGTAAATCGCCTTTCAAGCTACATTTGTATAAGCAGAAAATACTTGAGAAGGCGGCCGCGGCAGCTAGGGAACAAGCAAAACTACTTGGTGAGGATGAGGCTGTGAGTGAGGGTCAGCGTGGTGACCCTTCTCGTCCGCCATTGTCTCCCTTATCTACCCACGCCACCCAAGATGACCCGGATGCCCCGCATTCTTCCCCACCACCCCCACCATTGCCAAGGGTTGAGGACCCCACACTTTCGTCCTATTTGCCTCCTAGGTCCCCCGACAGGAGACATACTGCTGCCGAAAAGGGGAAAGGTAGGAAATATACCAAGAAAATTAAGAAAAGTAAGAGAGTTTTGTTCGAGGCTCCCGCGGCGTCCACCCCGGCCGGCCCCAGCCATACGTTCCCGCAACTTTTCCCCACGGTCCTCCCCACCTCTCCCGCCTTCAACATGTCTTCCTGAAGAAGTCTTTGAGCTCGCATCACCAATACCTGGGCCTAGTGACAGTGAAACATTGCTTTCTGTCACTCGTCGCAGGCCAAGGAGCCCGGGACCTCGGGGGGACACAGCCTCACCTGCCACTCCTTCCCCACCTCGCCCACCCGCACGCCGCCCACGCATCACTGGTTCCCCGCCAGATTATGTGGGGGCCACTGATGATGAAGGGCACCTCTCTCAAGACTCTGGCCATGATTACATAGGTCCACCGTCAGGGCAAGATGACCACTCTGACGATGACTATATGGACATCGACGACCCTCGACCCATCCGCTTGGCCCGGCGTCGTGCTGCCCGTCGTGCTGCCCACCGCCCTGGCCGCCGCCCTCGCCGCCCTAGGGCGCGCGCCTCCCGAGTTGGCCGTGGGCGTGCTGGGCCACCAGCTGGAGCTCCTCGTCAGCGTAGACAAGACCCATTCTACGTTTTTCAGTGGCAAGACGTAGTTGATGAGGATGCATACAACCCTGATGTGCCAGCTTTTGATGAGGTACTGGAGGGTTCAGGCGTTACCCCCAATTTTCCTGCAGGCCCCAATGCTCCACCACACGAACTGTTTGAGGCCTTCTTTGATGAGGAGGTGGTAGGCTATGTTGTCAAAGAGACAAATAAGCAGCACCAATTCCAGGTCCACTTTTTGGGAAAGGTGACCAAGGGCCACATGAGGCAGTGGACCCCAGTGACTCATAAAGAGTTCATGGTGTTCCTGGCACTCACCATGCTAATGCCTCATGTCAAGAAGCATAGGTTGCCTAACTATTGGATCACCAATGATCTGATATCCACCCCTGCCTTCGGGAAATATATGTCTCGCGACCGGTACCTTGATATCCTCGCAGCGCTCCATCTTGTCACCAACCTTGACGTCCACCTCCCAGACAAGCTGTGGAAGATTAGGACATTGTATGAGATGATGCGAGAACGCTTCACCTCCTACTTCAAGCCCTTCCGCAAGGTCGTCATTGACGAGTCTCTTGTGCTGTTCCGGGGAAAACTCAGCTTCCGGCAGTACATCCCCTCAAAAAGACATCGCTTTGGCATAAAATTCTTTGTGCTGTGCGACTGCCAAACTGGCTATGTCCTGGACTTCCTGGTCTACAGCGGGAAGGAAGGGGACTTGCTTGTGGACCCCCTCATTGGCTTTGGCGGAGCAGTGGTGCAAGCCATGATGGACCGCTACTTTCATAAGAATCACGTCCTCTACACGGACAATTATTACACGTCCCCCACTCTCTCACAGTACCTGCATGAGCGCAAGACGGGGACTGTAGGCACAGTACGAGGGAAAAGGAAGGGCATGCCACCTTTCCCTCCAAAGACCAAAAAAGGTGATGTGTTCAAGAAGAAGTCGGGGCCCATTCTGGCTATCCACTGGCACGACCAGCGGAAGGTCAACCTCCTGACCACCATCCACAAGGGGGAAATGGTGGAGACTGGCAAGGTGGATCGCCGCACCCAGGCCAGGGTGACCAAGCCCGATGCTGTCCTGGACTACAACATCAACATGAGGCTGGTGGACAAGTCCGACATGCAGATAGGCTGCATTGACTGCCTGCGTACCTCGTGCAGATGGTACAAAAAGTTCTTTCTGCATATGGTGGACATGTCAGTTCTGAATGCCTACAACATATACAAGCTTCGGAATGTGAACACACCCATGAAGTTCAATAGCCTGCGGAGGTTCCAAAAGCAGGTGTTGACGGAGCTCCTGGAGAAGTATGCTATGCCACAGAGGGCAGTGGCACATCCTGGGCCCGCCGTTATTGACCGCTTGCAGTCTGCTCAATACTTGATTAGGCACAGGCTTGGTTCCCTGCCTCAGAATGAATCCGGAAGAACACAGCAGAAGCGGTGCCATGTCTGCTACAACAGCAGGGTGAAGCCGAGGTCAGGTAAAAAGTCAACCCTGGAGTGTGTGGAGTGCAAGGTGGCACTCTGTGCTGTAGATTGCTTCTTTGATTACCACTCCAAGCTGGAGTTCTAATAATCATACTGAAATTGCCAAATAAAATGACAATATGTACACTATAATTATATATAGGCAAAAAGTGGAAGAAAACCAATGTATTGTAATACAAAAGTCATGTATTATGAGAACATTGATACAAATACAATTACACCATAATAATATGTGAAAGTGACACATATGTATATACCAAGTGACATTCATATGATTAGAACCTATAGAAATATATAAATCAGTGAAAAAAGACACAATAAATTGTATATAAAACGTTTACAAATCATATAACTAAGTGAAAGTGACACAAGACCTAATATTTGATGGCCAAAGTATAATAAACACCTGTGATAACGAATAATCAGTGCCTAATACAACAATAAGCTACCTCAATTACTAATAAAATGTACGGTATCGAGTGAAAATTAGCAATATCAGTGACAGTGATACCCTAATAAACATATTTTATATAATTGGCCTCAAAATAACTAGAAAATATCAAATAAACATCACATTCTCAATATCAAACACTAAAATCGTCTAAGGGAGATAAATACTTTGGCGCGGCGAGCGGCTAGGTGCGTCGTAGCCATGGCCGGGGCGACGCGTCCGAACGCGGTAAGAATTTTCCGCCGAAAAGCACTCGTCTTCCCGCGCTCACCATTATGCAACCAGAGGGGCTAGAGACCTCTACTCAACGCCATTCGACAGAGGAAGGTTTGTGGAACATTATTCTTTTTTATTTACAACATTACATGACATATTCATTGACTTACAGAGTAGTTAACATAGGCCAAAGATCGTCAAAACACCCGGTACCGGAGCACAGTCGTAAGCTATAGCCCCCGGGGCTGGAGGGTTAATACCTAATTCTTTTTTCATATTTTCAAGATAAAATTTCTTACATGTGAAGCTATAATTATTGCTGGCTTTATCTACTGTAGTGATTACAAAATGTTTATGTAAATTTATTAAATCAGCTTTAAGCTTATTATAATTATAGTCTATAAAATCTGAAAGATTAAATTCATTTTTAAGCGAGAAAATTTTATTTCTAATTAACTTAATTAATAATTTAGACCATGCTTCTAGTTCTCTTGCATTGCAGCACGCAATTTTTAACAATTTATCTTTTAATTTATTGACTGAAAAAACAATATCTTTTAAAATTATGTCCCATGTTACTTTATTACTCCCTATTCTAAATTTAAACCCTTTACGACATAGCTCCGCTAATTTGTCGTTTGCAAAATGTTTAACTAGTTCTACATCACCTGTTAATATGTGACATATCGGACTATAAATGAACTTTGCTAGTGCATCACGTCTGCTAGCTGGCATATCCATGACTCTTTCACACACGCATTTATTATTATTGAAAATATCATTATCTGAAAGATTTCCTAAAACTTTATTATAATTACAAATAATAGACCCAACAGGTCGTTCATATGAATACACTATTAATGGTTTGAAATCTTTACAACCATCTGGTAACATGGACTTAACTTTCTTTGAATTAATAAGACTGTTAACATTAATTTTGTCTAAAATTTTAGAGGAATAATTTGAAGTGGACATGACTTTATCTTTAATACGGTTATCTTTGGATTTCTTAGAATTAGCTCTAATATATCCCATAAAAGCAAAGACTATATTCTTAAATTTATTTGTGAAATTATGTTTATTTAGAATATTTTCTATAAAAGGAGCAAAACTTTTCTTTTGTAGGCCTTTCAATGAGTCTTTTAATTTTTTAATTCCGAAATTTCGATATAATGAATATAAATTATTAACAATAATTTTAATATCAGACCTGTTTTTCTTTTTATTAAATGTATTTAGTCTTCTTTTACCGTGTCTACCAGGTCTTCTGTTTAAAACAGGGAAGTTAAAATATGGGTTATTAAAATCGTTTTTAATAAATCTTTATACAAAATGTTGCCTACATTTTTTATTTGATTGTTAAGTCCAAATGGATAGATGGTCATTAATTTACCAATCCAATAATTTTCTCTATCTAAAACATTTTGATTACTTTGAACAATTTCTATAATTTTGTATTTACAATCAAATTTAGTACAATCTGTGTTAAAATGCTTATATAGAAGAATCTTGGAGTCGATGCCGTTCTTAATTCCTGATCTATGCCCGTAGGCTCTTTCTCTTAAACATTGCTCCGTCTTTCCAACATATTGTATACCACATTTCTCACAGGTTATTAAATAGATAACATTCTTTACTTTACATGGAGATGTTACATTAACAGAAGAATTTAGAAACAAAAATTTTGTATTGGTAATGTAACTTTTAAAAAATGTTTGATGTTCAAAATCAAATTCATTCACACAGAGTTTACATTTACAGTTATCATCGAAAAGACGCCGGTTATTTTCATTATTATTTTTCATTTTTAAGTTTTTATAATTTTGCAAATACAGACAAAAAGTAAGCAGAGGTTATACAAGAAACTTCAAGTTAAAAATGCTTGATTAAAATTATTGATGTCAAATTTTAGAATACAGTCACAATAATTGACCCTAAAAAGATTAAATTTATGGAACAATTTACTTGCCTCAAAACCTCTGTCCACTAAGAGTCTGTATAGTAACCTAGCTCTAGCCCAAAAGTCATCTACTTTAGTGCAGATTTTACAAAATCTTATTAATTGGGAATAAAAACAATTATAAGTTATTTTACTATCGATATTACTACTAGGGAAAGGAAAGTTTATTACGTTAAAATTAAAATCATCAACTTTGTGATATACTTTAAGTATGCACTGTTCATTAACAATCTCTATATTTATATCAAGAAAATTTTCAACTTTATAATTTACGTTACATTGTGTGAGGGGAATAGAATTAGGGTAAATAAGTTTAGCAACTTGATTAAAATTTAACAAATTGCAAACAAGAATATCATCAATATATCTACTATTATTACTTAACAGTTAAGCAAGTGCTAATTTTTCTGGGATTTTATTTTTCTTGCTACTGTCAACTAAGTCTTTTATATTTAAATTCTAAAGCAAGCAAGAATAAGTCTGCAATTAAAGGGCTAGCATTTCCACCCATAGGAATTCCTAATATTTGTTTGAAAATGTACGGCCCGAATCTAACATAAGTATTGAAAAGGAGGAATTTGAGGCATCTTGAAGTTTAGTTCTATCAAAATATACAGAACTAGTGGGAGTAGAGCTAAGTGATGCATTATTAAAATATGTATAAACATTTATGAAATAATTACCATTCCTAACGAACCTGTCAAAGTGCAAATCTATAATAAAGCAAAGCTCTGAATATACTAAATCTAAAGGCAAATTGGTATACAAAGTTGAAAAGTCGAAGCTATGTACCGAGGTAACTTTCGGCATTGTATTTATTTTATCAATAACTTAAAATGTAAAACTTGCAAACTAAACAAACCAAAATTGGGACAAGGACAATATAAAGTCAAATTAAATTATCAAAATCGCTATGTGGAAACAACGTTTACTAAAATGAAAATTATTAAATAAAAGAACACAATCCACCACATAGGGTGTACATTACTACATGAGCAAGTTAATCTGTTTCCCAAGCAAACTAATCGCACATATAACAACGCACTATCGTCACGTTAAAGGAAGTAGTCAAGTTTGGGAAGTCCGGGACGTTCTGGCAAATTTTACTAAACTCTGCATGAATAAAAAAACTATATGTTAAATGTCAAAATATTATTTAAAATCAAATTTGCAACATGACAAGACATTAAAATAGTACAAAATACAAATATTGATATACTATATACTATTACTATTACAAAATAATATATAAAATACAGTACAGCACTCACTAACGATAGTGCTATCGGGTAGGTACCTGTAAGCATAGCATGCCTCAAGTGACTTCTAACGAATTGTCAACACTCCAATAATAGTTAATGCTAGTTCTTCTCATGATGGTATTACAATATCTTTTATGAGTACTTTTAATGTATTTTAAGCAATTTACGACTTGTTCTGATAGAGTTTTAGTGGTAGCAAATTTTGCTCCGGCAATAAAGCGATATTTATAAGGTCTTTTATGAAATTTAGGTCATTTAGGTCAATTTAGATATCAGGGGTCACTAATAAATTATACGTTTGAGTTCCGAACGGAAGAAGGAAAACCTAATATTTAGTAGTGGCCCCGGAATCATTGACGATTTTCGCCCTCCCTTCCATCCCCTTCCCATTCATCTGCTGTATTTTGAAAGTCTTGATACATCAGTGAAGAACGAGAGATCGCTTCGATGAGCGGGGCGAAGCGTGCGGGAGACAGCAGACGCATGAGAAGTGCAAGGCTAGATCAAGTTTCAGTTTTATTTTTCTATTATATTTTTGCTAGTTTTTTCTAGTAGTGGTACCCACATCATATAGGACGTGTCTGTGAGTGTTTTTTTTAGAGTGTTTCGCTCACGATGTGTGGCAATCGTATTTTGTTCTCTCCTGGGCGGGAAGTTTGAAAGGCAAGCTTGAGTTCAAAGATTGGCCATAAACAATGTTAAGGCGCATCGTCAATAATTCCGGGGCCACTACTAAATATTATGTTTTCCTTCTTCCCTTCGGGACTCAAACCTATAATGGGGTATGTGCCTAAGTATATACATATATACATACAAGTTGGATAGGTTAGAAATCTATAAGTAACCTATTCGCTGACATACCAATACAGTATATCAGTAAGATTCTCATACTTCTGACAGGTGAAGTAAGTTGAGGATAAGTTAATACAAGCTACATTAGGATAGCTTAGTGAGCGGAATTTCGGTGCGAGTCATTACTTTAATTTAATTCACTAGTTAGGTTTATTTGTAAATTAATTGGAGAGTTTGTGAAAACATATATGAATATTAGGTTACACAGTTAGATAGGTTAGAGATAAATAACCTATTGGTTGACCTACCAATATATCTGTGAGAATCTTGTACTCCTGACACGTATCATCTCTGGTGACCAACCCCACAGCAACCCCGGCCGCTGGTGACGATATGTTAACACCGGCATCCATGAGGGCCAAGCTACCTCCACATAGAGGACGAACCTGAGGATAAACAAAGATACAGTACTGTTAGCCAAAGAGTAATTATTGTGAATACAGTACATACATACATACAGGTTTAAAGACCGTTTTGTCTAAAGAGAATGTGGTGAAGGCGGTGTCACACGAGCGATTTTTCCGTAAATTTTCCATGAGCAAGTTTTATCTCGTTATATTTAGGGACCTTTTTTTTGCACTGGTATCGGTAACTAGACTGAAGGTAGAGTGTGTTAGGCGGCTGAATTCTGATAAAGTGTAATTTTTGAAGCTGCCAGACCATAATTGCTCGTGTGACTCCGGCTATATTTCCAACTATAAACCACAATTTCATCTCTGCCTATAGCAAAAATACAGACAAAATTAAAGGATTCGTCTTTCGTTTGTCGCATTGATGGTGATGAATTTGGCTGAAGACAAAGTTGATTTTTAGTATGACAGAATTAACCCTTTTTGTACCAGCGATGTCTTTTAGTTTCATTCTAGCTACTATTAGACAATTTTATTAAGGCCGGTGTCACACGAGCGCATTTTCCGGCAATTTTCCATGAGCAAGTTTTTTCTTGTGCAATTTTGAGGCTTTTTTGCATTGGAACAGGAAACTAGATCGAAGGTAGATTATGTTATGTAGTTTATTTCTTATGGTACTTATATTATCAAGCTGCCAGAGGACAATCTGTAGGTAGTAGGGGTAGGCAGCCCCGCCCAGGGAAGTACTACCGCCAAGGTTTCGGGAGACTCGGGGAATAGCCTGAATTCCATTTTCTCTCCCAGGCCTTGGTAGCTGGATACATATCTTTCTGCCTCACACATCAGGGGTATCAGGAAAACCCTCTTTATATAACATACACATCCAACTTCACGACATTGCCCTACATTGCTATCCTCTATCCATAAAACACTACTCTTCCCACTACATATCATACATGTAACACCATACACCTTACCCAATAAATATGGCAGTACAATTGTTAAGAGCAAACCTGGTGGTCCCTCGGATATCCACCCCCGGCAGGGTTGGGTCATTGACACAGGGCCCTCCCGGTCGTCATCATGCGACTGTGTCAAGAGCATTGCAACGTCCCAAAGCTGCTCGTCGGTGCAGCTTTTTCTTTAGCAATATAAGGGGACTTCACTCTGAACATCAATTCTGTACACCAATTTCTTCAAGCAGAATCCCCTACTCTCCTTTTTTTGACAGAGACTCAAGTAACATCCACATCTGACACGTCTAGATTTAATTTTCCAGGTTATCAACTGCTCCAAAATTTCAGACCTAAAGGAGGTGTATGTTGCTTCGGAAAATCTGAAATTGCCCTGGAGGAGGTTACTAGTTTGAAATTGCCCTGGAGGAGGTTACTAGTTTCAATTGTCCCTATTTTGATTATTCTATATACAAATTAATTTCAGCTGGTAAATTTAAATACATATGTTGCATCTACCGTTCCCCAAATACTCCTCCAGAGCAAAGTCTTTTTGATTCTCTGTCCTCACAACTCAGTGTCCTCAACTTAAATGCTTCTTCTGAAATCACTGTGTTGGGTGATTTTAATGTCCATACTGTTGAATGGCTCACTCATTCAGCCAGGACTGATGATGCTGGTCTTGAATGTGAGCTATTTGCAGACTCATTCAATCTCACTCAACTAGTCAACCAACCCACCCGTGTACCAGATAATCCTAATCATAATTCCCACCTACTGGACTTATTTTTAACAACCAATTCAGAAAATTATCATGTTACAGTGAGGTCCCCGCTTGGATCTTCTGATCACTGTCTGATACAGGCCACCTGTCTATCACCTACCACACCTTCCCACTCTGAACCTGTTTTGGTGACTAAATGGCATTACGATAGGGCAGACTGGGAGGGTCTTCAAGATTTCTTTATTGATATTCCCTGGACCTCTTTCTTTTCTAATGATGCACACTCCACCTTGAGCAACATACAAGATTTTGTAAAAATTGGAATGGAAACTTTTATTCCTCATCAAAAGTACAGTAAAAGATCTAATTCACCTAAATGGTTTGACCATAATTGTGCTAGACTAACTGAACAAAAAGCAATAGCCTACAATGCATACACAAGATCAAAAACTCATGAAGCCTTTAATTACTTTAGAAACATCAGAAATCATGCCAAAACTGTATTAAACCTAACTAAATCAAACTTTCTCCACAAGCAGGCAAATAAACTTCTAAATATTCCAAATGATAACAAAATATTTTGGTCTACTCTTAACTCATTTAAATCCAACTTCACTACTGCTTCATCCATTCCACCATTAAAATCTCCGACTGGCAATCTTGTAAGTGACCCACGAGGTAAAGCTAACCTTCTTGCGGATATTTTCTCCACCAACTCAAACTTAGATGAAATAAATCAAGATGTCCCTGTACTTAATTTTAATTCGCCTGAAATTCCCTCACTTAAGATCCAAACCAGACATGTCAAAACTATTTTGCAGAATCTCTCAGTAGATAAGGCTCCTGGTCCAGATGAAATTCCTCCAATAGTACTTAAGAATTGCTCCTTGGTGCTCGCTCCTGTATTGGCAAATTTTTTCCGTCTGTGTACTCATACCTCATGCTTCCCAGTACCCTGGAAAGAAGCAAACATCCATCCAGTTCCTAAAAAAGGTGCCTCTTCAGATCCATCAAACTACAGACCAATAGCTATAACTTCCACTCTTGGTAAAGTCTTTGAAATTATATTAAATAATCACATAATTAAGCATCTTGAGAATAATAAATTAATCAGTGATAGGCAATATGGTTTTAGACGATGTCGATCAACTGCAGACATGCTTTGCCTTCTTACGCATCAAATCAACCAAGCTACAGACCAACATGGTGAAACACATACAATAGCACTGGATATATCAAAGGCATTTGATAGAGTCTGGCATCAATCCTTATTGTCGAAGATGTCACTACGGCCTTGCATCATTAGTTCCACTAATTTCTTCTTATCTTCATAACAGAAAAATATGTGTAATGGTAGATGGCCTTTATTCTCAATTTCACTCAATAAATGCTGGTGTTCCCCAGGGATCAGTTTTGGCCACAATTCTGTTCCTCATTCATATCAATGATCTCATATCTACCACTCATAATCCAATACATTCCTACGCAGATGACTCAACACTCCACAGTTCCTTCACATTTACCAATTCTTTCACCCAACCCGATCTTATAAATTCAAAAATAAACACTGCAATTTCTCTGAACCAGGACCTTTCTAGAATTAATGGATGGGGACAAAAGAATCTAGTTTCCTTTAATGCACAGAAAACCAAATACATTCAATTTTCTAACCGACAGAATCTCACAGACTCCCATATATTTTTTAATGATGTAAATATTCCCACTTCCCCTAGTATTGACATTCTCGGTGTAACATTAACTACTAACTTGAGCTGGACACATTATGTTAGAAGCATTGCTAAGAATGCCTCTAAAAAAACTGGGACTCCTGTACAGAGTTCGAGAATTCTTCACTGACGAGCAGTTGGCCGTGATATATAAAAGTCATGTGCGTTCTCAGATGGATTACTGTTCACCTCTGTGGGGTGGAAGTGGAGTGGTTGCATTGAGGCAGTTGGACAAAATTCAAAATAAAGCTATTAGATTAATCAATAACCCTGCAATCACACAGGACCTTCCTACATTATCCATACGAAGAAACGTTGCATCCCTTGCATTATTCTACAGATATTTTCACAGCAATTGTTCCGAGGAACTTGCTTCAATTGTGCCGCCTCTCCAGATCTTTCCCCGTAGAACTAGGGCAGCTGAGAGCGCCCATGAATTTACACTTTCTCCTCCACAATGCAGAACTTCTGCTTATCAGAATTCATTTATCCCCAGAGCTACTACTCTTTGGAATTCACTTCCCTCGAATTGCTTTCCACAAACTTACAATCTACAAATGTTTAAATCCAGTTGTTACAAACATTTTATGAATGGAGGATGCCTTTAGGCACATGGACCTTTTTGTGTTATCTGTGTTTTTCCTTCCTCCGTTCATTGTCTCTTAAAAAAAAAAAAAAAAAAAAAAAAAAAAAAAAAAATTTGCTCGTAAAAATCGCTCGTCTGACACCGCCATTAGTCAAGAAAAGGGCCTCCAGCAAGTAACAGCCTTTGAACTATCTAACTTAACCCTTTTTGCTACCACAGATCCTTCTTAAACTGCACAAAATCTTCTAATTATAGCTAGAATAAAGTTAAAGCTATGTCGCCGGTACAGAAGGGGTTAAGAACTTGAAAATCACTAGCACTGGTCATTATGCTATGCCTGTAAATAAATGTGAGATTTTTAGAGAGGACAGGAACTTCATGAGGTATAGCAAGCCGTGGCATAGTCAGTAGAGCATCGGCTGCTGATCAAAGGGTCGGCGGATCGAGCCCTTACTGTCAAAATGTTATTGGTAGATGTCAAGCCCGAGCAACTTGACCTAGCGATTCGTGACAAATGCCTAATGTTCATGGCCACCCCTTCTCGGGAATTATGTCGTCTGGCAAAATAAAATAAAAATAAATGCCTTGTACATCTATGGCAAAGCAATTTACACACCCTACAACTTAAAAACTGATAAAATTGTTCAACCCCTTCATTACCGATGCCGTCCCTTTAACTTTATTTTGGCTACTATTAGACTATTCTATCCAGTTTAAAAAGGGCCTCCAGTAACTAGCAGACATCCAAGTATCTCACTTTACCCTTCTTACTACCACAGATCCTTCTGACCTAGACTTTTGACATTTAATGCCTCCAAAACCCAATTTCTCCATCTTACTACCCGTCCGGTGTGACATACTATTCTTCCCCGTGCAATTGTGACAGGATAAAACAACATATGCCTATCATTTGAACCAAAATTAGTTAAATCACAACTGTATTTCGATATATTTTTACTTAAGTTAGTAAATGCAATGGAGG
The DNA here is from genome assembly GCA_032716605.1 of Paralithodes platypus. Taxonomy (NCBI): domain Eukaryota; kingdom Metazoa; phylum Arthropoda; class Malacostraca; order Decapoda; family Lithodidae; genus Paralithodes; species Paralithodes platypus. Next base: position 3,020,722 of record CM064512.1, read on the forward strand.
GAGTACTTCAACGAGTTGCTAAATGTAAGGAATGAAGAGCCAGCAAACATAGTTGGATATGGTATGGGAGGGAGAAGAGAAGCAGTGGAGGAGGAGGTGGGGATCAGGAGGTCAGAAGTGTGGGAAGCCATGAAAAGAGTGAAGTTGGGGAAAGCACCAGGAACAGATGGAGTGTGTGGGGAAATGTTGAGGTATGGTGGTGAGATAGTGATCGAATGGGTATGGAAAATGTGCAAACTAGCATGGGAGAAGGGGAATGCACCCGATGACTGGAAGACTGGCATAATAGTCCCCCTTTATAAGGGGAAAGAGGAGTGTGTGGTAACCACCGAGGAATATGTCTTTTAACCCGTATAGCCCCAGCGACGCGCCTGACGCGTCGGCGATGTATGTAACGCACAGCCCCAGAGACGCGCCTGGCGCGTCACCCTAATTGCGCCGACCGTAACCTCAGGTGTAGCCACTCCAGAGGGCTCAGATTTGTATGGGAACTGTGTACATATCCCACGCAACCGTGCCGATGGTTGAAAACTCTCAAAGTCCACGTGCGCGAGCGCGCAATAACCTGTTTTTTTGGGATAATTGCCTTCAATTTTTTACTCTTGTAAAATCCGTTTTCGGGGGCTTTGTAGGACCATTTTTTAAGCTTTTTGAGCGGTTTTTCGTGGTTTTTCCTTCATTCCTAACCCATTCGCTATTGTTTCTGGAATAAAACAATTTTTTGAAAACCGGCCGGGTTCTGGTGCGCAACCATTACAAAACTAGCCGGGGCTCCACAGGTTAAGCGTAGTAGGGAAGGTGTACAGTAGGGTAGTGATTGAGAGAGTGAGAACGGAGAAATGGATAGGCGACGCGCAGGGAGGTTATAGGAAGGGAAGAGGATGTGTAGATCAGATTTTTACCCTGAATTGTGTTGTGGATAAATATCTGGAGAAGCAACAAAAGGTGTATGTTGCCTTTATGGACTTGGAGAAGGCCTATGACAGAGTGGATAGAGAAGGCATGTGCAAAGTACTTAGAATATACGGAGTAGATGGCAAGTTGCTGAAAGCAGCTCTCCTGGACACGTCCCCTCCCCCTATACGATTTTACCAAAAGCGAAACTTAACCTCGACAGGAAAGGGTACCGACAAAACAAATATCTTAAATAATAGCAAACAGAGAAAAACAATATGTAAACAAATTAAATCAGTGCAGATTATTTCTCGACCATATCGCAGGTTAGTAATGACGTTATTGGAGAGAAAGATCTCCCACGCAACCAAATGTGGTGAAAATTCGAACCTGAGCAGTGTTGAATCAAGGTGATAGGTAAAACATGAAAATTAAAATAGATAATATATATAGGTAGCCTGGAAAGTTCGTTATTTTCCTAGAGTGCCGTATATTCCGCTAAACAGCCGACCAAAAACGGGAAAAGTGGTTAGGGCAGTGAGAATTCAGTTTCATAAGATAATTATTGAAAGTGTTACTTAAAGTTATTTAAAGTTTAAACATAACGAGTGTAAACGAGCGGCCCCCCCCCCCCCCCCCCCCCACTCACCACGTAACAAACACCTTGTCCTCCACGCCCCCCCCCCCCTCTCTCTCTCCCCCATGTAAGGGCGGGTGGAAAAACAAAAACAAAAAAAACAAACAAAAATGTCTACCAGAGACACCTGTACGAGGTGTAACATGAATATACACGTGGATAAAGGCACAGCATGTCAGATATGCAAGCAACCATACCACTGGGTTTGCATAGGACTGATACCAATAAATGAGGCGTACAATACAAGAGGGAAGAACCTCCATTTCTGCGATAGTTGTTTCGATATCACATGGCAAGTCATACAGACTGTAGAAAATACAGAAGTACAAGAAGACTGAAATATAGCCAAGACATAGCTACTTTTCACAGAAACTGGGGAACTATTGGGGCCTCAGGGCCCATACTAATATCACAACCCACACACGCACACCTTCCCATGAAAATACCCGCATTGCCTCCTGCACATCAACACACATCGCCTGCCGAACAACAACCTTTCGCACCCTACAAATCCACAAACCCTGCCGCACATCTTCCCACAGCTCCCCAGACCCAGAATACACCCACATTAATCCCATCTATGGCCATTGACCACCCTACTGCTGTTGATCAAATACATTTGCAGAATGAACGTAGGATGCAACAAGCCCCCATATCAGGCTCCCCTTCCACATCGCCTCCCCCCTCACCACTGCCACCTGCCCACCTACAACCGACCCGTAACTCCACCCCCCTGCAGGCCTCACCCACCCATACACCAAGCCCACTATCACCCACAACCACACTTAGCTCACCACATAACCCCTCGCAGCCCCAGCCACACCTACTGGGGTTGTCTACACCAGTGTGCAGATATTATCTGGAAAGAAGGTGCTACTTTGGTCAAAAGGGCGAATATAATGGGAATTCATGTAGATTTGCTCATCCCAAAATTTGCAACAACATAACCAGTCATGGAAAATGTAGATTTGGTGAAACCTGCAAATACCACCACCCATCCCTTTGCAAGACATCACTTGAGAACAAGACCTGCTACAATATGAAATGCCCAGCTTTTCATATTAAAGGGACTTGGAGATGTGCTAGACCTAACACGAATGGTAGCCCAAAAAACTCTCTAGCTATGCGAGGATGAGACAGAGGAAAAAGGCAAGGAGGGAAAGGGCAGATGAAGATGAAGAGACTGAGGGAGATGGAAGAGCACATAGAACACCTCGAGCACCTCCTGGCCTCCCAAGAGTGGCCAATACATCCCGAAGACTATTAGGTACACATAGTACTCCAAACAATCCCTCCCCAATCTTGTTTGCAAATATCCAAGGCCTAAAAAATAGAACCACGAACAAAGTACCATTTATTAGGGGCCTGCTAGAAGAAGGAAACGCTATATTTGCGGCTCTCACAGAAACTCACATTAAAGATCAGGAAGATAGTGAGGTATGGATTCCTAGTTACAACCTACATAATAATAATAATCTTCTGGTTACTTATATAGCGCCCGTATCTCCTCCTTCGAGGATTCACAAGCGCTTGGCTTTCTTTAGTCTACCAGAGACCATTACCCATCTCCCTTGCTCATGGGGAGATGGTAACCGCCGGCTGTATCCCAGAAAAACTTTTCAATCTGAGCGGGGATTGAACACGAGACCTTCAAGATGGGAATCAGGCACGCTACCAACTGAGCCAGCCGGACGGCTGGGCAGACATAGGGCAGACAGAATGCATAGATCACATGGAGGTGTAGCCTTGTACATACATGACTCACTGATATGTACTGAATTCCTAAATAACAGTAATGAAGTGGTGGAAATACTTGGGAGTTAAAATAGAATCCCTAAATTTAGCAGTTATTGTTACATACAGGCCTCCAGACTCATCCCGAGAAGAATTCAAAACCCAGCTCAACAAAAATAAAATCAGAAGTGGAAACCCTGGGGAACCCAACACCAAATATTATATGGCTAGGAGACTTTAACCTACCAAACATTAAATGGAGACAACTAGAAAACCAGTTAGTGGCAAATAACACCGGAGAAGCAAATACTAATACGAGAGAGCTTTTTGAACTTTGTGATTTTTTTAGTCTTACCCAACATATTGCTGAACCCACACGGGAAAACAATATCTTAGACCTGGTCTTCACTAACAACGACTCTCTAGTACACAGCATTAACATATCGGACACAACATACTCAGATCATAAACTAATTGAGATCAAAACAACCTTAGAAAGTGTACAGACAACCTCAGAATCGAGAACAAAAACCGGCCCCTTCAGTAAATTTAACTTCAATAACAAAAACATTAGGTGGGAAGAGGTAAATCAAGAAATGGAGGAAATAGACTGGGAAGATTTAATGGATAACCTGACACCAGCAGAATGTCTAGTCTTAATAACAGAAACCATGACCCAAATCTGTAGCCACCATATACCTGCAAGACAAACAAAACGAAGAAGCAAACAAGATCGGGAAAGGAGGAGGCTGTACAGAAGAAGAAAATTACTCACACATCAAAATCTACAGGATAGGCAAAAGGTCGAAATAGATAGAGAAATTGTGGAAATTGAACAAAGGCTAAGAATATCATATGAACTACAACATATGGAAGAGGAGAGGAAAGCTATTGCAGGTATAAAGGAAAATTCCAAATACAGTCAGGACCCCCAATACACGATTCCACAATTCGCGAAAACCCTAATACACGAGTTACCCCTCGAAAATAACATTAATTAATTAAGCATTAATTACGCGAGGTGGTACCACAATACACGAATCGAGAGCTAAGAAGGGGCCAAATCCGCTATTCCCGCTTGATACGCGAGCACGTCTACGTTTCGCGAGGCCCAGGAGTAGCTCTGAAAAAAGAAGAAGACGGGCATACGCCTGCCTTCCCTCCCGCTTACCCACCCTCCCTCCCTCCCACAGTCCCGCTCAAGCGCTCATAGCGTGCGGAGTGACCAAACGTTTAGTGCCTGCCACTTTTTTCGCCATGCCACGCCAATATAAGAAGACACAAAATGAAGGTGGAATTGTTGTTTCGCAAGAAAAGAGAGAAGGAAACTGTGCAATAGGCTTGTCAGAGTAAACTGTTCGTACGATTTGGTTAGGAGGGAGAAGAGAAATCGTGAAGTCCTACGGTCCTAGTCCTAGTCCTAGCCTATCTACTACTAATTTTAAGGTAAGGTTTCATATTTTTATTCATTGTTCTTATATAAGAGACTGTACTGTAGAGCCAAAAATGTCGAAAATAGGGCCAAAAATTTCGAAAATAGGCCATAATTGAGAGATGTCACCCAATCTAATTATTCCCATTTAAAGTTAGTTCCAGAATACCCGAATTCACAATACGCGATGCCTCCTGTCACCCCTATTCTCGCGAATTGGGGGTCCTGACTGTACTTCTTTTCATACGCCAAACAAAAGGCTAAAACAACATCAAACATCGGCCCACTGAGCAAAGGGGACGGCTCTTTCACAGGGGACAAAAAGGAAATGAGCGAACTCTTAAGCAGGCAGTATGAAATGTCATTCAGTGAGCCTGATGAAACAAAAGTCATCAGAGACCAAAATATATTTTTCATGGAAACCTCCCCCACGGAAACCCCTCAGATGCTGGATATTGATTTCGGTCCAAGACATAGAAGAGGCCATTTCCAACATGCCATCCCACTCGGCACCAGGCCCGGACTCATGGAATTCGATCCTAATGAAGAAATGTAAGGAAAACCTCTCAAAACCCCTGGCTATAATGTGGAGAAGGAGTCTAGACACTGGTGACATACTAGATAGCTTGAAAAACGCAATAATTACCCCACTGCATAAAGGAGGGAGTAAAGCACTACCAAAAAACTACCGCCCGGTAGCTCTAACCTCTCACATCATTAAAGTTTTCGAGCGAGTCCTGCGAAGCAAAATTTCAACATTCATGGAGACAAATGAACTACACAACACCGGTCAACATGGGTTCAGAGCGGGAAGATAATGTCTCTCACAACTTTTGGAACACTATGACAAAATTCTTAAAGCGCTAGAAGAAAAGAAAAACGTGGATGTCATTTACACCGATTTTGCCAAGGCATTTGATAAATGTGACCATGGTATAATAGCCCACAAACTGAAAGCAAAAGGTATAACTGGGAAAATCGGACGGTGGATATACAATTTCCTCGTAAACCGAAAACAATCAGTAGCAGTAAACCAAGTCACATCTGAGCCTTCGGACGTCAAAAGCTCAGTCAGGAACAGTGCTAGCGCCCCTTCTGTTTCTCATACTAATTTGCGACATAGATACCAACACCAGACACAGTACGGTGTTGTCTTTTGCTGATGACACAAAATTAAGCAAGATAGTAAACACACAAGAGGACACGGGCCGACTGCAGGAAGACATGAATGTAGTGTTCCAGTGGACCAGGGAAAACAACATGCAATTCAATGAGGAAAAATTCCAATTAATACGGTACGGAGATAATAATGGTGTTAAAGAAATTACAAATTACTTAACAGAATCTAACCACATAATAGAACGGAAAGACAGGGGGGGTATTAATGTCTGAAAATATGGGTTTCAAAGTACATAACCAGGTCAAAGTGGCGGCTGCGAAACGTCTAACGGGTTGGATTCTGCGTACTTTTAAAACACGCGGTGAATTGCCTATGATAACGCTCTTCAAATCTCTAGTGCTACCGCGGCTTGAATACTGTAGCGTATTAACATCCCCATACAAAGCAGGTGAAATAAATGACGTAGAGAGTGTACAAAGAAATTTCACTTCGCATATAAGTTCGATAAAACATCTACACTATTGGGAGCGTTTAAGAGCACTGAATCTGTACTCACTGGAACGTAGAAGAGAACGTTACCTAATAATATACACGTGGAAAATCGCAGAGGGTTTAGTACCAAACCTACATACTCCGATAGTCATGAAATTCAGTGATAGGAGAGGCTGGGAATGCGAAATCCCCCGGATGAATAACAGGGGTGCTATGGGCTCTCTGCGAGAGAGCTGGTTATCATACAGAGGCCCACGTCTCTTCAACAAACTCCCACGGCGAGTAAGAGACATGAGGGACATCTCGTTAGACAACTTCAAGAGATCCCTAGATGTCGAACTGCAAAAAGTGCCAGACGAGCCCATCCTCGCAAGGGAGCGAGCTGTCGCTTCAAACAGTCTACTGCACCAAATCACCACCCATAACGAGAGGCGTCACGCTCCTTGGTGCCGCTAGAAGAGTGGCGAACACATCATAAGGTATCATAAGGTAAGGTGCAAAGTCGGCAGTACGTGTGGAGAATGAGCAGAGTGAGTTCTTTGACCTGAGGGTTGGCTTGAAACGGGTGTGTAATGTCCCTGTGGTTGTTTACTGTATAGGCCTATATGGATGGAGTCATGAAAGAAATACTAGGAAGAGCAGTGGATGTTGGAGTATCGCTGAAAAGGGAGGGAAATGAGTGGAAGCTCCCTATACTGCTGTTTGTGGATGATACAGTTCTGATGAGCGATAATGAATGTGTGTTGCAGGGTCTGGTAAATGAGTTTGGAACAGTGTGCGAAAAACGGAATTTGAAGGTAAATGCGGGAAAAAGCAAGGTTATGGTCTTCGAAAGGGGTGAAGTCACAGAGTGTGAGGTGAAGTTGAACGGTCAACCTATGGAGATCGTCAGCTCTTTTAAGTATCTGAGCAGTGTGTTGAATAAAGATGGGACTATGGACGAGGAAGTGCGAGAGAGGGTACAACAGGGGAAGAGGGTTGTAGGAACGTTGAAAGCAGTAACAAGAAATAGGGTGGTCAGTATGGAAGTGAAAAAGTCCTTGCATGACAGTGTGGTAATCCCGACACTAATGCCGGTATCACACGAGCGCCTTTTCAACATTTATACTTAACACTGGTCTGGCAGCTTAGGTCAACATATATAATATTTATGATGCCTAAATTCATCTACCATCAGTCTAGCTTCCAATACCAGTGCAAAATATTCCAGAAATGTTGCCAGAAATGTTTTGATAATCGAATGTTGACTATAAAAGCTCTCGTGTGATACCGGCTTTACTTACAGAAGCGAAGCATGGACGTTCGGGAAGAGACTCAGACCAAGAGTGAGAGCGGTAGAAATAAGTTACTTGAGAAGTGCGTGCGGAGTTACATGCAGGGATAGACAGACGAATGAGGAAGTAAGAAGGAGGTGTGGAGGTAGATGTGCTGGAAAGTGTGAAAAGGAACAACTTAAGATGGTTTGGCCATATGGAACGTATGGAAAGCGAGAGAATGACTAAGAGGGTGTACGAGAGCGAGGTGGAACGACAGAGGGAGAGGTAGACCGAAGGAGAGATGGAAGGATGGAGTGAGGAAGTATATTAATGAAGGCGGTGCTGGTTGGGAGGAGGGGCGTCGACTGACTGGGGACGGAAGTGCATGGGGCGGTTTGTTCGTGGCCACCCCTTCATGGAAAACGGCGTCAGGCAATAGATAGATAAAAAACACATTACAGTCGGTTCTCCGGTAACGCGGCGAATGTGTTCTGGTAACCTCCCGTGTTACCCAAAACCGCGTTACCGAATACATATGTTTACATGTTAAAGGTACCTTGGTGTTCTTGGGATTTCCAAGTTTAAGTCCACTTTTTCTCCATAGAAGCCTATGTTATAATAATTAAATAAATTATAAAGGTTATTTGACATGTGCATTGGGTTGATTTGACCATTGCAACAACTCTTACCTCTGAATAAATATTTCGTTTAGGCTAGGCTAGGCTTAGGCTAGGAGAGAGAGTCACAGTGACAGCAGTCCGCCATTTTTCGATCGAAGCTCTGAAGTCCCGCCATCATATTTCTCACCTCACACAATAACTACACATTTTAGAATGGTCTACTCTTCACTCAACGCACAGCAACGACCATATCTGCCTCTGGTATGCATAACAACTTTGTTAGGCCATATATTTGCAGAGATATGAGCATCGGTAAATGGCAAAAATCGGAACTTCGGAATTCCCGCATAACTCGCCGTCTTTGTATTTCTCACCTCACACAATAACTACACAATGTAGGGTGTTCTAGTTTTCACCCAACGCACGGCAACAATCATATCTCCTCTGGTATGCATAAACACTTGGTTAGGCCATTTATTTGCAGAGCATCGGTAAATTACGAAAGTTGGGAGTAAAGGTTCGGCGGCCGAGATAGCCTAGCCAAATAATGTATTGCGCACAACGACAACACACACACTCGACATAGCCAAACAATAATGTAAGTGTGTTTCGGTAATTATTCTCACCTCACACAATAACTACACAATGTGGAGTGTTCTAGTCTTCACCCAATGCACGGCAATGATCATATCATGCTCTGCATAAAAACTTGGTTAAGCCATTTATTTGCAGAGATATGAGCATCGGTAAATTACAAAAGTCGGGGGTAAAGGTTAGGCGCCCAGCTAGACCCCGCGTCATTGTAAGTGTTGACCGTGTTAGCAAAATTTTTGATATTTGGGGTGTACCGCGTTCAACCAAATCCGCGCTTCCAAAATGCGTGTTACCGGAGAACCGACTGTATTCTGATGAAAAGTTGTCAAGAAAATTTGGCATTATAGCACCAGTGAATACAAACGATTAAGAGAAAGGTGAGAAATGGTATAAAAAAAGTCAATTCTCAAAACAACAATCACCTAGAGACATGTACAACTTGCAATACAGTACAGTATGTGGAAAATATTCCACAACCCGAGCTGGGTGCCATCTCAGACCACTTAAATGGGACTTACAAGATTCTACAATACACCAGCAAAGTGTGTAAAAACAAAAAATTATATCATCTTACTAAAGGGAGTAAAATATCTGAACTAACTAACTTTACAAAGTAAATGAGTGCAACTTACCCTTCGGCCAGTTATCAAAGACAAGTTGGGCTATGTACCCCGCTGACTCGCTGGGACTGAAGAGGAACTCCTTGGTCTTCCCGCTCACCAAGATCAAACGCGGGTTGATCTGAAACACAAGATAAAGTACCGGTATGTTAACAACACCACCTATTAAATTCACGCTAGAAAAATAGATAAAGATTTGAACGATCAACCCCCCCCCCCCCTCCACCGAGTCTCCTAGGCACAACATATATCCACTTTGCGTTTCTCTAACATTTCCTCAATCTCACCCGTTCTTCTCCTCACTGTGCCAACATTCACACTTCCGACCCTGAACTTGGGAGAATCCGCGGAAGTGGCCTTTTGCGATTTTGTATTAACAGACTTACATTGGTTCTTCCAGTAATGGGCTATTCAGCAGGGGTGTGGCAGCAGCAGCCTCCATTAATAATACTGCACAGTACCGTACTAGGATAGGTTAGATTAACCCATTGGCTGCGGGAGACATTCCGGAACAACATGGCAATTTACAGGCTTTTAACCCATGGGATACGGGGGGCCTCATATGAATTTTGGTAAAATCAACTTCATAATTCAGTAGCTACTGATTGAGACTACCTAGAGCAGTCAATGTTTTTGCAAATTGTAGAACTCTTTGTTGTCTGTAGAATGCTGTAGAGATGACGTCGCTACAACGCGTGGTTGCCGAGTTCTGATGATTATAGTGGCAATTTTTTTTTGACCATTTTGCCTCATATGAGGCCTCCCGGATCCCAAGGGTTAAAGCCTGTAGAATCGAAAGCAAGTGAGCGGGAGCGTGGCAGGCCACCCATCCTCTCTCCAGCCAGCAGGCCGGTACTCTGAGGAATATGAGCCATACTCTCGCTAGACATACAGCACTGCCAAAGGCAAATGTAGCGCGACATTAGCGATAATTACTCAGTACAGTACTTAGCATATGTCTATGGTAGCGCTGCTGGTGAACCCCGCGCGCTACAAAGCTTGTTTTGGTGTCATTTCGAAGCTTTATCTTCTAGTTTTTGGCTGAATACATTTCATTCAGACACTTGCTTAATCAATCAGGAGTGCCTGATTGAGCCCTAATATGGAGGAAATATGCCCACAGCGGAAGTGTTAACCCTTCCTACCCGGCCTGCATTAGGTAAGGACAGCACGAAAGAAGGGCCACTACCCGGTATGCCTTATCTAAGGCATGAGCTTAATAGCCTAATTAAGCTTGATCCGAACGCCGTGCGTACGATGTATGTCAACAAACCCAAGCGTTCGTCACTGCACCTCCGAAAACAAGGAGGTCTCAGAAGACTCCTCAATGTTATTGTTCTGACGTCATGACGAAATTAGTGTCTAAAAAGCCCCCATATTGGCAACATCTCTGCAATATTGGCTCCACTGAAATCGTCATCACAACTGAACCAGTTGACTTACAGAGCTCTACTCAATGCCAAAATACAGATTGAAAACCGCACTACGATTATAGATGAGTGGGAAAGTTCTAGCAGTGAAAATAAACATAAATACGGTAGCCTAGGCCTAGACGTTTTTCGGCCATATCGCCCGGGTAGGGGCGACCGTCATTGGGTAAGACAGCCCGGGGAGGAAGGGTTAAGGAAGGGTATTTTGATGATTCATGCCTCCATTTCGGAAAAAAAAAAATAATTCATAACTGCAAGCGTAATGTAAATGAAGAGGCGATACAACCGCTAACATCACAGCACTTGCCATAGTAAATTTCTTGGTTCTTGATCTAGTGTGTCAAAACGAAGCAATTTTGTTTGAAGACTTGGATGAATATTCTTACAGTTTCTTACAGTAGATCCTCTGGAAAAAGGCAAACTATGCCTGTGTATCCAGCTCAGTACCAGTACTTGCACTGCTGCGGTCGTTCACGGTGTTGGCGGAGGCGGTAGCAGACGCAACATTTTTACTATTCTGTATTTTTGTTTTATAATCAAACTTCAAATCTTGTCTTCCCCATGCTTTATCAAGATTACTTTCAAACTCCCTTATTGATTCGGAATCGACTACATACTGGGGCAGTGCGTTCCACTCATTTACCACTCTATCACAAAATGAGTTCTTTGCCTTCTCAAGCCTATTTCTTTCTTTGTAAATTTTCTTAGAGTGTCCTCTCGTTCTTGTTCCCTCCCGCATCAAGAAGATACCTTCAACACACATCCTCATCATACTTTCCTGACACTATCTTAAAAGTCTCTATCATATCCCCTCTCTTTCTCCTATATGCCAGTGTCGGAAGCCCCAGTGTCCTCAACCTCTGCTCATAGCCCGCGTTCTTCAACATTGGTACCAGCTTGCTAGCTCTCCTCTGCACTTTCTACACTGCTTCTATATCCTTTACCATATATGGAGCCCACACCTGGTTCGCATATTCCAGGTGCGGCCTAACCAGCGCTGTATAGAGATTCCTGAAGATTTCTTCGTCAAGTGACACAAATGTCCTCCTTATCAGCCCTACAATTCTATTGGCTTTGTTTATCTTTCCCGCTAAATGTTCTGAGAAATTTAACTTATTGTCTATCACTACTCCTATATCCTTTTCTGCACTCACTTCCTCCATCGCTTCATATATACTGTATCCTACCTTGTCTATCTTGCTGGTCCCAATCCGCATGTACTTGCATTTTTGAGAAGGAATACAAGAAAATTAGATAAGAGTTGTGTTATCGAGCGTACCACTACCGACATACAACATAAATCATCTATAAATACTTAACCTAACTAACCTAACCTAGTATTCTCATTACTACATGAATACTAGGTTAGGTTAAGTTAGGTTGTTTGGTTAGGTTAATGTTTAGAGAGGAGTTATGCTGTATGTCGGTAGTGGTACTTTTTGTAACTTTTGTATGTGTTTAGGTGCAATCACCACGGCCAATCTGGGGATCCGCCGTTATTGAGCTCGTCCTGGAATCTTTACGATTCTATACAGGCACTAGCTCAGAGAAGAGTGTTGAGAGGGGAGAAGGGGTGTTGGAGAGAGAGGAGGTACGCCCGATAACACAACTCTTACCGAAAATTAACATCAAATAGCATTTCTTTGGCAATTTTATCACTTCCAAAAACATAATTTGAAATATATACCACAATTTTATCTTTGTATATAGGCTACACTAATAAGCCAAATAAGGATTGAAAAGAAAGGATTTGGCTTTCGTTTGACACCCTGTCTTGATATTCTTGGTAGTGAGAAAGGACCCCCGGGTGGAGCACAGCTGTTTGGCCTTTAACCTAAGATGTGCGCATGGGGGGTATGAGACACCATACGCCTGTGCGCACGTATTTGAGCTGTTCCCATCACTAACATCGTTATTTTACCATAAATAGCATTAATACTTATCCATATGTGCCTATTTTACGTTGATTATATAGGTAGGCCTATTAACCTGTTACAGCAATTAAAATGTAAAACTTGCAAACTAAACAAACCAAAATTGGGACAAGGACAATATAAAGTCAAATTAAATTATCAAATAAAACAAGTGGAAACAGCGTTTGGATGGTCAAAATCAGCGATACAGGCCGGGAGTTACATAATTTATGGCTGAGGCAACCTCTCTCCCCTCCACTCTTCCCCACGTCTGGAGAGAGACTGTCGATCGATACTCTCTCTCTCTCTCTCTTGCACTCGCTTGGTAACAGTGATGACAACGCCCTGCTGGCAACTCGCTAATGTTAGCACGAAAATAGACCACAGAATCAGGGAATAACAGGGAAAATAGGTGATAATTGGAGGGGGGGGGGGGGGGGGGAAGTGGGCAAGGAGGAGATGTGGAGGAGTGACATTTGGCATGGCCCAGGGGCAAAAAAAACAAAAAAACAGTTAAAGTTATTTTGGGGTGTTTTAAATGGATTTTTTTAGGCCCAGGATCTTAAGTCTTCCCGCAGTCGCCCGGGGAAACTCTTAACCCGTGGAGCCCCGGCTAGTTTTGTAATGTTTGTTCACCAGAACCCGGCCGGTTTTAAAAAAATTGTTTTATTCCAGAAACAATAGCGAATGGGTTAGGAATGAAGGAAAAACCACGAAAAAACGCTCAAAAAGCTTAAAGAATGGTCCTACAGAGCCCCCGAAAACGTATTTCAAGAGTAAAAAATTGAAGGCAATTACCCCCAAAAAACAGGTTATTGCGCGCTCACGCGCACGCACGTGGACTTTGAGAGTTTTCAACCATCGGCACGGTTGCGTGGGATACGTACACAGTTCCCATACAAATCTGAGCCCTCTTGAGTGGCTACACCTGAGGTTACGGTCGGCACAATTAGGGTGACGCGCCAGACGCGTCTCTGGGGCTGTGCGTTACATACATCGCCGACGCGTCAGACGCGTCGCTGGGGGGCTGTATGGGTTAAGAGTCTTCCAGCACTTGCCGGGTTAACCACAAGTTGTCAGAGGGACATTAGACAATGGCAATAATACCCATTGGCAAAAGGTGCCGGTATACACACTGTAATCTTGATAGGGCTAGTCGCGGGAAGGATGTACGGGTGTACCACTACCGACATACAACATAAATCCTCTATAAATACTTATAATAAAATAAAAACTTATAAATCTATAATACCTGTAGCCTACTAGGTTAGGTTTGGTTAGGCTAATTTATTTTTGTATCCAAAGGCAGTCAAAATAAACGGGAACATGATGGTGAGCGTCCGCGTAGTGTAAACAAGACGGGCGGTACACCCGGTAACTACATTCGGGATACACCCGGTAACTACATTCGGGATGGATGTAGTTACCGGGTGTACCACTACCGACATACACCATAAATAATCTATAAATACTCATAATAAAATAAATACCGGTACGGTACTTATAAATCTTATGTAATACTTATATTTATGTAATAGTATAGATATCTTATCAATATTTATATTTTGTACTATTGTTAATGTCTTGTCATGTTGCAAATTTGATTTTAAATAATATTTTGACATTTAAATGTAGTTTCTTTATTCATGCAGAGTTTAGTAAAATTTGCCAGAACGTCCCGGACTTCCCAAACTTGACTACTTCCTTTAACGTGACAATAGTGCGTTGTTATATGTGCAATTAGTTTGCTTGGGAAACAGATTAACTTGCTCATGTAGTAATGTACACCCTATGTGGTGGATTGTGTTCTTTTATTTAATAATTTTCATTTTAGTAAGCGTTGTTTCCACATAGCGATTTTGATAATTTAATTTGACTTTATATTGTCCTTGTCCCAATTTTGGTTTGTTTACTTTCCAAGTTTTACATTTTAATTAATACTAGGTTAGGTTAGGTTAGGGTAATGTATTTTTGTATTTAAAGGCAGTCAAAATAGTCGGGAACATGATGGTGAGCGTCCGCGTAGTGTAAACAAGACGGGCGGTACACCCGGTAACTAAATTCTTGCCCTAGTCGCCATGCTTCATCGGCAGTCCCCGTCTCCAGAAGAACATTCAGCTCAATGTCACGAACTTGCAGCCTCCTAACACGGTCTCCAACTCGAAGTAGTTGACTTTGGCTGTAAAAACGAGGACACTCTTCCACAAGATATTCCAGAGTCTCCGGGAGCTGACACGGGAAGGATGTAGTGTCCGGGCATATTGCCAGCTTTGTTTTTATTACTCTAATGCTCGCAGTTACGTTGCTGTTTATTTTGATTGCATTATTTGAACTGTTATGTGCCCCCTACTGGCTATACAGTCTAGTGCCTCCTGCCGGCTATACAGTCTAGTGCCCCCTGCTGGCTATACAGTCTAGTGCCTCCTGCTGGCTATACAGTCTAGTGCCCCCTGCTGGCTATACAGTCTAGTGCCCCCTGCTGGCTATACAGTCTAGTGCCCCCTGCCGGCTATACAGTCTAGTGCCCCCTGCTGGCTATACAGTCTAGTGCCTCCTGCTGGCTATACAGTCTAGTGCCCCCTGCTGGCTATACAGTCTAGTGCCCCCTGCTGGCTATACAGTCTAGTGCCCCCTGCTGGCTATACAGTCTAGGGCGCCCGGCTGGCTATACAGTCTAGTGCCCCCTGCTGGCTATACAGTCTAGTGCCTCCTGCTGGCTATACAGTCTAGTGCCCCCTGCTGGCTATACAGTCTAGTGCCTCCTGCTGGCTATACAGTCTAGTGCCCCCTGCTGGCTATACAGTCTAGTGCCCCCTGCTGGCTATACAGTCTAGTAGCCGCTGCTGGCTATACAGTCTAGTGCCCCCTGCTGGCTATACAGTCTAGTGCCTCCTGCTGGCTATACAGTCTAGTGCCCCCTGCTGGCTATACAGTCTAGTGCCCCCTGCTGGCTATACAGTCTAGTGCCCCCTGCTGGCTATACAGTCTAGTGCCTCCTGCTGGCTATACAGTCTAGTGCCCCCTGCTGGCTATACAGTCTAGTGCCCCCTGCTGGCTATACAGTCTAGTGCCTCCTGCTGGCTATACAGTCTAGTGCCTCCTGCTGGCTATACAGTCTAGTGCCTCCTGCTGGCTATACAGTCTAGTGCCCCCTGCTGGCTATACAGTCTAGTGCCTCCTGCTGGCTATACAGTCTAGTGCCTCCTGCTGGCTATACAGTCTAGTGCCCCCTGCTGGCTATACAGTCTAGTGCCTCCTGCTGGCTATACAGTCTAGTGCCTCCTGCTGGCTATACAGTCTAGTGCCCCCTGCTGGCTATACAGTCTAGTGCCCCCTGCTGGCTATACAGTCTAGTGCCCCCTGCTGGCTATACAGTCTAGTGCCTCCTGCTGGCTATACAGTCTAGTGCCCCCTGCTGGCTATACAGTCTAGTGCCTCCTGCTGGCTATACAGTCTAGTGCCCCTGCTGGCTATACAGTCTAGTGCCTCCTGCTGGCTATACAGTCTAGTGCCTCCTGCTGGCTATACAGTCTAGTGCCCCCTGCTGGCTATACAGTCTAGTGCCCCCTGCTGGCTATACAGTCTAGTGCCTCCTGCTGGCTATACAGTCTAGTGCCCCCTGCTGGCTATACAGTCTAGTGCCTCCTGCTGGCTATACAGTCTAGTGCCCCCTGCTGGCTATACAGTCTAGTGCCCCCTGCTGGCTATACAGTCTAGTGCCTCCTGCCGGCTATACAGTCTAGTGCCTCGGCTATACAGTCTAGTGCCTCCTGCTGGCTATACAGTCTAGTGCCCCCTGCCGGCTATACAGTCTAGTGCCTCCTGCTGGCTATACAGTCTAGTGCCCCCTGCCGGCTATACAGTCTAGTGCCCCCTGCTGGCTATACAGTCTAGTGCCTCCTGCTGGTTATACAGTCTAGTGCCCCCTGCTGGCTATACAGTCTAGTGCCTCCTGCTGGCTATACAGTCTAGTGCCTCCTGCCGGCTATACAGTCTAGTGCCTCCTGTTGGCTATACAGTCTAGTGCCCCCTGCCGGCTATACAGTCTAGTGCCTCCTGCTGGCTATACAGTCTAGTGCCCCCTGCCGGCTATACAGTCTAGTGCCCCCTGCTGGCTATACAGTCTAGTGCCTCCTGCCGGCTATACAGTCTAGTGCCTCCTGCCGGCTATACAGTCTAGTGCCTCCTGCTGGCTATACAGTCTAGTGCCCCCTGCTGGCTATACAGTCTAGTGCCTCCTGCTGGCTATACAGTCTAGTGCCTCCTGCTGGCTACACAGTCTAGTGCCCCCTGCTGGCTATACAGTCTAGTGCCCCCTGCTGGCTATACAGTCTAGTGCCTCCTGCCGGCTATACAGTCTAGTGCCTCCTGCTGGCTATACAGTCTAGTGCCCCCTGCCGGCTATACAGTCTAGTGCCTCCTGCTGGCTATACAGTCTAGTGCCCCCTGCCGGCTATACAGTCTAGTGCCCCCTGCTGGCTATACAGTCTAGTGCCTCCTGCTGGCTATACAGTCTAGTGCCTCCTGCTGGCTATACAGTCTAGTGCCCCCTGCTGGCTATACAGTCTAGTGCCTCCTGCTGGCTATACAGTCTAGTGCCCCCTGCCGGCTATACAGTCTAGTGCCCCCTGCCGGCTATACAGTCTAGTGCCTCCTGCTGGCTATACAGTCTAGTGCCTCCTGCTGGCTATACAGTCTAGTGCCCCTGCTGGCTATACAGTCTAGTGCCTCCTGCTGGCTATACAGTCTAGTGCCTCCTGCTGGTTATACAGTCTAGTGCCTCCTGCTGGCTATACAGTCTAGTGCCTCCTGCTGGCTATACAGTCTAGTGCCCCCTGCTGGCTATACAGTCTAGTGCCTCCTGCTGGCTATACAGTCTAGTGCCTCCTGCTGGTTATACAGTCTAGTGCCTCCTGCTGGCTATACAGTCTAGTGCCCCCTGCTGGCTATACAGTCTAGTGCCCCCTGCTGGCTATACAGTCTAGTGCCTCCTGCTGGCTATACAGTCTATGATGATGACAATGAGTCATGGGGGGGTGAGCAACCTATTATTTTATCCAACGGCAGTCAAAATAGACGGGAACATGATCGCAAGACGCAAGCACACAAGTAATGTAAAAAAAGCCAGCGATACACCCGAATACTACATTTGGTAAATATTTACAAGACACAGCAATATAGGCTAGGTAACAAATTTATAATGGTAGCTTTGGGTTCCTATCATCATATGCTTCATTGCTATATAATTTTTATCGCCGGGAAAAAAAAAAAAAAATCTCAGGATTTTTTTGTTTTTATTTACCTAACCAAAAAACCTAACCTAAATGTATTTGGGGCTATTAGGTTAGGCCTAATGACCCCCCCCAAAAAAAAATCCCAAGAATATTTTTGTTTTCCCCGAGGATAAAAATTATATAGCAATGAAGCATATGATGATAAGAACCCAAAACTGATATTAGAAATTTGTTACCTATAGGCTATTGTTGCGTCTCGTAAATATTGACCCTACATCCTTACCGCTGACACCAACGGCAGTCATGGCACAGAAGCAAGGGGTGGCGGACCCATAACTGAGGACTGGAATCAGCACGACAGAGGCCCATTGGCCGTGTGATATATCCCGTAGAAGCGTAGAATATGTACATACATACATAAAATTTTAAGACTGAGTGTTCCACACATAAGTGCAGTTTCAGTCTCTTGTCCTAATGGCGGCGTTCCAGGCAACCCTGTTAAGGGCTGCTTCACTTGCCAAGTTCTTGGATTTGAGATCGGCGCGTATAGTCCGATCCCAGGTCTTCCTCGGTCCACCCCTTGGTGCAGCTCCCTCCACAATCACAGACCTGCATTTTTTCACCCAGTTTTGTTCATCCATTCTCTCCACATGTCCATACCATCCCAGTCTACTTGTACGCATCACCTCGCTAATACTCTTTATACCTAAACGTCTCCTCAGCTCAACATTTGTTATTCTATCCTGTAGCCTGGCCCCACACATCCATCTCTCCATTCTTATCTCATTACGCTCCATTCTGTTGACATCCTCTACTTTAACGGCCCATGTTTCTGAGGCATACGTCATTGTACTTCTAACACATGAGGCATACACCTTTCCCTTCAGGGGAAGAGGCATTCTTTTCATGGTCAGGATTGGCATAAATTCTCTGAACTTCCCCCAGCCACACCTAATTCTAGCAACAGTGGCAGCCTCGGCCCCACCACCGGCAGAGATGGTATCTCCTAGGTAACAAAACTTGTTCACCAGCTCCAAAGACTCATTTCCAAAATTCACAGCCACAGGATCATCACTTAACACAAGCTCGCCTTTGCACACTACGCACTCAAATTTCACTATTTCTGACTTATCCTTTGGCAGGGGCCCCTTTATTCTACTACAGCGCTTACTCCCATGGTGTACCCAACATCGACAGATGCTACATTGAATTGAGTTAACGCCCACTCCCTTTCCACACACTGCACATGGGTATGCACCGCTCTTTTCCACATTACCTAGTCTCAAACTACAATGCATAACCTTGGTTTTGTTAATATTGACTCTTAAACCCTTGCTCGCCATGCCCTCTCTCCACTCTCTGAATTTGGCCTCAGCATCCTGCATACTGTCAGCTATTAGGACTAAATCGTCTGCATAAACAGTTCCAACGGGAGTCCGCCTCTAAAAGCTCTAGACAGCGCCTCCAAGACCATAATAAAGAGGAGGGGGCTTAACACTGAACCCTGATGGACTCCAACACGGACTGCGAACTCATCACTCAGTACACCCTTCACCCTCACCGAACTTCGCGAATCCTCATACATCTTCATTATCACACGCACCAGCCACTCTTCCACACCAAGTTTCCTCATAGCCCACTGTACAACATCTCTAGGTACCCTATCAAAGGCCTTCTCCAGGTCCACAAACACAAAGTAAAGATCCCTACCTTTTAGTAAGTATCTTTCCTGTATCTGCCTGACTATGAAGATAGCATCGGTTGTACCACGTCCTGGCATAAAACCAAACTGCATATCATCAATAGAGATGCTTTGCCTGATCAAACCCTCAAGGACTCTCACAGACCTTCATGATTTGGTCAAGCATTTTCAGGCCCCTATAATTTCCTCTATCTAGCGCATCCCCTTTTCCTTTGTATATATTTACTATTACACTTTTGAGCCAATCCTCTGGGATTTTCTCATCTTTAATAATGGTGTTTATCAACTCAGTGACTAAGTTTACACCAATCTCCCCTGAGGCTTTTATCATCTCAGCGACAATGTCGGAGCAACCTGGAGCTTTACCGTCCTTCATTTTATTGATTGCGTCGCTCACTACAGCTGGTGCTATCAAAGGAGGGGGCCCAGATATTGGTTTTTCGATACTAAGCTGTTCCTTATCCCATTCAAACTCTACATTTAGCAATCGTTCATAGTGTACCTTCCATGCTTCTCTGATTTCATTTTCTGCATACACAATCTTCCCATTATCATCTCTAACACACTGTTCACCTATAATATCCCTACTGTCATTTTTAACTCGCATAGCTAGGTTGAAGATCCCATTGGGATTGTCAGTATTACACACTTGTTCGAGGACCAGGTCCTTAATGCGATTTTTAGCATTGTAAATAACTCTTTTGGCAGTTCGTTTAGCTGCCTGGTATTCCTCCCTGCTGCCTCCTTTCTTCCATGCTTTGAAGCATCTCCTTTTCTCTTTCACAGCATGTTCTACCTCATCGTTCCACCACCAAGAGGTCTTATTCCTGGGGTGACCCTTTGTTTTCCCACAGACTTTGTCAGTGGCAGCGATAAGGCTATGCTTAAGAAAGTTCCATTGGCTATTTACATCGTTAGGCCTAGCTTCCTTATTTCTATTCATTTCCTCCAGTTCATTATGAAACCTATCCCTAACTTCCTTGTCCTTCAGCAGCCACACTTTCCTTTTGGGTATGTAAACCTTCTTGCACTTAGGATCTCTGTATAAGCTCATGTCGCACACAAGTAGCTTATGCTGGGGGATACATTCTTCGCTCGGGATGACCTTTACATCTCGAACTAGTTTCCAGTCTTTCCTGTTAACCAAGAAGTAATCTATCTGGCTACTGGAGACCCCAGAGTTATATGTGATCAGGTGGCTCTGTCTTTTCTTGAACTTTGTGTTACACACAACCATGTTGAGTGCAACGCAGGACTCCAATATATTCGTCTTCTAGATTTCTCCTTCCGTAACCAATTCCTCCATGTACCCCCTCGTATCCATCTGCAGATGCCCCCCCACGATAGTTATTTCGTTCTCCGAGAGGCCTGAAATGACACTGACGGTGTCATTCCAGAAGTCCTCTTTTATCTCTTTCTGTAAACCAGCCTGTGGGGCATATGCAGATATCACATTCAGAATTCTTTCACCAACTTTCAACTTCAAAACAATCAGCCTTTCACTAACTCTCGTAATCTGAAGCACACTTTCCGCCAGCTTTTCAGCCACCAGAACACCCACTCCTCCTTTCGCTTTATCAGTCTCCACACCCATCCAGTATATCCTATATCTTTTCCTCCTTCCGACAATCCACTGTACCCCATGCCTCTTCCAGAGTGTTTCCTGGGTACAGCAGACGTCCACTCGCCTCCTCTCACACATCTCAGCCGCTTCATTTGCACGCAGATTCAAACTACAGTACCAACATTCACACTAGCAAGTCTGAGTTTGTGGGGGGCATTTGTCATTGTCCTGTGCGGTTTTGTTTCATCGGACTTACGTTTATTTTCTTTGATTTTAGTCATAGTTAGGTAGGTTTGGCTGGCAGATGGGCAGTATCCAGTAGAAGTAGTAGTAGGCTTACGGATGTGTCTATTTTCGGGTAGGATGTAGTGAGCGGGCGTACCGCCATCTTTGTTTACAATACACGTAGTGGCGTCGGACCTTTCCCATCTAATTTAACCTAACCTAGTATTCATGTAGTAATGACGGGGCAAATAGCAGAAAATATAGCGTCGAAATAGACGGGAACGTAAGTGCGACCGCGGCGATCGCCCTATGACGACCGTACGCCCGAACTCTACATCCATCCCCTATTTTCCAGTAGAAAATTTGCATAAATGTTATAAAATTTATGTTTGCAGAAGTACCTTTTATATTTATCTACAAAACCTGCCTGAGTTACATTGTCAAATATTTTTGAATAAGAGACAAGAACTTTAGGGCTATTGAACATTTGTTTGTATTTATCATTCCAAGCAAGATGGACACCAGGCTTATTGGGCTTCAAAGATATAATTTCATCTTTCATAGCCGGTATGCCAATAAAGTTAAAAGTAACAGGAAAATTATCAGGTATATAAAAATCCCCTGTGTATGTTCCTAATGTATCGGTAGTGACAGAGACATTCTTAACAACATTATTTATACGTATGAATGTACCTTGGTTGCTGTTAGGAGCGTTAGGCTTACCGGTACTAGGCTTATTATGAAAGAGGAAACATCTCGCAATTGTTTTTTTAAGCGGTATAATATCAAATTTAAATTTTTTAGCAAACTCCTTGGTTAAATAATTTACCCCAGCACCACTATCTATAAGTACTGTGGTTTTTCTACCTCTAATAGTAGCTTTCTTCATTAATATACTTTGTTTTGGGCATGGCTCAGAACAAGGAGTATTTATTATCAAAGATGGTTGGGTCTTTGAAAAATCTAATGTACAATAACAAGACCTCAACACATCCATTCCCAAAACAGAGACTGGGACAAGAGTCGATTTAGGATTAACAGTAATGGTTATTACATCACCAGAAGATGAAGTAAACTCCAAAGGTACTTTTCTTTTAGAACTAACAATGTCTCGAAAGTATTGTCCTAGGCCTACTCCATAACTCTCCATCTGTGGCATGCTAAATAGTGGAATGACATCCTGTATCAACTATAAAAGGTAATTTTGTCATACCAACAGTAATATCAATAAAACAGTATGGCTTATGCTGAGCCTCATCCCCCCAGTACATGTTACACACCTTTGTCTCCATTACTATTACTGTAGCCTAATATTATATTATACCTGTAGGCTCAGAACTAGGCTTGGCTGGTGTTATATATTACCTACTATTATACAGTAGTAGCCTAGTTGTTGTTGTTCCCTAAGCTGCCTGGCCGAACAGCCCCGAGTCCCTGAGGAAGGCCATGGCCACGATCGGGCTTTCCCACAGAGCTCTCATTGAGTGTAGATTGTGTTGTTGGCGTAAGTGGTTGTGTGAAATGACACTTTCGTACTGCTGTTTGAGTATCTTGGCCATTTCGGTTGGGTCACTCTCAAGTTCGCCCGTAGGTTTTGCAAGTGGTCCTATTGTTGAGATGTTCCTGAGTCTCCTTTTTGCGTATGCATAGAAGAATTTGCTATTTACTCGTATGTTTGCAACTGCTTGGAGTTCTTCACATGTTCTTTGCTCTTGGTGTTAGTTAGTTAGTTATGTAGAGCAGAGTAACCTGCTCTTGGTGTGACTGGATGAGTTTTCGTTCAACTTCATCGAGCTCTTCTTGTAGTTTGGTGATAGTGCGCATGCTGGTCTTCCTTTGCTTGGCTCTCAAGTACAGTATGTCCTTTTCTATCTATGGGAATCTGTTTTATCTGCTTCCTGCTTGATTTGGGTGGTATGATGTTTTTACAGGTCTCCAGGCATTGTTTCTGGAGGATACCGAGAGTTTCGTCGACGTTTTTATCTTCGAATAGTGCCCTCCAATCAGTTACTGCCAGTTCTGCTCTCAGTATGTCCCAGTCTATATCTTTGCTGTAGAAGTTGAGATCTTTCAGAGAGGTGCAGGGTATTTGGCTTGATTCCTGTTGACATCTTCTTGGTGGTGTGGCTGGTGTGGGGGTTCTAACTTTGATAAGGCTGTGGTCGGACATTATAGTTTTTACAGTTTCGTACAAGTGTACCAGGTTGAAGTTGTTGCCAAATAGTACATTTATATAAGTCCAGTGTGTTGTTGCCTCTTGTAGGTTCCTCGATGTATTGCTTCATGTATGCAGTGTCCATGATACCAAATTTTGGTTCAATGTTATTTTAATACCACAAATTTTGTTGATATATTTGAAGATAAATATTGAATCTATATGCTGTAAAGATCATAACAAAATTTGTTTTAACCCTCGGCAAAACCTAATAAAAAAGTATGGTACTAAAATGTCTTTTTCGTAACAAGGTTGTCAATACGGTACTTTCAGTCATCGATAGCTCTAAAGATCATATGAAAATGTGTTAAACCCTCGGAAAGACCTAATATAAAAGTATGGTTCTATAATTTAATTTTCGTAACAAGGTTGTCAATACGGTACTTTCCCGTTATCAATGTTCAATCAAGCTGAAAATTGCAGAGTAAACACGATAGACTTCATCGACTTTTCTTTCACCTTCGTATAATCGACAGCCAATTTTTTTTTTTATTTATTTTTTTTATTAAGGGATTAGCACTCAACCAGCGGGAGTGTGGGGGCGGCAGCCCCCACCCATAATACTAGGTTAGGTTAGGTAAGGTTGTTAGGTTAGGCTAATGTCTTTTCAAATCACTATTGGGGGGGGGGGGTCTCAACATCGATCGATAGGCCTAATGGGGAAAATAGGTTTTCCCGAGATTTCTAATTAAGGTCAATATACAGGAGGTGCTACAGTAACAATATAGGTAGCAAAATTCTAATGGTAGTTTTGGGTTCCTATCATCATATGCTTCATTTCTATATACTGTACTTTTTATCCCCGGGAAAAAAACAAAAAATCTTGGGTTTTTTATTTTTTTCTTGGATTTTTTTGTTAACCTAACCAAAAAACCTAACCTAACCTAACCTAAATGTATTTGGGGGCTATTAGGTTAGGTTAGGTTAGGTTTTTTGGTTAGGTTAATGACCAAAACAAAAAAATCCCGAGAAAATTGAAAATCCCAGATTTTTTTTTTTTTTTTTCCCGGGGATAAAAAGTATATAGAAATGAAGCATATGATGATAGGAACCCAAAACTACCATTAGAATTTTGCTACCTATATTGTAGCGCCTCCTGTATATTGACCCTAATTAATTACAAACACTATATATTGATGCAAATGACCTAGGCTATTTTGTTTATAAAAAACACTCGGAAAATTTGTGGTATTAAAATAAAAAATTTCCCAAATTTTCCTTCGTTGGTAGGCCTAGTAAGATATAAAACGACCTATTTTGGCACACTGCGACAGAGGCCCATTGACCGTGTGATGTACCCCGTAGAAGCGGGCCCATAGTAGCCTAGTAGTAGGCTATCAGATGTGTCTATTTTCCAGTAGAAAATTTGCATAAATATTAGGCCTACAAAACTTATGTTTGCAGAAGTACCTTTTATATTTATCTACAAAACCTGCCTGAGTTGCATGTCCATTGTCAAATAATTTTGAAAAAGAGACAAGAATTTTGTTGTACATTCGTTTGTATTTATCATTCCTAGCAAGACGGACACCAGACTTATTGGGCTTGAAAGATATAATTTTATCTGTCATAGCCGGTAACCCAATTATGCTCATATTAAAAGGTAAATCATCCGATACATAACAATCAGTGGTGTATGTTAATGTATCGGTAGTGATAGACACATTCTTAACATAATGATGGATATTTATCCTGCTCTTAGGAGTGCCTACTGTGCCTTTACTATCATAGAAGGGGAAATACATCATAAATGATCTCTCAAGCGGTCTAATATCTAATTTCCATTCTTCCGCCAGTTTCTTGGTTATAGAAGTATATGTAGCACCACTGTCTATAAGCACCTGCCTTGGTTTTTGCTTACCTCCAATAGTAGCTACCACTACAAAACTTTTTTGTTTTGGGTATGGCATAGAACGAGGAGAATTGAATATCAGAGATGGTTGGGTCTTCGATAAATTTAATGAACAATAACAAGACCTCAACACATCCATTCCCAATACATTGAATTGGCAACAATCACTAAATGATGGATCAACATCAATATTGATTACATCACCATTATTAGACCTAAACTCCAAAGGTACTTTTCTTTTTAAACAAATATTTTTTATGTAATCTTGGAAGCCATAAAGTTTTATAACTTTTCTACTAATGATAGTGATATTACATCCTGTATCAATTAAAAATGGTAAGGTTTTCATACCAATCTTAATATCAATTAACAGCCGCTGTCCATCATACCCCCAGTACAGGTGACAAACCTTTGCCTCCATTACTAGGCTATTACCGGTACTGTATTATATTTTACCTGTAGGCTCAGAACTAGGCTAGACTGGTGTTATATATTACCTACTATTATAGTAGCCTAGTTACTTATGATAGCTAAAGCTAAAGATAAAACTGTACGACCTTGGAAGATGATCTTGAACAATCAAACCTAGGCTAGCCTATACCACTATTACTCTATTAGCCTAGCTTAATATGTCTATAAATTGCTTACCTAGAGATAGTTAAAGACGCACGGGAGTCAATGTTCAGTCTCTATCAATAACTATTGATAATAAACACTATAAAGCCAACTGTTCAACACGATAACACTTTTACGCGTCTTCCAACCTCTGGGATCAACTCGGACTGTCAGTGGAAGGCGCCGCATCTGAGCGTCACGTGACCAACACATATATTATGAAATTATTTGTCTATTATTTGTATGTGAATATAAAAAATATAAACAATTTTATTTTAATGAGCCCAGAAATATATATATATATATATACAGACAAAAAGCAAAAGAACTACAATAATTCCTTATCTGGAAGAGAGGCGGGCGCAGGGCTTTCCCGCCCTCAGACCATTCCGGCTAGAATATCCCGCCCACTCAGCTTAGACCTTCCCGCCGAAATATTTTGGGCGGGAAGAGCTAAATAATCAACTAGCTGATTCCGCCCTCTAAAATTAGACTGTCCCGCTACTACTACTGTCCCGTTACTAATCTGAATAAAATCGTCTAATAGTAGCCAGAAACAGAACGGAAACGCGTATTGGAGCTTGAAAGGGTTAAGGGATCAAGATTATTGTCAAGTTCGTTGGCGCTACCTATACCTAAGATCATCTGCTACAGTCCTACTATAACCTGTATATACTCCACACATCAAGTGAAGGTATTGAGGGATAAGCCTTTACAACGGCACCTCGTATCTACATTCTACTTTTCCTATTGTTCTGAAGAGTGTAGAGAGGGGAGAAGGGGTGTTGGAGAGAGAGAGGAAGTTGTTGGAGTGGCTTTGTTATGTGTGTTATTTTTCTGAAGAGTGTACAGAGGGGAGAAGGGGTGTTGGAGAGAGAGAGGAAGTTGTTGGAGTG
Organism: Paralithodes platypus; assembly: GCA_032716605.1. NCBI lineage: Eukaryota > Metazoa > Arthropoda > Malacostraca > Decapoda > Lithodidae > Paralithodes > Paralithodes platypus. The sequence goes on from CM064512.1 coordinate 3,047,767, forward strand.
GCTTTGTTATGTGTGTTATTTTTCTGAAGAGTGTAGAGAGGGGAAAAGGGGTGTTGTAGAGAGAGGAAGCTGTTGGAGTGGCTTTGTTATGTGTGTTATTTTTATGAAGAGTGTAGAGAGAGGAGAAGGGGTGTTGGAGAGAGAGAGGAAGCTGTTGGAGTGGCTTTGTTATGTGTTATTTTTCTGAAGTGTAGAGAGGGGAGAGGGGGTGTTGGAGAGAGAGGAAGCTGTTGGAGTGGCTTTGTTATGTGTGTTATTTTTCTGAAGAGTGTAGAGAGGGGAGAAGGGGTGTTGGAGAGAGAGAGGAAGCTGTTGGAGTGGCTTTGTTATGTGTTATTTTTCTGAAGAGTGTAGAGAGGGGAGAAGGGGTGTTGGAGAGAGGAAGCTGTTGGAGTGGCTTTGTTATGTGTGTTATTAGTCTGTATACGTCACATTGTCTATCTTATAACTACCCCTTCAAGTTGAATTTGTACAATTTTCGATAAAAAAATGTACTGATTGAAGGCCGGTTTCAATTAAATAACAGGCTCGCTACTGCTCGTCAGGCAAAAATCGACACTTAAATGGGGAGACACGTCTTATAATCGCCAAGTTAATGGGGCGATAGAGAGGGTTTCAAAATTCCTCCCTCCGATTCTATACAGCTAAGAGCCACAAGGTACAGTAAATATAATTAGAATGCCACTAAAGAGATCTTGGCAAATTATAAAAGGCGGGAAACTCATTGCTCTGTGTGTGTGTGCGTGCGTGCGTGCGTGCGTGCGTGCGTGCGTGCGTGCGTGCGTGCGTGCGTGCGTGCGTGTGTGTGTGTGTGTGTGTGTGTGTGTGTGTGTGTGTGTGTGTGTGTAACCAGGGAAGTGAGGGCTGCCAAGCATGACTATGAAAGGAAAGTTGCTTTGGACTCAACATCCAACGCCAAACACTTTTGGGCCTATGTCAGACCTAGAACGACTGCCAAGGAAAAAATCACCAAAGTAAAGACCACAAATGGAGACCTAACTGAAGACGACCAAGAAATCGCTACTGAAATTAACAAAGCATTCAACGGAGTATTTGTGCAGGAGGATACACACGGAGCAACACCAGTGCCGGACACAATATTCCAGGGACCCAAAGTGCAGGACATCATAATAACCAGGGAAGCAGTTAGGAAACGACTACAAGAACCCAATGCCAGTAAAGCACCAGGACCAGATGGAGTGTCTCCGGTGATTCTCAAAGAATGTTCAGATATTTTGTGCGACCCACTCCAGGATATCTTCAGCACATCCATTGCGACGGGCGATGTTCCAAGCGACTGGAGAAGGGCTAACATCTCACCCATTCTGAAAAAAGGCAGCAAGACCGAACCACTAAACTACAGGCCAATATCGCTAACATCTATAGTGTCCAAAGTCCTGGAGGGTATCGTACGACAAGTCATCGTGGGACACCTTGTTGAGAACAATCTCATCAGCGACGCACAACACAGATTTAGGAGCAACAGGAGCTGCCTCACAAACATGTTGTGCTACATCGACGACCTAGTAAATGATATTGACAGTGGTAACTGTGTGGACATAAACTATCTGGACTGTGAAAAGGCCTTCGATCGGGTTCCCCACCAGAGACTTCACACCAAACTGGAGGCAATGGGAATAGGTGGAAATATCCTGAAGTGGATCAAGGCATTCCTTTCAGATAGGTTCCACAGGGTTACCATAAGGAACTCCCCGTCGGATTGGCTGCCGGTGATGAGTGGAGTTCCTCAAGGATCAGTGCTGGGCCCAATTCTCTTCTTGATTTATATTAATGACCTTGTTACCAACCTCGAATCAGCAACTAGTCTTTTTGCAGACGATGCAAAGATATACAAAACCATCAGGACAGACGCAGACGTCGAGACCCTTCGGAGAGGCATGGAGAGATTGAACGAGTGGAGCAGGAAATGGCTCCTAACAATTAACGCAGACAAATGCAAGACTATGCACATTGGGCATAATAACCCGAAAGAGGACTACCAGCTACGTGGGACAACACTCCAGAAATCTTCGAATGAAAAAGACTTGGGCATTATTATATCCTCAGACCTAAAATCCTCAGCACATGTCGCTAAAATCGCTGCACAAGCAAATAGTCGTTTGGGCATAATTAAGAGGAACTTCTCCATATTGGACAAAGAAATCCTTGTCCCACTCTATGTGTCACTGGTGCGCCCGATCCTCGATTTTGGTGTCCAATGTTGGTCACCCTACCTAATCAAGGACATACAGACTATTGAGAGGGTGCAGCGAAGAGCAACCAAGATGGTCCCAAACCTAGAAGAATTACCCTACGAAGAAAGGTGTAAGCATCTTGGCCTCCAGACACTAAGTGACCGCAGAAAACGAGGGGACATGATAGAAACATACAAACTTCTACACGGCTTTGAGGACATACCATACACCAGGTTTATCCAGAAAAATAACAACCACCTACGGGGCCACTCGCTGAAACTCTCCAAACCAGACCACTGGAGAACGACACTGAAGGGGAATTGGTTCTCTATCAGAGTCATCGACGAGTGGAACGCACTCCCAGAGAGTGTGGTTACAGCGCCAACGATTGCCACTTTTAAAGCCAGATACGCCAAACATAATAACATAACCTAGTTAATATTGGCTGACCAGTCTTTGGAGGTGGGGTTCACACAAGAAGCCTGCTTCTTAATTCCCCACTATCATTCAATAGGTAAGCATGTGTGTGAGTGTTTTGTACATTATTAACCCCACCCTTCTCCCTTATCTTTAGCCCCATATTGAATATTGAATGATCTATCTATCTATCTATCTATCTATCTATATGCTCAGGCCCAATCCCAATTTTTCCTATTTTTATTTCTATTTTCTATTTCATTCTATTTTATCATTTTGCTGATTTTTGTTTTCTTAAGGGTGGCCGACTCAAGACAGAGCAAGAACAGGGCCTATATATATTATTTATTTGAAGATGAATCCTGGGTTCGAGTCCTACGAGTGCCACATGTAGTTGTTGATTTCAGTAATTGAGTTTAGATGTGAAGTTGGTTGGTGTAAAATACATAATAATATCACAAACGTACCAAGTAGCCTAATACCCAATCTACTATAGACCCTACTAATCATAGCAGAATCAAAAGCACCCAATCTACTATAGCCCCTACTAATCATAGCAGAATCAATAGCACTTTCCGAGGCCAGCATAGCAGCAGTGCCTATGATCTAACATGACACTAGTGGCACCAATGGTATGGGTGCCAAAACGCTCAGTTGCCCCTCAGACACGGAAGGGGGAGGTTGTTCGCCGCTCGGTCTCTCTCTCGACGCGTGCTGACTCTAAAAGTGCCAATTCATTTCCTAGGGATTTTTGGGATTCCAGACGAGATTAGATTGAGTGCCCTGGGATTATGGGATTAGCTTGAAGGATTGGCGGACTGTGACTCCCTTCCTCTTCAATATTTGTGTAAGTATTTCCACACTTCTAATAATTAAGGGGAATTGTATTATATAAAATTATTTTGTCATTTATTTGTTTACTTATATATATATATATTTAGTTGGTTCAATAGATCTTTACCAAGCTTCCAAAAAATACCCCCAAAACCCCCCATCGAGAGAAATTTGAACATTTCTCGACCAAAGGCCGGTTCCTTATAAATTGCAGGCTCGCTTTTGCTCGCCAAGAAAAATATAGACACCTAAATGGCACGAAAGGTCTTAAAATTAACAAAGAAATGGGGCGAAAGGTCTTACAATCGCTAAACTAATGGGGCGAACGTTTTAAAATGCCAAACCGAATGGGGCTAGATATGAGGGAGAAGCCCCCACCCCGCTACCGCCCGCCAGGACAAACTGGGGATAAACGTCTTAAAACAGTAGGCTGAATGGGGGAAGGCGTTTTTGTTAGCCTAGGGGACAAACTCAACTATATTGCTTGAACATGGCAGAGAGATAACAGAACTACAATTAACCCTTTGAGTACCAGCGACGTGTGTTACATTATATTCTAGCTATATTTAGACGATATTATGCAGCTTAGGAAGGATCTGTGGTAGTTAAAAGGGTTGGTGGAGATAGTTTGAAGCCATATTATTGATATTTAGACGATATTATGCAGCTTAGGAAGGATCTGTGGTAGTTAAAAGGGTTGGTGGAGATAGTTTGAAGCCATATTATTGATATTTAGACGATATTATGCAGCTTAGGAAGGATCTGTGGTAGTTAAAAGGGTTGGTGGAGATAGTTTGAAGCCATATTATTGATATTTAGACGATATTATGCAGCTTAGGAAGGATCTGGGGGTAGTTAAAAGGGTTGGTGGAGATATTTAGACGATATTATGCAGCTTAGGAAGGATCTGTGGTAGTTAAAAGGGTTGGTGGAGATAGTTTGAAGCCATATTATTGATATTTAGACGATATTATGCAGCTTAGGATGGATCTGTGGTAGTTAAAAGGGTTGGTGGAGATAGTTTGAAGCCATATTATTGATATTTAGACGATATTATGCAGCTTAGGAAGGATCTGTGGTAGTTAAAAGGGTTGGTGGAGATAGTTTGAAGCCATATTATTGATATTTAGACGATATTATGCAGCTTAGGATGGATCTGTGGTAGTTAAAAGGGTTGGTGGAGATAGTTTGAAGCCATATTATTGATATTTAGACAATATTATGCAGCTTAGGAAGGAGCTGTGGTAGTTAAAAGGGTTGGTGGAGATAGTTTGAAGCCATATTATTCCTAGAGGTCCTTCCTAAGCTGTATAAACTCGTCTAATAGTTGGCAGCATATGACGAAAAGGACGTCCCGGGTTAAAGGTTAGTGGGATACAGTGACCACCCCCGTTATTAACCCCCCTTCTCCCTCATGTTTATCATATTTGTCTTGAGATATTAAGACGTTTGCTCCGTTAGTTTGGCGATTTTGAGACCTTTCACCCCATTACTTTGTCAATATTAAGACCTTTCGTGCCCTTTAGCTGTCGATTTGTTTCCTGGCGAGCGATAGCGATCCTGTAATTATAGAAGGAACCGGCGAAAAATGTACACATTTATCTTCATAGAGGATCTAAGGGGTGTTTTATTAAGCTTGATGGAGGTCTAGGGAGGAAACCAAAAAATATAGGCATATATTATATAGGCATATATTATATAGGCATATATTATATAGGCATATATTATATAGGCATATATTATATAGGCATATATTATATAGGCATATATTATATAGGCATATATTATATAGGCATATATTATATAGGCATATATTATATAGGCATATATTTTATAGGCATATATTTTATAGGCATATATTATATAGGCATATATTATATAGGCATATATTATATAGGCATATATTATATAGGCATATATTATAGGCATATATTATATAGGCATATATTATATAGGCATATATTTTATAGGCATATATTATATAGGCATATATTTTATAGGCATATATTATATAGGCATATATTATATAGGCATATATTATATAGGCATATATTATATAGGCATATATTATATATGCATATATTATATAGGCATATATTATATAGGCATATATTATATAGGCATATATTATATAGGCATATATTATATAGGCATATATTATATAGGCAGATATTATTATGTTCCCTCCACCAACCGACTGTACTCCTAAACTCACAGGGCACAGGGCCTTGGGTGGGGCTTTGGTTTCCCGGGCGTTTCCGCACTCTCCTCAGCTCCCCGCCTTGGAGTGGCTTCGGTCACCCAGGCTTTATTAGTGGTAAGCAGGGAGGGTTTTGTGGGGGTGCTCGTTTATGGCCTTGGCCTTGCTCGAGACCTTGGGGCTGTTCGGCTAGACAGCCTGGGGAGAAACAACAACAACAACAACAACAACAACAACTCCTAAACTCAATTAATGAAATCAACAAATACATGTGGCAGTCCAGGGATTCGAACCTAATTAGACCCAAAACACGAATTCTACCCCCTTAACCCTTTGAGT
>CM064512.1:3056251-3081559 GCA_032716605.1 Paralithodes platypus
CTCTCTCTCTCTCTCTCTCTCTCTCTCTCTCTCCCTCTTTTCTTCTTTCTATCCTTTCTTTTTCTTTCAACTTTCCTTTTCTATCGGATATGCCATCTCTAATAAAATTAAGTCCTGAACCCCTCGTTTGGATCGTAAGGTCTGTGTGGCCAGTGTATCTATGTAAATATCTCTCTCTCTCACACATACACACACACATACATACACCCTCCCTCTCTCTCTCTCTCTCACTCTCTCTAATAGTCCATCACCATACAGATTGTCACTCATTTAAGGGGAGGTATTTAGTTTGTTCCCTAGACCTCCATCAAGCTTAAAATTACACCCCCTTGAGTCCCTTTCAAGATAAATTTGTACATTTTTCGGTAGAAAAATGTCCTGGCCGAAAGGCCGACTTCCTCTTAAATTACAAGGCTCGCTATCGCTCGCAGGATAAAAATCGGCACCTGCATGGGCATGAAAGGTCTTGATATTGGGCACGCGTTGTTGAAATGGAAAGTTCTTAAAATTGACTTAAAACTAATGGGGCAAACGTTTTTATCAGTAATCAAAAGCAATGGGGGCTAAACATGAGGGGAGAAAGGGGGTCCAGCGAACAAAATAAATCCCTCAAGTGGATGAGTCTCGCACCATTAAGATCTACCCAGACAACCCAAGATGACAATCACCTAACAAGCCCTATTGGAACACTACTATCCTCACTCTTCTCGACTCTCTCTCTCTCTTTGCAATACATACGATCACTTGCCGGCCCCACCTCTCTCCATGGATTTTTTTTTACACGACACCACTACAGACACACAACACAACCACACTAACTCTGTCAATAAATATATTCAAACAAGCTACTCACTCAACATCAAAACACACACTACAATACACAAACACACAACACACCATGCATTTTTAACTTCGTAGTGTGTAGATAAGGCGGAGGGGGACACATACACATCATAATTATAACCACATACACCTTGTATGGCACCCAATCAATGACCACTGAAACCACACAACACACAGGGGAAAAAAACACACCAAACCATACAAAAAACAGCTAAGACTATACGAATAACCCACACCAGCCAAGCTATAAAAATAAAAACACCTGGAATTACGGTCTCAAAGCGACGGGTGTTGGGAACACAGACAAAGGGGGGGGGACAGACGACAGATACACGGATCAAGACAGTGACCGACCAGGACAGACCAGACAGGGGGAAACAAGTCCCAAATACGATTACTGTCATATTATTCCACATTTCTTGGTGTTTGTATTGGGTTGTTGGTTGTTGTTGTTGTTATGTGTTCGGGGGGGTGCACCCCTATGGGTTGATGTTTTTGTTTTGTTTGCTCTGTCCTGCCAAAAAACAAGATATCTAAAACGCGAAGGGGGGAAGAAAGGCGAATTGTTTTTTCATGGTCTATAAGGAAAGTTGGGAAAGCCGTACACTAATATCGAGATATAGCACAGGAAATTGGACAAAAAAAGGGCCATAATGATTTAATGGTCGATTTTTTCTGATGGATAGGCAAAAGTGTGGTTTTACCGGTGATAAACTTGTGCCATTCTGGTAACAAAAAAAAAAAAAAAAAAAACAAAAAAAATAAAAAAAAAAAATATCTATATATTGTATATATCGATGGTTCCACTGGCTTCCAACCTTCCTTATTTTGTTTTCATTGGGACTACCAAACATTAATTAAAATAAAGGTATACAATGGAATGTAATTGTTGTTTGCATTATAATTAGTGAAATGAGAGAGAATGGAAGAGAGAGGGAGGAGACGAGGATCGAGAGTAGAGAGAGAGAGTTAGGGTGGTAGCTAAAATGCGATAAATGGGCACTATCGGTCTGAAATGGGAAAGGAGGAAAGAGAGATTCAAAACAAAAACTAGGGTCGGTGAAAACCCCCTTACGAGGGATCGGCCGTACTGGGTTTTTTTTTTTAAGTTTGTTTCCTCCTACTTCCTTTCCAGCAATGCGTAAAAATTTCACACCCCCTTGCCCCCCCCTTTTCAAGATAAATTTGGTTACATTTGTTCGGTAGAAAAAGAATTTCCCCGGTCCAAAAGGGAAGATTACTCTCAAAATTACAAGGGCTCGTCTAATCGCTGCGCCCAGGATTAAAATCGGACACCAAACATTCGGCACGAAAAGGTCTTATAAAAAATTGACAGAATTGGGGCGGGGACAATAAATTCTTAAAAAAATAGACAAATACTAATGGGGGCAAAACGGCTTTTAAAATCTCAAAAAAGTGCAAATGTGGGGCTCGGGGACATGTTGGGAGAACAATTGGGGGTCAAAGAAAAACAAAAAAAGGTCCCTAAAGTGAAAAAAAACTCTCCCATTTAATGTGGTGTGTTTGCCGTTTCATATGGGAATGGCAAATTTTTTAACGGGGGGGGGGAACAGAGTTCAACCATAGGAAGTTACAATTGGATACCAAACAGACCTTGCCGTCCCTACCAGGCAGCCCGGACGTGATTCTAACATGGGATTGGCTACACAGTGGAAAGTAAAGGCGCACTGTTTTGTTCGCGCCGGGGGGCAACCAACAAAAATAGAAAAAAGGCTCTCTCGTCTCCAACCCACCCTGCTCCCCTTCCCGGGGACTTTTGGTATCGGGGAAATTCAATCAGTTAAAGAACGAAATTGAGAATAAACATATCGTGTTTTTGGTTATATACATAATCGGAAAATTAATCTCTTAGAGAGAGAGGACGAGGAGATGAGATTTGTAACGGATGAGAGGGAGAGAGGCGAGGAGAGGATGAGAGGGAGAGAGAGAGAGAGGAGAAAACTGAGAGAGAGAGAGAGAGAGAGAGAGAGAGAGAGAGTGGGAAAGGAGAAATAGGTTTGAGTGTGTGTGAACGTGTGTAAGTGTGTAGGATGCTTAATCTGTGTGTGTGTGTATGTGTGGTGTTCGGTTTGTGTAAGTGGTTGTAGGATGGGCTTTTAAAATTATGTGGTGAGGTGTTTGTGCTTGGTGGTATGGGTCGGTTTAAGGGTAATTTGTTTTTTTTTTTGTGAGTTGTTTGTGTGTGTTAAGGGTATTGTGGATTGTGTGTGTTTGTATGTGTGTAAGGGTTGCATGTGTGTTTGTGTGAGTGTTTGTGTGTGTTAAGGGTATTTGTGTGAGTGTTTGTGTGTGTTAAGGGTGTTTGTGTGTGTTAAGGGTATTTGTGTGTGTATTTGTGTGTGTTAAGGGTATTTGTGTGAGTGTTTGTGTGTTTTAAGGGTATTTGTGTGAGTGTTTGTGTGTGTTAAGGGTATTTGTGTGTGTGTTTGTGTGTGTTAAGGGTATTTGTGTGTGTTAAGGGTATTTGTGTGTGTTAAGGGTATTTGTGTGAGTGTTTGTGTGTGTTAAGTGGCACTTTGTGTGAAGGGTTTTGTGTGTGTGGTAAGGAGTAATTTGTGTGTGTGTTTGGTGATGTTTCAAGGGGTATTTTGTGTGTGTGTTTGTGTGTTGTAAGCGGTATTCTGGTTGTGTGTGTGTTGTGTGTGTTACAGGGAGTTAGTGTGGTGTGTGTTTGATGGAGTGTTAAGGGTATTTGTGTTTGAGCGTTTGTGTGTTGTTAAGGGTATTTGGTGGTGTTGTTTGTGTAGTGTTAAGTGGATGTTGTGTGTGTTGTGTGTGTTAAGGGTATTTGTGTGTGTGTTTGTGTGTGTTAAGGGTATTTGTGTGAGTGTTTGTGTGTGTTAAGGGTATTTGTGTGAGTGTTTGTGTGTGTTAAGGGTATTTGTGTGTGTGTTTGTGTGTGTTAAGGGTATTTGTGTGTGTGTTTGTTGTATGTGTTAGTTAAGGGTGAATTTTGTGTGTGTGTTTGTGTGTGTTAAGGGTATTTGTGTGTGTGTTTGTGTGTGTTAAGGGTATTTGTGTGTGTGTTTGTGTGTGTTAAGGGTATTTGTGTGTGTTAAGGGTATTTGTGTGTGTGTTTGTGTGTGTTAAGGGTATTTGTGTGTGTGTTGTTTGTGGTTTGTGTTAAGGGTTTTGGTGTGTGTGGTTGTTGTGTGTTTTAAGGGTAATTTGGTGTGTGTGTTTGGGGTGGTGTTAAGGGGTATTTGTTGTGTGTGTGTTCTGTTATCGATTAATAAGTGTTTGTGTGTGTACGTATAGTATGTGTTTGTATATGTGGGTGCATGTGTGTGTGTGTGTGTGTGTTTGTATATGTGTTCTATATAATATATATATACTGTATGTGTGTGTGTGTGTGTGTGTGCATGTGTGTGTGTTTGACTGTATGTGTGTGTCTGTCCCAGAAACATTGACCCTTGAATGAGTGTTCTCCTTCAAGCGTCTCTTTCACACACGCCCTCTCTCTCTCACACCTTAACCGCTCTCTCTCTCTCTCTCTCTCTCTCTCTCTCTCTCACACACACACATAACTTCTCTAATTACCACATCTCATTTAACATGCTTTTAAAATTTTTGACATTCATTTCAATACAGCTTCTCTCTCTCTCTCTCTCTCTCTCTCTCTCTCACCTCCACTCTCCTCGTCTCCTGTCTAACTCTCTCGCCATCTCTCATCTCGCTCTCCTATCTCCCTTCCCTCTCTCTCTCTCTCCCCCTCCAGTCTTCCAAGTCATGTCACGGGAGGTAAGCTAGGCCATTATGAAGATTGAAGATATAAAGCCTAAATATTATGTGTGTAGCTTGCCAGTATATATAGTTTATGGGATAGATACTTAGATAGATAGATACGTACATAGTTATATAGATAGATAATTAGATACTTAGATAGATAGATAGATATAGATAGATTGTGAGTTATATATAGATATAGATATTTGCACTACAAAAATATATCTATCCATCTATCTATCTATATATATATACATACTGTACATACTGTATATACATACCACGTTTGAAAATAGAAATATATACACCAGGTCATACATTGGAGTCCAAAGTTTGTATCAATATAATGGTTCTCTTTGATCTGAATTAAAGCTTTGTGTGTGTGTGTGGTGGGGGGCCTGGGGGGGTGGGGGGGGGGGGGGGGGGAGTTTCGCTAACAAGGCAGTTCGCCCAAACTCTGTAAGTAAGGTGTTTAGCTCTTGGTTGGGAAGTGGATCAGGCCAGGGTTATATTAAGAGTGGATTAAGGTAGCTTTGGGATAGTGGATCAGGCCAGGGTTATATTAAGAGTGGATTAAGGTAGCTTTGGGATAGTGGATCAGGCCAGGGTTATATTAAGAGTGGATTAAGGTAGCTTTGGGATAGCATCATTAAGGAGGGATGAGCATATTTATTTGATCATTTACATATATTTCTTTTCATTTTTGTTAGGCCATGAAGCTTATAACAGATACCCCAAAACCCTCCTTCGATAGAAATTGGTAATTTTTTCGGTATACAAATTATCCGGCCGAAGGCCGGTTCCTTCTAAATTTCAGGCTCGCTTTTGCTCGCCAGGAAATAATACACATAATGGCAAACTAAGTTTCTAAGAAATTGACAAGAAATCGGGCGAAAGGTCTGTACAATCACCAACTACAATGGTGCGAACGTCAAATTTTTAAACCTACAATTTCATATTTGTTTCCCTTCCTCTCTCCTTGATTACTGATGAATCCTACAATCTGTCTCTCTCTCTCTTCATCTCTCTCTTCATGTTTAGTTAACCAATTTTAAATATATTTTGTTTTTTCACACACACAACACACACACTCTAATCTCCACCTATGATTAATGTGTATGCTTGATATACTTTTGTTCGCCTATCAGCAAGAGAAAAAAGAAAAGAGAAAGAAAAAGAGAGATCTGTTCGGTGTCATGAGAAATATGTTAAATTTGATTTTTGTTTTTTAATTTTTTTTATATTGAAGTAAGAGAGAGTTGGAGTTAGTTACAAAGGCTAGTATCTATGATTGAGGTTGGAAGTCAGAGAGATTGTTTAGTTCTCAGTGTGTTCTAGCTCTCTTCGTGTGTAAATATAATTTTACATAATGTTTGTAGAAGAACTGTAATATTCCCCAATGTTTTTTGTTTTTATCTCTCTTTCTTCCTCTGATTTATTTTTTACTTTGTGATAAGTTTTGCAGATCAATTCTTTTCTAGCACACACTGTCCCTAATTAATTTATTTATTTATTTATTTATAATAAAATGTGGAGTGGCGATCCCTTAGAATTACACACACACACACACACACGCACACACCCATACACAAATGTATTAAACACACATAGTACAAAACATTTAATAAGTAACAAAACACACACCACACACAATATCTATACACATTATCTACTACCAAATAACTTATAATGTTTTCAAAAACACCACACACATTTACCCACCACACACCAATGAGTAGATTTCGTTATTTTCAAACTCATTTGATTCTTTTTCGACGTTTGACATTCCATTCTAATTGGCTTTATGATACAGTCCGTTGTCATTTTATTCCCTCATTTAATCTCTAGGATTTCTCCCATTATTAGCCTCACCTGAACCAGAACAGTTTTTTGTATGTATGTATGTTTGTTTGCATACGTGAGTTTATGTATAGCATGTCACTTATGCATGTTCTTATGTTCTTATATATTTATGTATATTCGTATGTATGTGTGTACGTATGCGTATTATGTATGTTCTGTATATATGAGTAAAAAAATGTGTACTGTATGCACTGTAATCACTTACTCTCATTTAATTTAGATAATTGTATTTTACTAGCATAATTATTGTATTAATTTCTTTTTTAATGTAAAGTATATTATACTCACCCATTGTACTGAGCTTACCATTTCATATCTGTACATCTCATGTTCATCCACTAATTGTAAAATGTGTATTTTCAGCTCATGAGGGCATTCTTTAATACCGTTTATTATTATTATTATTTTATACACAATAGTGATATCCACACACACACACACACTTCTCTCTAAATAAACATATCTACAAATCAAACACACACACACACACACACACATACATACACACCCAATAGGGGTCGGGGGTTCAAAAGTGGGCATCTGTCTCCTTTCATTTGCCTCAGCACCTAGCTGAAATAGTACCCATAATACGACGTTGTGACGATCTTATGTACAAGGCGAGATGGGTATCATATGTTCATAGGCTATATCGGGGAGACGGTACCGTCATAGTGTAATGGTACCATACAGACATAAGTTCGTTTCCGATGTCGCAATTGGTAATAGACTAAACATAACCATCCAACGATACATTAACACCTACACATATAGAGGGGGAAAACGTATGCAATACAACAGTAAGTCAACAGAGTAAGTCTTTCATGCATATACACACACACACACTCTCTCTCTCACACACACAAACACACACACATATCTACAAATACACACAGTACACCAAATGCAGGTTACATAAGCCATGGCTAAGCTGTTAAAAGCATTTCACGCTGGATTGAGGGTCAGTGGTGAGTGCATGTAATTAGGTGTAGATATTAGTTGTGAGTGAGAAAATACATAGATAGTTTTGATAGATAATCAGGTAGTAGTATGTGTAGGTAGGTAGGTAGGTAGGTAGGTAGGTAGCGAGATACAAAATTAGATAGAGAGATAGAGATGGAGATAGATAGAAAGACAGACAGATGAAAGGCAGACAAGATGGATAGACTATAATATATATATATAGATAGATATATAGATAGATAATTAGATAGCTATCATAATATCTGAATTTCACTGGATGAAATGTATAATTTGGGAAAACTCGTATACGATGAAATACATAATGTGCTAAAAAGAAAAAAAAATATATTATTAACAGTACTGCTATTTTCACCCAATATTAGTTTAATATATTGATTTCTAAGATTAATAGCTAGGAGTATATATATAAAGAGAGAGAGAGAGAGAGAGAGATCTAATTAGAGTGATTAGTTACGAGCGATCTTAGGAAAACAGAAAACTACCTACAAGAGAGAGAGAGATGTTGTGATGCGTAGATAGTGCGCTATCAGAGAGAGGAGAGAGAGTGAGATAACTTATCTGTGATTTGTAAAAACTACCTCAGAGAGAGAGAGAAGAGTAGAGTGATGAGTAGCGAAGTGTTATGTGAAAACAGCTCCACAGAATGCGAGGGAATAAGTTAGCGACTAGGTATGTGAAAACAGCTCAAACAGAGAGAGAGAGTGAGTGGATAGTGAGGTGAGGATTAGCGAGCTAGTGATTATGTGACACTCTCAGGGAGAGAGAGAGAGAGAATATCTATTTATATTAAGCGAGAGGAAATATAAATTTCGAGCTATGATTTTGAAACAGAAAACTACCTAAAACAGAGAGAGAGAGAGAGAGAGTGAGTGAGTTAGCGAGCTAGTGATTATGTGAAAACAGAAAACTACCTAAAACAGAGAGAGAGAGAGAGAGTGAGTGAGTTAGCGAGCTAGTGATTATGTGCAGATACCTAAAAAGAGAGACGTGAGAGTTATATAAAGGGAGTGATAGCGAGCTAGGATTATGTGAAAACAGGACTACCTCCGAAGAGAGAAGAGAGAGTGAGTGATGAGTGAGTGATAGTGAGGATATATAGAGTATGATAGTATATAATGATATGTGAGAGCGAGAAAGAGAGAGAGAGAGAGAGAGTGTATTTAGTTAGCGAGCTATGTATGTGCACAGCTGTGAGGTGAGAGAGAGAGAGAGAATGAGTGTTGAGTAGCGAGCTTGATTATGTGTACCTGAGAGCGAAAGAGTGATGTGAGTGAGTGAGAGTGAAGAGAGAGAGTGAGTGAGTGAGTTAGCACTAGTGTTATGTGAAAACTTACCAAAAAAAGAGATCCTATGTAACGATATCTTTATTGAGGATCTCAAATGGAGAGAGGAGAGAGAGGAGTAGGTATGTCGGTATGTAATGTGAAAACGTACCTAGAGAGAGAGAGAGAAAGTGAATAGAGTACAAGGAACAAAGAATCAGCAACAACAGATGACCCTTCTAGGTTGCTTTGCCTCCAAAACACTGAGTCAAGTGTCCAAACAGTGGTTTAGAGTGGTAAGGGAACATTGGAAAGGGTACTGCCCGGAACTAATGTCCGTGGCAGGATTAGGAAGTTAGTAGGGGACAGATGGGTTAGTAACTGAGGGGGATAAAATAAAGTTTCATTTACAAACGCAGTCAGTCGCGGGTTTGATGCGAGATATTTGTCTAGGCGGAGTTTAAATGAATCAACGGTGATGCAGTCTATAACGTTTCGGGGAAGCCCATTCCCCAATTGACAACTCGATTGAAGAAGAAATTCTTAGATTCGTGTGAGTTAAAAGATTTACCAATTTTTGCAACCGTTTCCCCCGTGTAATTAGATTGGTCGATAGTGAAGTACTTACTACAGTTCATATTGTCGATGCCTTTGATGATTTTGAACACTTGAATTAAGTCACCTCTTAATCTGCGCTGGGTTAAAGGAAATAGATTTAATTCTCTAAGACGCTCTTCGTATGGTTTTTTCTTTAGGCTAGGTATCATTTTGGTAACTCTACGTTGAACTCGTTCTAGCTTGTTTATATCTTTTTGGTAATAAGGGCACCAGGATTGAACGCAGTATTCCAAGAGGGCGGACTAAGAATTGTAAAGGGTTAGGATAACTTCTTTGGATTTATGCTCAAATGACCTGCCTATAAAGCCAATTATTTTGTTTGCCTTCTTAACAACTTCTGAACATTGTTGACTCGGTTTTAGGTTACTCGATATTGTTACTCCCAGATCGGTTCTCTGTTTACATTCTTAAGCTGAGTGCCATTCATCGAATAGTTTGCTTTCTCATTTAGGTATCCGATATGTAGTACTTTACTTTATCCGCATTGAAACTCATTTGCCAAATTTGGGCCCAACATGACAATTTATCTAGATTGTGTTGCATATCGTCAACTTGTTCTTTTGAGAGTACGCTATTTGCAATTTTTGTATCGTCAGCAAATTTTGAGATTGTACAGGTGAGACCCTCATCTATGTCGTTGATGTAAATTAGAAAGAATTGGTCCTAGTACCGATCCCTGGGGTACCCCGCTACTTACATTGGTCCATTTTGATGCCTTACCGTTTATGACTACTCTTTGCTTTCTGTCGCTGAGCCAATTTTCTATCCATTTCAACACACCGTCTTGTATTCCATGCGCTTTTAGTTTTAGCAGTAAACGTTTGTGGGGAACTTTGTCAAAGGCCTTTTGAAAATCAAGGTATAATATCTACAGCTTTACTCTCATCGTAGAGGTTGAGGATATCGTGGAAGAAGTCTAAGGTTTGTTAAACAGGAACGTTTTTTACGAAAGCCGTGTTGAGTATCTTAAGTATGTTATTTTCCTCTAAGTGATTTACGAGTCTGTCTCGTATGACCGTTTCTAGCATTTTACTACAACTGAGGTTAAGCTAATTGGACGATAGTTACTGGTAGGGATTTGCTGCCTTTTGAATATCGGTGTTACTTTGGCTAGCTTCCACTGATCGGCATAGTTCCAGACTGCAAGGATTTATTGAATAGTATGTCAGTGGTTTAGAGAGCTCATATTAGAGTGTGAGTCACTGTGATTATCTCAGTCCTCAGAGAGAGAGAGAGAGAGAAAGTAGATGAGAGAGGAGTGTGAAGTGAGGCATGAGAGAGACAAGGAGTACAAAGAGTACAAAGGAGTACAAAGGAAATCAAGCAACAACAGATCTAGTGACCCTTCTAGGTTGCTTGTCCTCCAAAACACTGAGGATCAAGTGTCCAAACAGTGGTTTAGAGTGGGTAAGGGAACATTGGAAAGGGAACTACTGCCCTGCCACTAACGTGGCAGGACTAGGAAGTTAGTAGGGGACATATGGGTTAGTAACTGAGGGGAGGATAAAGTTATTCATTTACAAACGCAGTCAGTCGCGGGTTTGATGCGAGATATTTGTCTAGGCGGAATTTAAATGAATCAACGGTGCTGCAGTCTATAACGTCTCGGGGAAGCCCATTCCACAAGTTGACAACTCGATTGAAGAAGAAATTCTTAGATTCGTGCGAGTTAAAAGATTTACCAATAATTTTGCAACCGTTTCCCCGCGTGTAATTAGATTGGTCGATAGTGAAGTACTTACTACAGTTCATATTGTCGATGCCTTTGATGATTTTGAACACTTGAATTAAGTCGCCTCTTAATCTGCGCTGGGTTAAAGGAAATAGATTTAATTCTCTAAGACGCTCTTCGTATGGTTTTGTTCTTTAGGCTAGGTATCATTTTGGTAACTCTCTACGTTGAACTCGTTCTAGCTTGTTTATATCTTTTTGGTAATAAGGGCACCAGGATTGAACGCAGTATTCCAGAAGAGGGCGGACTAAGGAATTGTAAAGGGTTAGGATAACTTCTTTGGATTTATGCTCAAATGACCTGCCTATAAAGCCAATTGAGTTTGTTTGCCTTCTTAACAACTTCTGAACATTGTTTGACGGGTGGGCTGCCGGTTTTAGGTTAACAGCTATATTGTATACTACTACCCCAGATCAGTTTCCTCTGTTTACATTTCTTAAGCTGAGGTGCCATTCACATCGAATAGTTTGCTTTCTCATTTTAGGTATCCGAACATGTAGTACTTTACTTTATCCGCATTGAAACTCATTTTGCCAAATTTGGGCCCATCATGACAATTTATCTAGATTGGTGTTGCAAATATCGTCAACTGTTCTTTTAGAGAGTACGCTATTTTGCAATTTTTGTATACGTCAGCAAATTCTTGAGATTGTGCAGGTGAGGACCCTCATCTATGTCGTTGATGTAAATTAAAAGAGAATATTGGGTTCCTAGTACCGATCCCTGGGGTAACCCCGCTAGCTTACATTGGGCACATTTAGATGCCTTAACCGTTTATGACTACCCTTGGCTTTCTGTTGCTGAGCCAATTTTCTATCCATGTTTCCAACACAAACCGTCTTGTATATCCATGCTGCTTTTAGTTTTAGCAGTAAACAGTTTTGTGGGGAACTTTGTCAAAGGCCTTTTGAAAAAAACAATCAAGGTATATAATATCTACAGCTTTACTCTCATCGTGTAGAGGGTTGAGGATATCGTGGAAGAAGTCTACAGAGGTTTGTTAAACAGGAACGTTTTTTTACGAACGCCGTGTTGAGTATCTTTAAGTATGTTATTTTCCTCTAAGTGATTTACGAGTCTGTCTCGTATGACCGTTTCTAGCATTTTACATACAACTGAGGTTAAGCTAATTGGACTATAGTTACTGGGTAGGGTTTTGCTGCCTTTTTTGAATATCGGTGTTACTTGGCTAGCTTCCACTGATCAGGCATAGTTCCAGACTACAAGGATTTATTGAATAGTAATGTCAGTGGTTTGGAGAGCTCATTCTTAGCTTCCTTTAGAACTCTAGTCGAGATTGTATCAGGTCCTGGCGTTTTTATTTACCTTGAGTTTATCTAAACAATTCAATACTTCTCTCTCTGTAACGGTGATATTGCTTAGAACATCTGAATTATCAATCTGAATCGGCCATGGTGTACCCATATCACTGAGGTCTTCTGTTTGTGAAAACTGATGCAAAGAAGGTATTGAGGTCATTACTCATTTGTACTTCGTCTTTGGTGTATTCTCCTTTTTCATCGACTAACGGTCCAACAGTTGAAGTAACTACTCTTTTCTTTCTGATATAACTATAGAATTCTTTCGGGTTTGTTTTACTTTGATTCGCAATATGTAACTCTAAGGTCTTTTTACTTTGCTTAATTAACTTTTTGGCTTTGCGTCGTAGCTCTACAAATTTCACCCGTTCTTCGTCATTTTTGTGAGGATGTTAATCCTGCATGAGCAAAGTTTTTAGCAAGCAGGCAGTTTGTAATATCTTTATTTCATCATTTGGGCATATTATTATTGCTTGGACGCCGTATTTTCGATGGTATGCAGTCTTGCACTGCTTTTAGGTAAGTGGGTTCGAATAACTTCCAAGATGTATTTATGTCGTTATTGTTAATTAAAAAGCTCCATTCAGTTTCTTTAAACATAGCTCTAAGTTTATGGAAGTTTGCTTTCTTGAAATTAGGGACTTTTTTCGATGCTACTATTTGGTTCGTTACTAGTAAACTTAAAGTGAAAGTTATCGTACGATGGTCGCTGTTACTGAATTCATCACCAACATTCAAATTCTCTATCAATTCTTCTTTTGTTGCAAGTACAATGTCAAGAACGTTATTACCACGGGTCGGCGTTCGAAACAAATTGATAAAGCGAACTCTCTTGCAAGTTCGTAAACAAGTCATGTCCGGAGTGTGAAGTAAGAGTATCGCCCCACTTGGTCACAGGTAAATTAAAGTCGCCGCCAAAAATTACGGTATCTTGTGAGTTACTTACATCTGCAATTTGTTCGTAAATTTCTCGGTCAATTTGCACTGATTGAGCTGGAGGTCTGTATATTAACGCAAGTATTATTTTTGTACCTTTAATTATTCTTTATTAGCACAAAAGATGTGTCGACGTTCACAATTTGAGGTTTTGACACGAGGGTCGGGTTAAGACTTTCTTTGATATAAAATAAAACGCCACCTCCATTTTTATTTATTCGGCTGTTCTCAAACATTACATAACCGGGAAGCGAATACTCTGCTAAAAAGTCTCTATCTTGTGTATTGAGCCAAGATTCTTGTTATGCCAATCACATCATAATTTTCTGTAAACACTAGTTCCTCTAAATCTGAAAATTCGTATCATACGATTTGCTTAATTCTTTAAAGTTGCGTTAAGAACTCGCAGATCATTCTTCCATCGAACGGTGCTGGTTTAATCAACGTTTACCAGTCCTCGGTATCTTAGTAAGTATCTGACGGCTGTGAATTTGTGTAGTGTTGGTGTTATCACAAGACTCGCTGCTCTTAAGCATTCAGAAAGAGGAGAGAAGAAGAGAGAAACGCAGTCTATGTTCCCTAGAGAGCTGGGAGTGCCTGTAGAGAGAGAGAGAGAGAGTACAAAGGAAATCAAGCAACAACAGCTCTAGTGACCCTTATAGGCTGCTTGTCCTCCAAAACACTGAGGATCAAGTGTCCAAACAGTGGTTTAGAGTGGGTAAGGGAACATTGGAAAGGGAACTACTGCCCTAGAACTAATGTCCGTGGCAGAATTAGGAAGTTAGTAGGGGACAGATGGGTTAGTAACTGAGGGGGGGATACAATAAAGTTATTCATTTACAAACGCAGTCAGTCGCGGGTTTGATGCGAGATATTTGTCAAAGTGGAGTTTAAATGAATCAACGGTGCTGCAGTCTATAACGTCTCGGGGAAGCCCATTCCACAAGTTGACAACTCGATTGAAGAAGAAATTCTTAGATTCGTGTGAGTTAAAAGATTTACCAATAATTTTGCAACCGTTTCCCCGCGTGTAATTAGATTGGTCGATAGTGAAGTACTTACTACAGTTCATATTGTCGATGCCTTTGATGATTTTGAACACTTGAATTAAGTCACCATCTTAATCTGCACTGGGTTAAAGGAAATAGATTTAATTCTCTAAGACGCTCTTCGTATGGTTTGTTCTTTAGGCTAGGTATCATTTTGGTAACTCTACAATGAACTCGTTCTAGCTGGTTTATATCTTTTGATAATAAGGGCACCAGGATTGAACGCAGTATTCCAGAAGAGGGCGGACTAAGGAATTGTCAATGGTTAGGATAACTTCTTTGGATTTATGCTCAAATGACCTGCCTATAAAGCCAATTATTTTGTTTGCCTTCTTAACAACTTCTGAACATTGTTGACTCGGTTTTTAGGTTACTCGATATTGTTACTCCCAGATCGGTTTCTCTCTTTACATTCTTAAGCTGAGTGCCATTCATCGAATAGTTTGCTTTCTCATTTAGGTATCCGATATGTAGTGCTTTACATTTATCCTCATTGAAACTCATTTGCCAAATTTGGGCCCAACA
This sequence comes from Paralithodes platypus, assembly GCA_032716605.1. Classification (NCBI taxonomy): domain Eukaryota; kingdom Metazoa; phylum Arthropoda; class Malacostraca; order Decapoda; family Lithodidae; genus Paralithodes; species Paralithodes platypus. Next base: position 3,071,127 of record CM064512.1, read on the forward strand.
TGACAATTTATCTAGATTGTATTGCATATCGTAAACTTGTTCTTTTGAGAGTACGCTATTTGCAATTTTTGTATCGTCAGCAAATTTTGAGATTGTACAGGTGAGACCCTCATCTATGTCGTTGATGTAAATTAGAAAGAGAATTGGTCCTAGTACCGATCCCTGGGGTACCCCGCTACTTACATTGGTCCATTTAGATGCCTTACCGTATATGACTACTTTTTGCTTTCTGTCGCTGAGCCAATTTTCTATCCATTTCAACACACCGTCTTGTATTCCATGCGCTTTTAGTTTTAGCAGTAAACGTTTGTGGGGAACTTGTCAAAGGCCTTTTGAAAATCAAGGTATATAATATCTACAGCTTTACTCTCATCGTAGAGGTTGAGGATATCGTGGAAGAAGTCTAAGAGGTTTGTTAAACAGGAAACGTTTTTTTAACGAAAGCGTGTCGAGTATCTTTAAGTAAGTTATTTGCTCTAAGTGATTTACGAGTCCTGTCTCTTATGACCGTTTTCTAACCATTTTACATACAATTGAGGTTTAAGCTAATTGGACGATAGTTACTCTGTGTAGGGATTTGCTGCCTTTTTTGAATATCAGTGTTACGTTGGCTAGCTTCCACTGATCAGGCATAGTTCCCAGACTGCAAGGATTCAGTGAATAGCATGTCAGTGGTTTGGAGAGAGCTCATGCTTAGCTTCCTTTAGAACTCTAGGCGATATTGTATCAGGTCCTGCGTTTTTTACCTTTACCTTGATCGAAACAATTCAATACTTCTCTCTCTGTTGCTCTGTGAATTATCAATCTGAATCGGCGATGGTGTAGGGATATCACTGAGGTCTTCGGTTGTAAAAACTGATGCAAAGAAGGTAGTGAGGGTATTACTCATTTGTACTTCGTCTTTGGTGTATTCTCCTTTTTTCATCGACTAACGGTCCAACAGTTGAAGTAACTACTTTTTTCTTTCTGATATAACTATAGAATTCTTTCGGGTTTGTTTTACTTTGATTCGCAACATGTAACTCCAGGGTCTTTTTACTTTGCTTAATTAACTTTTTGGCTTTGCGTCGTAGCTCTACAAATTTCACCCGTTCTTCGTCATTTTGTGAGGATTTTAATCTATCATTAGCAAATTTTTTAGCAAGCAGACAGTCTGAAATATCTTTATTCCACCATTTGGGCTTATCATTATGGCCTGGACGCCGTATTTTCGATGGAATGCAGTCTTGCACTGCCTTAAGGTAAGTGGTTGTGAAACACTCCCAAGATGTATTTATGTCGTTATTGTTAGTCAGCAAGCTCCAGTCAGTTTCTTTAAGCTTTGATTTAAGTTTATGAAAATTTGCTTTCTTGAAATTAGGGACTTTCTCAATGCTGCTATTTGATTTGTTACTAGTAAACTTTAAAGTGAAAGTTATCGTACGATGGTCGCTGTTACTGAATTCATCACCAAACATTCAAATGCTCTATTAATTCTTCTTTTGTTGCGAGTACAAGGTCAAGCACATTATTACCACTGGGGTCGGAGATTGTAACAAATTGAAAAAGTGAACTCTCTTGCAAGTTAGCATAGAGGTCGTGTCCAGAGTGTGAATTTAGTCACGGGTAAGTTGAAATCGCCAAGAATTACGGTATCTTGTATGTTAGTTTATTTCTGCAATTTGTTCATAAATTTCACTGTCAGTTTGCACTGATTGAGATGGGGGTCTGTATAATAAAGCTAGTGTTATTTTAGTTCCTCGTTTATTATTTAATAGTACGTAAGATATGTCTATATTCGCAATTTGAGGTTTTGACATTAAGACGGGATTAAGACTTTCCTTTATAAAAACAGAACTCCTCCTCCATTTCTATTGATCCGACTTTTCTCAAACATTGTATAACCAGGAAGCGTATATTGGGCTAAAAAGTCTCTGTCTTCCGTATTTAACCAAGATTCTGTAATGCCGATTATATCATAATGTTCTGTAAACACGATTTCCTCTAGATCTGAAAATTTATTGCGTATGCTACGAGCATTTACATAAAACACCTTAAGAGTATTAGAGTTGGATGTTACCGATTGTGCATTGTCTGAATTTTCAGTTCGTATTTGACTTACACTACCCTGTCTGGGGTCTGGTTGACCCCGTTTTTTGAACGGAAATCCTGGACTGCATCGTTCAGCAGACGACCAAGACGTGCAGCTCCTACTTCATTGAGATGTACCCCTCCTGAAAACAAAGATTTATCATAGTAAAAATGATCCCACGTGTCGACAAAGCCGATGTCCTCCTCCCTGCAGAGTTCGGCTAGTCGGCGATTTGTACTGGTAGCTATGTTGTAGAATCGGTTTTCTACATCAATCCGGGGAACAATTCCTGAAATTAAGATTCTATTAGATTTTTCCTTGAAGGACCTGATCAGCCGCCGGTACTTGCAAAGTAGTTCCTCTGACCGCGTCCGTTGGACATCGTTAGATCCAACGTGGATGACGTACTTAGTGCTTGCGGGGGCGAGCCTGGAAACCTCTTCCACAGCCGCAACAATGTCGTCCACGCCGCCACCTGGGATACAGAATCGCTTTCTGGTCCTGGGTGCCCTGGCGCAGAACTCGTTTAGTTGGCCACGGACCATGGAGTCGCCCACAAGCCCACAAGAGAGAGAGAGAGAGAGAGAGAACCAGGGGGATAATCTATGTTCCCTAGAGAGATGGAGTGCCTGTAGTGAGAGAGAGAGAGATGGAGTGCCTGTAGTGAGAGAGAGAGAGAGAGAGAGAGAGCGAGAGTGCCTGTAGTGAGAGAGAGAGAGAGAGAGAGAACCAGGGGGATAATCTATGTTCCCTAGAGAGCTGGAGTGCCTGTAGTGAGAGAGAGAGAGAGAGAGAGAGAACCAGGGGGATAATCTATGTTCCCTAGAGAGCTGGGAGTGCCTGTAGTGAGAGAGAGAGAGAGAACCAGGGGGATAATCTATGTTCCCTAGAGAGCTGGAGTGCCTGTAGTGAGAGAGAGAGAGAGAGAGAGAGAGAGAACCAGGGGGATAATCTATGTTCCCTAGAGAGCTGGAGTGCCTGTAGTGAGAGAGAGAGAGAGAGAGAGAGAGAGAGAGAGAGAGAGAGAGAGAACCAGGGGGATAATCTATGTTCCCTAGAGAGCTGGGAGTGCCTGTAGTGAGAGAGAGAGAGAGAGAGAGAACCAGGGGGATAATCTATGTTCCCTAGAGAGCTGGAGTGCCTGTAGTGAGAGAGAGAGAGAGAGAGAGAGAGAGAGAGAGAGAGAGAGAGAGAGAGAGAGAGAGAGAGAGAGAACCAGGGGTATAATCTATGTTCCCTAGAGAGCTGGAGTGCCTGTAGTGAGAGAGAGAGAGAGAGAAGGAGAGAACAGGGGATAATCTATGTTCCCTAGAGAGCTGGAGTGCCTGTAGTGAGAGAGAGAGAGAGAGAACCAGGGGGATAATCTATGTTCCCTAGAGAGCTGGGAGTGCCTGTAGTGAGAGAGAGAGAGAGAGAGAGAGAGAGAGAGAGAGAGAGAGAGAGAGAGAGAGAGAGAGAGAGAGAGAACCAGGGGGATAATCTATGTTCCCTAGAGAGCTGGAGTGCCTGTAGTGAGAGAGAGAGAGAGAGAGAGAACCAGGGGGATAATCTATGTTCCCTAGAGAGCTGGAGTGCCTGTAGTGAGAGAGAGAGAGAGAACCAGGGGGATAATCTATGTTCCCTAGAGAGCTGGAGTGCCTGTAGTGAGAGAGAGAGAGAGAGAGAGAGAGAGAGAGAGAACCAGGGGGATAATCTATGTTCCCTAGAGAGCTGGAGTGCCTGTAGTGAGAGAGAGAGAGAGAGAGAGAACCAGGGGGATAATCTATGTTCCCTAGAGAGCTGGAGTGCCTGTAGTGAGAGAGAGAGAGAGAGAGAGAGAGAGAGAGAGAGAGAGAGAGAGAGAGAACCAGGGGGATAATCTATGTTCCCTAGAGAGCTGGGAGTGCCTGTAGTGAGAGAGAGAGAGAGATGGAGTGCCTGTAGTGAGAGAGAGAGAGCCTGTAGCGAGAGAGAGAGAGATGGATCTTATAGTGAGAGGAGGAGAGAGAGAGAGCGAGAGTGCCTGTAGTGAGAGAGAGAGAGAGAGATGGAGTACGGGTATATCTAAATGTAAACATGGGCTAGTGACAACAGTGGCACCAAAATGGCGGAATTTGTCCAATCTCCATTACTATATAGTGTGTATATAATGTGTGTGGGTGTGTATATGTGTGTGTGTGGGGTTTTTTTCCCTTGATGATTTTCGGTCTATTGAGTCTTTCAGTGGCATGGCGTCTTTTTCATCTTATACTTACTAATATTGCGTGATTATATCCAGGGTACACTGTAAATTATCTAGGGTATAAAATGGTACGTCAAAGCAGTGGTAATATTAATAATTATTTGCGTGTCTATCCTTATATTAGTGGGTTTATTCACTACCAATATACCTTTAATGGGTATGTTATTATGGCCACTTTAATTACCCTTTGCATACCTTGTCTAAACCCATAATATTTTAACTTTGTAAGGAAAACCTATAGCAATTAGTGAAGTAAAATGTATCTCATTTATCCCTTTAAGGGGGGTAACCTGTGTTTTTTTTCTCCCCTTATCTCTCTTTCTCTGGGTTGTATCCATTCGGTCCCATTCAGCCTACTGTTTTGAGACAAATGTCCCGGCCGAAGGCCGGTTCCTCTTAATATTTCAGGCTCGCTATCGCTCGCCAGGAAAAATCGACACCTAAATGGTACGAAAGGTCATAACATTGACAAAGAAATGGGGCGAAAGGTGTTAAAATCGCCAAACTAATGGGCCGAACGTCTTTTAATCTCAAAACAATTGGGGCTTAACACGAGGGAGAAAGGGGACCAGAGAAACGACCCGTCTCCCCTTAATGTACGGAGTTTCAAAGTATGATGCAGTTAAAGGCTTTCAAAGTATGATGCAGTTAAAGGCTTTCAAAGTATGATGCAGTTAAAGGCTTTCAAAGTATGATGCAGTTAAAGGCTTTCAAAGTATGATACAGTTAAAGGCTTTCAAAGTATGATGCAGTTAAAGGCGTTCATATGCAGTTAAAGGCTTTCAAAGTATGATGCAGTTAAAGGCTTTCAAAGTATGATGCAGTTAAAGGCTTTCAAAGTATGATGCAGTTAAAGGCTTTCAAAGTATGATGCAGTTAAAGGCTTTCAAAGTATGATGCAGTTAAAGGCTTTCAAAGTATGATGCAGTTAAAGGTTTTCAAAGTATGATGCAGTTAAAGGCTTTCAACTTTGACAAAATAAGCCAATTTAGTACGTTTAAGCGGAGCAAACTTATAAAAAGCATCCATTCCATTTATCCAAACTTTTACTAACTTCCTCTTGCAAAAGGATCGTGCAGGAGAGAGATGCAATATATTTTAACACTTTCACTACCAGGGTTGTATGTTGTGTTTTATCAGCTATATTTTATACGATTTTAGGCAGCTTAGGAAGGAGCTGCTGTAGTAAAAAGGGTTAATTCCAATAGTCTGTAGCCTTATAATGGCCACACTAACATCCCAAGCCGAATACAATCGTCTAAAAACATCTAAATTCAAATATAGAAGATGTTACCGGTACTGAAGAGGTTAACTCTCTAATCAACACTTGTATATATATATATATATATACTGTATATATATATATATATATATATATATACTGTATATATATATAATATAATTATATATATATATACTGTATATACACAGTACCGGTTTTTTTTTTTATCTTTCTCTCCGTTTCTCTCTTTCCCTGGCTTGTATCCATTCGGTCCCCATTCAGCCACTGTTTTAAGACGTTTTATCCCCATCCAGGTGTCGATTTATTCCTGGCGAACGATATCGAGCCAGCATTGTATGGAGAAATCCGGCTTCGCCGGAGAAATGTTTATTATCGAAAAATGTACAAATTTAGCTTGATGTCAAAACAAAAAAATATATATGCTGGCTCGCGGACAATATTGACACCTGGATGGGGGTAAACGTCTTAACACAGTAGGCTGAATGGGGCCGAATGGATACAAGCCAAAGAGAGAGGGAGAGAAAGATAAAAAAAAGGGAGGTGGGCTCCCTTAAACAGACAAAACCGATAGAATGCATCAGGGAAAGAATAAACAGGAGGCTTCCTATCTAGTTATTAATTTTTCACTTTGCCTTAGCTGTCTATGTGTATATTAAGAGTATTTTTAGTATTATTAAGATTAATTAAAGCCAACTATTTAGTGTACCCTAATTCTATCTTCAAAATTGGTAAAACAAATTATATAAGTGCAGCTTTGTAATACGGACATTTTCGTAAGTTGTACTAGTTTTTTTTATAATAATCATGTAAATCAATTCTAATGAATATTACACTTTTAAGAATTTAGATCTTAGAGAGTATTCGGTTGTTTGAATTGGCGGAATTAATTGAGCATAATAATTACAAAGTATAATAAACTTCACTCCAGTAACCAATCCATGTAGTGCTGATACTCGAGTCGGGTCGCAGCACCTTCCAACAACTCAAGATCAGGGTGGGTCGAGGTCAGGTCAGCTACTTTGAGGAGGTCACTGGCCACGGTCATAAGCCGGTCTGCCTGGGACGAGTGACACATTGGGGCGCACTTTTTCCCAGGTATACACGCTCCAGTTTTGCCTATCACTGTATTCTTCATGCATTGGAATCGGACATCCGGAGATGGGGCGCCCTCGTCTATGCAGAGGTAGTATGCTCGGCAGTCCAGTGGGTCTTCGATGATAACACTGGATCCATCGCACTGAACCAGGCATCTTGGTCGGCAACACTTCCTGGAACCTATCTCGCAGTGGTCCCCTGTGAAGTGCGGACGATCCTCTGGGCAGAAGAATGGTCCGTACTTCACCCCATTCTGACAGTAGTAGTAAGCTGAACAGTCGAAGGAGTCCGCTGTGAGATCCTCAGCACCCCGGCAGGTATAGTGACAAGGTCGACCATGCGATAAGCCCTTTGAGGTCTTAAGAAAATTAGGAGATGACCCAACAGGAACCTCAGGAGAATGAACGGAAGACGACCCTAGCGCTGCATCAGGGGAATGGGGGAAAGATGACCCAAACTCGTCCTCAGAAGAACGACCGGCTGGTGAATGAAGGGAAGAAGACCTCAACTGGACTTCAGATGTGCAGGTGGGGTCTGTTTCACATAGTACGGGGTAAGTGTCAGCCGCACAAACTGCCAGCCCAGGGACAAGCTTGTGTTGACCGGGCAGGACAAACGCGACCCAGGCCTGACCTCCCTCGCACAGTTAGTAGTGGGTACAGGACATCGGGTCACGGATCAAGGGCACAGCTGGGTCATGAAGGGGGCACTGCGGGACACATCCACCAACATGCTGTCGCTCCAGGACTGCACACCGGATCCCTGGACTCACCACCCCCAGGACATACACGAGATTAGTTTGTGGTTGTAAGATCAAATGAGGTTAACATATCACAAAGATTATTAATGTGAATATCCATAAAGCAGTGTTTCATATCTGTTAATCCTTTAATCATTATGGTACTTATTTGTTACATTCAGTTCGTGGCTACCCTGACTACCTAGTATGTGTATGTTTTACTGCTCGTCACATACAAGTTGTATAACTTTCCTAGAATCACACCTATATTGCAGGAGGATACCAATTTAGCTTCTGCCTACTTAGCTAATACTTCTATTAAAACGTATTCAACAACACACGGGCAAGAAAATCAGCCTAATAGGATTATCGATACAGGGGATAAATTATATTCTTGAAAGCGAAAATTTATTTCATACAGTATCAATGACAACTGATACATTTATTAGTGGAAATACAAAAGAGAATTGTCTTTCCCCGGAAGAGAGTGGGAGTTGACACTGAAACTGTTTGAATAAGTATTTTATTTACAAGTGTGGAGCTGCTTCTTCTTCAGCCACACAGTTTTATATGCTTGATTATATTTATCCACATATCGTGAAGATGCTTTCTTTTAAAGGGTGAGAGTAGGCCAGTTTTTCCTTAAACTTGGCCTGATTTAGGAACCAAAATTCAGTACATAGTAAACGTACAATGTTATGGGGTTTCGATAGGCTGTGCTTGGCCGCAGTGCTCATCTGTATATCATTGCCCTTTGGAGTCAGTTTTGGATAACTCAGGTGAGTTATCCAGCCTGGTACACAAGGGCCATTGCATGAAATCTAAGTTAGTAACATTAATTCCACAGATGGGACATCACAAATGCCTGCTAACTATAAGTTCCTATTTACTGCTAGGTGAACAGAAACAGAGAGTGTAAAGAGACTGCCCATCCGTCTCGCCCTGCCCGAAATTCGAACCCTGGTCCTCTCGAGTGCAAGTCAAACATGCTTCCATTCTGCCACAAGTCACCTGGAACTATTTGATGTACTGTATGTCTTCAAGAAAAATCATATATAATGTGTACGATTCAAGTGCCTGTAATTCGTCAATAAAGATGGTATAACTTACACGCAACACCATAATTAAGATTATGTAATATATATATATATATATATATATATATATAATTTCGTAATCCATCAACTAGCCCTCCCGAAATAGAGGGGACAATAATCTCCCTTGATGAAGTTAACAGGCCTAATACACGGGGGGGAGGGGGGAGGAGAGAGAGAGAGAGAGAGAGCGAGAGAACTACAAAGGAATGGGGGAGGTAGGGGTTCGGGAGGAGGAGCTATTTCATTATCAATACGGCCTGGGTCTACTCTCAAAGCATATACGACGTTGCATCTCACTATGATCGTCGTATCTTGAAAGCCGATATCGTAATAATTCCCGTTCCAATAATACCTAAATCACGTCATAACTGGCTATGTTAACCCCTTCAGTACCGGTGACGTCCTTTTCATTATATTCTGGCAACTATTAAGCGATTTTTATTCAGCTTAGGAAAGACGTCTACTTATTAAAAGGTTGCAGACTATCTCAATCCTTTTAATTACCATATAATCTTTCTTAAGCTTCATGAAATCGTCCAAATGCAGCTAAACTCAAATACAAAAGACGTCACCGGTACAGAAAGGCTTAATTCACATTACATCGAGTAAAGCCGGTATCACACGAGAGCTTTTTTTAGTCAACATTCGATAATCAAAAATGTCTGGCAACATTTCTGGAATATTTTGCACTGGTAGCGGACACTAGACTGATGGGAAATTAATTAACGTACTCTAAATATTTAAAATGTTACCCTCTTAAGCTGACAGACCAGTGTTGAGGATAAAAGCGCTCGTGTGATATAGGCTTAAACCCTATGCACCCATCCACAGTTCATGTATCCCAGTCCCACGCCACCGCTTCGCCCCGGGGTTTTCTTCCTTTTTCCGGCAAACTGTGTACATGAACAGGTTGGCTTCGCGACTACTGCGGTGAGATAAGGAAAGGGTTAGAGTAGATTTGTTTATTAGAGTATTATTGATAGATGGTTAAATACAGACATGATACTGTTACCCAAATATGATTAGTATGGCACGCGCAACGGGGTTTAGGAGGGAGGCCATGTGGTTGTGCGTGGATGTGGTGGGCGAGAGTGTGTGGCTCACTGACTGGGTGTTGTGGTGCTGAGGTATATATAGAGAGAGAGATGAGAGAAGTGGGGGAGTTTATGAAAATGTGTGTTTATGTGAACTTACTGTGTATGTGTAAGATGTGTGTGTGTGTATTTGTGTGTGTGGTGTGTGTGTGTGGTTAGTTTGTGTGTGTAAGCCTTGTAGTGTTGATATGAGAGAGACAACATTCCCCGAAACATAAAACACAAACAGATACAGTACACACTTACACAAACCCCTACCACCCTCCTGAAATATATATTCCCTAAAAACACCACTAATCAACAAACTCAGTTCCGCCCTGCTCCATGTTTCAATACCCCCTGATCAACAACGAAAAAAAAAAAAAAAAGCGTACGCCCGTGTGGGTTTCCTAATGCCTTTGATATGCGGACGTGGATGTAGTGGGATTGATGCGGACGTAGATGTAGGCACGCGGTGTGGAATCCCTGTTATGGCCATAGGAGAGAGAGAGCTCATTGGTAGCGTGGGTCTTATTGTCCCCCTGGTGTAGGTGTGATTAAATGATTGCTGTTCTGTTCGTGTTGTCCTGGTCTGTTTGAGGGCTGTTTGTTTGTGCGTCCTCGCTGTCTTCTGGGTGTTGTGGGGGTTGCCTTTAAATGATAACTGTCTGTTCCGTGTATCTGGGGTGTTTGATGGCCTTGTCCTGATTTGTGTGCCTAGGTGGTTGGGGGGGCTTTGTGTCTTTAAAAAAATGGCTGCTGGTCTGTTCGTGTGTCTGGGTGTGTTGGGTGCTGGCTGTTCCTTTAAATGAAAAGTGTGTCTGTTCGTGTGTCTGGGTGTTTGGGTGGCCGTGAAAATGGTGCTGTCTGTTCGTATGTGTTTTGGGTGCTGTC
>CM064512.1:3081659-3164526 GCA_032716605.1 Paralithodes platypus
TTGCTTGATAGATATATACGTAGATAAATAGATTGCTTGATAGATATATACGGTGATAAATAGATTGCTTGATAGATATATACGTAGATAAATAGATTGCTTGATAGATATATACGTAGATAAATAGATTGCTTGATAGATATATACGTAGATAAATAGATTGCTTGATAGATATATACGTTGATAAATAGATTGCTTGATAGATATATACGTAGATAAATAGATTGCTTGATAGATATATACGTAGATAAATAGATTGCTTGATAGATATATACGTTGATAATAGATTGCTTGATAGATATACGTAGATAAATAGATTGCTTGATAGATATATACGTAGATAAATAGATTGCTTGATAGATATTAGTAGATAAATAGATTGCTTGATAGATATATACGTTGATAAATAGATTGCTTGATAGATATATATGTAGATAAATATATTGCTTGATAGATATATACGTAGATAAATAGATTGCTTGATAGATATATACGTAGATAAATAGATTGCTTGATAGATATATACGTAGATAAATAGATTGCTTGATAGATATATACGTAGATAAATAGATTGCTTGATAGATATATACGTAGATAAATAGATTGCTTGATAGATATATACGTTGATAAATAGATTGCTTGATAGATATATACGTAGATAAATAGATTGGTTGATAGATATATACGTTGATAAATAGATTGCTTGATAGATATATACGTAGATAAATAGATTGCTTGATAGATATATACGTAGATAATAGATTGCTTGATAGATATATACGTTGATAAATAGATTGCTTGATAGATATATACGTAGATAATAGATTGCTTGATAGATATATACGTAGATAATAGATTGCTTGATAGATATATACGTAGATAAATAGATTGCTTGATAGAAATATACGTAGATAAATAGATTGCTTGATAGATATATACGTAGATAAATAGATTGCTTGATAGATATATACGTAGATAAATAGATTGCTTGATAGATATATATGATAAATAGATTGCTTGATAGATATATACGTAGATAAATAGATTGCTTGATAGATATCTACGTTGATAAATAGATTGCTTGATAGATATAACGTAGATAAATAGATTGCTTTGATAGATATACGTTGATAAATAGATTGCTTGATATATACTTGATAAATAGATTGCTTGATATATATACTGTAGATAAATAGATTGCTTGATAGATATATACGTAGATAAATAGATTGCTTGATAGATATATACGTAGATAAATAGATTTGCTTGATAGATATACGTATATAAATAGATTGCTTGATAGATATATACGTAGATAAATAGATTGCTTTGATAGATATACGTTGATAGTAGATTGCTTGATAGATATATACGTAATAAATAGATTGCTTGATAGATATATACGTAGATAAATAGATTGCTTGATAGATATATACGTTGATAAATAGATTGCTTGATAGATATATACGTAGATAAATAGATTGCTTGATAGATATATACGTAGATAAATAGATTGCTTGATAGATATATACGTAGATAAATAGATTGCTTGATAGATATATACGTAGATAAATAGATTGCTTGATAGATATATACGTAGATAAATAGGATTGCTTGATAGATATATATAATAGATTGCTTGATAGATATATACGTAGATAAATAGATTGCTTGATAGATATATACGTAGATAAATAGATTGCTTGATAGATATATACGTAGATAATAGATTGCTTGATAGATATATACGTTGATAAATAGATTGCTTGATAGATATATACGTAGATAAATAGATTGCTTGATAGATATATACGTTGATAAATAGATTGCTTGATAGATATATACGTAGATAAATAGATTGCTTGATAGATATATACGTTGATAAATAGATGCTTGATAGATATATACGTAGATAATAGATTGCTTGATAGATATATACGTTGATAAATAGATTGCTTGATAGATATATACGTAGATAAATAGATTGCTTGATAGATATATACGTTGATAAATATATTGCTTGATAGATATATAAGATAGATAGATAGTACGTTGATAGTAAATAGATTGGTGATGTTAGTAGATAAATAGATTGCTGATAGATATATTCTTGATAAATATAGATTGCTTGATAGATATATACGTAGATAATAGATTGCTTGATAGATCTTACGTATAAATAGATTGCTTGATAGATTATACGTTGATTAGATTGCTTGATAATTATATATATAGATAGATTGCTTGATAGATTATCGTGAAATATTGCTGATAGATATATACGTAGATAAATAGATTGCTTGATAGATATTACGTTGATAAATAGATTGCTTGATAGATATATACGTAGATAATAGATTGCTTGATAGATATATACGTAGATAAATAGATTGCTTGATAGATATTTCGTAGATAAATAGATGCTTGATAGATATATATGTGATAAATAGATTGCTTGATAGATATATACGTTGATAATAGATTGCTTGATAGATATATATATATAGATAGATTGCTTGATAGATATACGTAGATAAATAGATTGCTTGATAGATATATACGTAGATAATAGATTGCTTGATAGATATATACGTTGATAAATAGATTGCTTGATAGATATACGTTGATAAATAGATTGCTTGATAGATATATACGTAGATAATAGATTGCTTGATAGATATATACGTAGATAAATAGATTGCTTGATAGATATACGTAGATAAATAGATTGCTTGATAGATATATACGTAGATAAATAGATTGCTTGATAGATATATACGTAGATAAATAGATTGCTTGATAGATATATACGTTGATAAATAGATTGCTTGATAGATATATACGGATAATGATTGCTTGATAGATATATACGTAGATAAATAGATTGCTTGATAGATATATACGTAGATAAATAGATTGCTTGATAGATATATACGTTGATAAATAGATTGCTTGATAGATATATACATAGATAAATAGATTGCTTGATAGATATATACGTTGATAAATAGATTGCTTGATAGATATATACGTAGATAAATAGATTGCTTGATAGATATACGTTGATAAATAGATTGCTTGATAGATATATACGTAGATAAATAGATTGCTTGATAGATATATACGTTGATAAATAGATTGCTTGATAGATATATACGTTGATAAATAGATTGCTTGATAGATATACGAGATAAATAGATTGCTTGATAGATATATACGTAGATAAATAGATTGCTTGATAGATATATACGTTGATAAATAGATTGCTTGATAGATATACGTAGATAAATAGATTGCTTGATAGATATATACGTTGATAAATAGATTGCTTGATAGATATATACGTAGATAAATAGATTGCTTGATAGATATATACGTAGATAAATAGATTGCTTGATAGATATATACGTTGATAAATAGATTGCTTGATAGATATATACGTTGATAAATAGATTGCTTGATAGATATATACGTAGATAAATAGATTGCTTGATAGATATATACGTTGATAAATAGATTGCTTGATAGATATATACGTAGATAAATAGATTGCTTGATAGATATATACGTTGATAAATAGATTGCTTGATAGATATACGTTGATAAATAGATTGCTTGATAGATATATACGTAGATAAATAGATTGCTTGATAGATATATACGTAGATAAATAGATTGCTTGATAGATATATACGTTGATAAATAGATTGCTTGATAGATATATACGTAGATAATAGATTGCTTGATAGATATATACGTAGATAAATAGATTGCTTGATAGATATATACGTAGATAAATAGATTGCTTGATAGATATATACGTAGATAAATAGATTGCTTGATAGATATATAGGTGTAAATAGATTGGTTGATAGATAGATAGGTGTAAATAGATTGCTTGATAGATAGATACATATAAATAGATTGGTAGATAGATATACGTTGATAAATAGATTGCTTGATAGATTATATATATATAGATAGATTGTTTGATAGATTATATATATAGAGAGATTGCTTGATAGATTAGATATAGAGATAGATTGTTTGATAGATATATACGTAGATAATAGATTGCTTGATAGATATATACGTTGATAAATAGATTGCTTGATAGATATATACGTTGATAAATAGATTGCTTGATAGATATATACGTAGATAAATAGATTGCTTGATAGATATATACGTTGATAAATAGATTGCTTGATAGATATATACGTAGATAATAGATTGCTTGATAGATATATACGTAGATAAATAGATTGCTTGATAGATATATACGTTGATAAATAGATTGCTTGATAGATTAGATATATAGATAGATTGCTTGATAGATTAGATACATAGATAGATTGCTTGATAGATTATATATATAGATAGATTGCTTGATAGATATATACGTAGATAAATAGATTGCTTGATAGATATATACGTTGATAAATAGATTGCTTGATAGATATATACGTAGATAATAGATTGCTTGATAGATAGATAGTTATATATATATAGATTAATGGTTGAGGATAATGTGTGCAATATTTTACTATTAGTTCTGTTGATGAAATATATTATGTTATAGTGCCAACTGATATGGGTTCTAGGCTAACTATAAGATCAGGTTAGGTATAATAGCTCAGACACTTTATATACCCAGGCATTATATCGTTGAGTAGTTTATGAGGAGTAAGACATAATGCCAATTATTCTCAGAAGCTCAAATGGAGGTATTGGTAACTGCATATGTAAAACAGTATGTAATAAGAACAATATTAAAAGTGGTACCCGAATTAGTTGTGTATTGACCAACCCAAACATAATTATATTGCAATGTAAAACTTGCAAAGTAAACAAACCAAAACTTGGACTAAGACAATATAAAGGCAACATATCTCATCAAAATCGCTATGTGGAAATAATAATATGTGTGAAAAATTATCCTATTGTATTATTTTTTCCCCTGCCAGGAATTCTAATAAGTGGTCTCTCGCTAATTGGTCAATAAGTTTTTGCCGTACGGTTTATGCAAATTAGTATCGATTGTGTCCGTCGTCGGTGTATTTAAGGGGCCCCACCTCGCTTTTTTTCTCTTTCTCTCCCTCTCTCTTTGGTTTGTATCCATTCGGCCCCATTCAGCCTACTGTTTTAAGACGTTTACCCCCTGGCGAGCGGTAGCGACCCAGCATATATATATTTTTGTTTTGACAGCAAGCTAAATTTGTAAATTTTTCGGTAGAAAAATTTCTCCGGCGAAGCCGGATTTCTCCATACAATGCTGGCTCGCTATCGCTCGCCAGGAAGAAATCGACACCTGGATGGGGATAAACGTCTTAAAACAGTAGGCTGAATGGGGCTGAATGGATACAAGCCAGAGAGAGAGAAACGGAGAGAAAGAGAAAAAAGCTAGGTGGGGCCCCTTAAGGTTCATGCAAATTAGTATCAATTGTGTCTGTCGGTATATTTAATGTTTCGTAGCATTATCTTTATTCATATTATTATTATTTTTTATGTGGTAGAATATATTTTGGTGTTTCATAAATGTATATATATATATATTTTGTTTGTGGGGGTTATATAAGTTGTTTTGATGTTGCGTTGGTATACGTTTTTACATACGTTGGATGTACGTTATTATACGTTCCATAGTTAATTATTAAAGTCCACAGTTATATTGTGGTAAAGCGGGTAATTCATTTATGTAGCCTAGATTGTCTCTGTGCGTTAATACTGCGTCATATTTGTGTTGTTTTGGTTTAAACTTTCGGTAAATGTTAGTGCAATTATTAATGTACAAATTCCAATATCTGTTATGCCAGTTCTTCTTTGAGGATTGATAACAAAATACGCAACATTCTTAGCACTTACAGTTTTCGCTTTTTATGCAATCATTAGAAACGTTTACTTAGATATGGATCTTTTTGTTTATCATTAGAAACGTTTACTTGGATATGGAGTGTTTGGTTATCATTACAAACGTTTACTTGGATATGGAGTGTTTGGTTATCATTAGAAACGTTTACTTGGATATGGAGTGTTTCGTTATCATTAGAAACGTTTACTTGGATATGGAGTGTTTGGTTATCATTAAAAACGTTTACCTAGTTATGCATATTTTTGTTATCATTAGAAACATTTACTTAGATATGGAGCTTTTTGTTTATAATTAGAAACGTTTACTTATAACCTTGGCTTTCTCAGGTCCTTCCTAAACTGAAGGGCGTCCTGTTTTTTTTTTTTTTTTTTTTTTTTTTTAAAGAGACAATGAACGGAGGAAGGAAAAACACAGATAAAACAAAAAGGTCCATGTGCCTAAAGGCATCCTCCATTCATAAAATGTTTGTAACAACTGGATTTAAACATTTGTAGATTGTAAGTTTGTGGAAAGCAATTCGAGGGAAGTGAATTCCAAAAAGTAGTAGCTCTGGGGATAAATGAATTCTGATAAGCAGAAGTTCTGCATTGTGGAGGAGAAAGTGTAAATTCATGGGCACTCTCAGCTGCCCTAGTTCTACGAAACTACTGTTCTACTATTACTGAAAGAGTTAACTGATATTCCTTACAGTACCATGACGCTCTTCGGCATTATATTATTGCTATCGAGAGTCATTGTTATTCAGCTTAGGAAGGAAATCCAGGAGTCTAAGAAGTATTGGATATCTTACTTAACCATTCTGACGGCCACAGATACTTCCTAACCTAGATAAAATTGACTATTCACAGCCAGAATGAAATAAATAAATGGTTATTATACACTGAAAGGGCTAGTAATGCCACTCGTATATATATATATATGAGATAGTTTTAACCCTTTGATTCTTAAAGGATCTACCCAAGCTGAATAATAGCTTCTAATGTTAGCCAGAACATACAATGACACCACTGTACTCAAAGGGTTACAGAACAATACATCCATTATCAGTATAAATAATAACAATATATTTCTGTTTTCAGATAACACGAAGACTGGAATGATCTGGTGTAACTTAAGGTATGTAAACTTAGACTCATCTTTTATGTGCTTACTATGTGCTTACTATGTGCTTACTATGTGCTTATTATGTGCTTACTATGTGCTTACTATGTGCTTACTATGTACTTATTATGTGCTTACTATGTGCTTACTATGTGCTTATTATGTGCTTACTATGTGCTTACTATGTGCTTACTATGTGCTTACTATGTGCTTACTATGTGCTTATTATGTGCTTACTATGTGCTTATTATGTGCTTACTATGTGCTTACTATGTGCGTTTTGGTATGTGTTCGTTGACTATGTGTGTAGGATTGCATGTTATATACACACACATATATAACACATACAAGAACACACAGACAGCAAACATAAACCTTATACAACAACGCGCGCACACACACACACACAACTTGACAACTTCAACTTCTACAACCAGCCTACTCTGTTCCGCAAGGATGGCACTCATCTAAACCCTGTGGGTTCAGCACGCATGGGTCGTCTCCTACACGAAGCAGTCCGCAGCCATGGATCAAAAAACGCCATCCGAGAAGAAGCAGCAGTGACATAAATCATCCAACGCCAAGAAAAAAACAGAGGCAACCGAGGACCACCAGCGATAAGGACCGAAGACAGCGAGGACCGAGGACAGCCATGAACATAAATGTAGATCCGACAAGAACCAAAAATATTATTAAAGAGCGTTCCGTGAGTTCTAAAATAAAAAATTTAAAGGTGTTCTATGCAAACGCTCGTAGCATACGCAATACATTTTCAGATTTAGAGGAGCTAGTGTTTACAGAAAATTATGATGTGATTGGCATAACAGAATCTTGGCTCAATACAGAAGATAGAGACTTTTTAGCAGAGTATTCACTTCCCGGTTATGTAATGTTTGAGAAAAGCCGAATAAATCGAAATGGAGGTGGCGTTTTACTTTATATCAAAGAAAGTCTTAACCCTACCCTCTTGTCAAAACCTCAAATTGTGAACGTCGACGCATCTTTTGTGCTAATAAAGAAAAATAAAGGTACAAAAATGATACTTGCATTAATATACAGACCTCCAGCTCAATCAGTGCAAACTGACCGAGAAATTTACGAAAAAAATTGCAGATGTAAGTAACTCACAAGATACCGTAATTTTTGGCGACTTTAATTTACCTGTGACCAAGTGGGGCGATACTCTTACTTCACACTCCGGACATGACTTGTATACGAACTTGCAAGAGAGTTCGCTTTATCAATTTGTTCGAATGCCAACCCGTGGTAATAACGTTCTTGACATTGTACTTGCAACAAAAGAAGAATTAATAGAGAATTTGAATGTTGGTGATGAATTCAGTAACAGCGACCATCGTACGATAACTTTCACTTTAAAGTTTACTAGTAACGAACCAAATAGTAGCATCGAAAAAGTCCCTAATTTCAAGAAAGCAAACTTCCATAAACTTAGAGCTATGTTTAAAGAAACTGACTGGAGCTTTTTAATTCACAATAACGACATAAATACATCTTGGAAGTTATTCGAAACCACTTACCTAAAAGCAGTGCAAGACTGCATACCATCGAAAATACGGCGTCCAGGCCATAATAATAAGCCCAAATGGTGGAATAAAGATATTTCAAACTGCCTGCTTGCTAAAAAATTTGCTAATGATAGATTAAAATGCTCACAAAATGACGAAGAACGGCTAAAATTTGTAGAGCTACGACGCAAAGCCAAAAAGTTAATTAAGCAAAGTAAAAAGACCTTAGAGTTACATATTGCGAATCAAAGTAAAACAAACCCGAAAGAATTCTATAGTTACATCAGAAAGAAAAAAGTAGTTACTTCAACTGTTGGACCGTTAGTCGATGAAAATGGAGAATACACCAAAGACGAAGTACAAATGAGTAATGCCCTCAATACCTTCTTTGCATCAGTTTTTACAACAGAAGACCTCAGTGATATCCCTACACCATCGCCGATTCAGATTGATAATTCAGATGTTCTAAGCAATATCACCGTTACAGAGAGAGAAGTATTGAATTGTTTAGATAAACTCAAGGTAAATAAAACGCCAGGACCTGATACAATCTCGCCTAGAGTTCTAAAGGAAGCTAAGGATGAGCTCTCCAAACCACTGACATTACTATTCAATAAATCCTTGCAGTCTGGAACTATGCCCGATCAGTGGAAACTAGCCAACGTAACACCGATATTCAAAAAAGGCAGCAAATCCCTACCCAGTAACTATCGTCCAATTAGCTTAACCTCAGTTGTATGTAAAATGCTAGAAACGGTCATACGAGACAGACTCGTAAATCACTTCGAGGAAAATAACATACTTAAAGATACTCAACATGGCTTTCGTAAAAAACGTTCCTGTTTAACAAACCTCTTAGACTTCTTCCACGATATCCTCAACCTCTACGATGAGAGTAAAGCTGTAGATATTATATACCTTGATTTTCAAAAGGCCTTTGACAAAGTTCCCCACAAACGTTTACTGCTAAAACTAAAAGCGCATGGAATACAAGACGGTGTGTTGAAATGGATAGAAAATTGGCTCAGCGACAGAAAGCAAAGAGTAGTCATAAACGGTAAGGCATCTAAATGGACCAATGTAAGTAGCGGGGTACCCCAGGGATCGGTACTAGGACCAATTCTCTTTCTAATTTACATCAACGACATAGATGAGGGTCTCACCTGTACAATCTCAAAATTTGCTGACGATACAAAAATTGCAAATAGCGTACTCTCAAAAGAACAAGTTGACGATATGCAACACAATCTAGATAAATTGTCATGTTGGGCCCAAATTTGGCAAATGAGTTTCAATGCGGATAAATGTAAAGTACTACATATCGGATACCTAAATGAGAAAGCAAACTATTCGATGAATGGCACTCAGCTTAAGAATGTAAACAGAGAAACCGATCTGGGAGTAACAATATCGAGTAACCTAAAACCGAGTCAACAATGTTCAGAAGTTGTTAAGAAGGCAAACAAAATAATTGGCTTTATAGGCAGGTCATTTGAGCATAAATCCAAAGAAGTTATCCTAACCCTTTACAATTCCTTAGTTCGCCCTCTTCTGGAATACTGCGTTCAATCCTGGTGCCCTTATTACCAAAAAGATATAAACAAGCTAGAACGAGTTCAACGTAGAGTTACCAAAATGATACCTAGCCTAAAGAACAAACCATACGAAGAGCGTCTTAGAGAATTAAATCTATTTCCTTTAACCCAGCGCAGATTAAGAGGTGACTTAATTCAAGTGTTCAAATCATCAAAGGCATCGACAATATGAACTGTAGTAAGTACTTCACTATCGACCAATCTAATTACACGCGGGGAAACGGTTGCAAAATTATTGGTAAATCTTTTAACTCACACGAATCTAAGAATTTCTTCTTCAATCGAGTTGTCAACTTGTGGAATGGGCTTCCCCGAAACGTTATAGACTGCATCACCGTTGATTCATTTAAACTCCGCCTAGACAAATATCTCGCATCAAACCCGCGACTGACTGCGTTTGTAAATGAATAACTTTATTTTATCCCCCCCTCAGTTACTAACCCATCTGTCCCCTACTAACTTCCTAATCCTGCCACGGACATTAGTTCCAGGGCAGTAATTCCCTTTCCAATGTTCCCTTACCCACTCTAAACCACTGTTTGGACACTTGATCCTCAGTGTTTTGGAGGACAAGCAACCTAGAAGGGTCACTAGATCTGTTGTTGCTTGATTTCCTTTGTACTCCTTTGTACTTTGTACACACACACACACACACACACACACACACACACACACACACACACACACACCTCCGTGGACGGAGGTTCTCACTGAAGATGTTAATGCCAAATGGGACAACTTTGTATCTACCACCACCGAAGCCTACCACCACTTCTTCCCCACCAAGAGGACCAAAATGCACCCCTCTGACGTCCCATGGATTACTCCTCGGATCAAGAGACTGATGCAGAATCGAAATAAGGCCTTCTACACGGACAACAATCGCTACAAGGACCTACGCAACATTGTGATAAGGGAAATCCGTTGGGCGAAGAAGTCCTACTACCCTACAAAGATTCATCATTTAAAACAAACCAATATCAGTCAGTGGTACTCTAAAATTAAGAATCTTTGTGGCTTAAGTAGTGGGACTCCTTCGATCCCCTGTGTTTCCCATGTCCCTCGTGTAGATGCACCTGAACTGATAAATAATCACTTCTCTACCATCTGCCAAACCCTCCCCAAACTAGACCGCACCAACCTCCCTGCCTTCCTCCCATCCCCTTCCCCCCCAGTAACTGTTCAAGAATTTGAAGCGGCCAAAAAGCTTTCCAGTTTCAAATAAAAAAGATCAACAACCCCAGTAGACCTACCCATGAAAATATACAAAGAATTTTCGGTGGAATTTGCCACCCACGTTTGCTCGATAATTAATGCCTCCTTAAGGCAAAGTAAATGCCCTGCAGACTGGAAAACTTCATACGTCACTCCAATCCCCAAAACCCCCTCCCCACATTCTCTTAATGAACTCAGACCAATTGCCATTACGCCCATCCCTAGTCTAATCTGTGAGGACTTTGTATTCACCTGGGCTTACTCACAAATCCGTCACTTGATAGATCCCCAACAGTTTGGCAACGTAAAAACCTCCTCCACCACTCACTGTCTTATTAGCTTCCTAGATTATATTTACACAAATCTTGAGAAGAGAAAGACTTCCCTCGCCCTTGCCTTTATTGACTTCAGGAAAGCATTTGACCTTGTTGACCACACCATCATCATCAACAAAGCCATAAAGTTGGGGCTACATCCTACCCTGGTTGCGTGGTTGACCGACTTCCTTAGTGACAGACGACAAGCAGTACGATACCAAGGCTTCATCTCCACCTTCCTAGACATCACATGTGGAGTCCCACAGGGCACAAAGATGGGGCCTCTATTGTTCCT
The DNA here is from genome assembly GCA_032716605.1 of Paralithodes platypus. Classification (NCBI taxonomy): domain Eukaryota; kingdom Metazoa; phylum Arthropoda; class Malacostraca; order Decapoda; family Lithodidae; genus Paralithodes; species Paralithodes platypus. The sequence goes on from CM064512.1 coordinate 3,093,581, forward strand.
CATCTTGATTAATGATGCCCTAAAGGACACCCCATTCCACTGGAAGTACGTGGACGACTCGACAGTCGGCATTACTGTCGATAACACCTCCCCTAACTATGACCCCCTACAAGACATCCTCGACCGTCTTCAAGCCTGGACCACAAACAATCATGTGACTATCAATCATGACAAGACAGTGGTCATGCACATCAACACTTCCGTTACCGACCTTCCTCCACCCACTGTCACAATTGGTCCTCATCCCCTTCAGCTTGTTGAGTCCACCAAACTCCTCGGAATCACTGTGGACAACAAACTGAACTGGAAGAAACATGTAACTACCACAGTCAGGACCGCCACTTACAAGTTATTTATGCTAAGGCGGTTGAGATCCCTGGGGGCGCCGGAGAATGAGCTGAAGAGTATATATAACACCTTCATACTCCCTAAGCTCACCTACGCCTCTCCCGCCTGGTCCTCTTCTCTAACCCTAACACAACAACGTCAACTGGAGAGAGTTCAGAGGAGGGCATGCAGGATCATCCTGGGTGGCACATATCCAGGGTACGAGGAAGCTCTCACCACCCTTAGCATACCTGCACTTTCAACCCACCACTACAACACACTCAAAGAGTTTGCATCTAAGCTGCTTGTTCACCCACGACACAGAAACTTACTTCCACCAGACGCCCCTAGACCTACACGTGCAGCTCGTCATTTCAACACACTCCAACCAATAAGAGCAAGAACTGACAGATATAAAATAGTCCTATCCCAACCATTGTTAATATTATTAATAATGTGTAATAACGGTCTGTCACACCATATATACGCGCCCACCTTTAATAATATATGCATAAGTGTGTGTGCGTGTGTGTATTAGAATATAATTATGTATGTATTTGCTTGAGTTTTGTTTATGTATATGTGTATATATGTATCTATGTATGTGCAGTATATGTGTATGTATGTGTGCGTATATGTGTATGTATGTATGTTGTATTTATGTATATATATATATATGTGTATAGTGTATACTGTTTGTGGTTCGAGCCCGGCTGAGAGTATCAGGTAGGATAAGAGAAGCATATATGCATGTAATGTGCATATATTTATGTATATGTATGTCTGTGTGTACGTGCTGTCAATGGTTCGAGCCCGGTTGAGAATATAAGGTATATAATATATATACGTACTGTACGTGTATTTATATTTATATGGTCATATGCACATATGTATGTAAATATACGTACATATGAGCGAGAACATATTGCTCACTAGCGCAACTTCTGATTATAAATCTATGCATAAGCATTATCTATTATTAAGTGTTCGCGTATATTCATCCTTGTATTTCCACCCTTAACAATAGAACGCCCAGCTCTTCCATATTTCGCCTTCTGTCTCACACACACACACACACACACACACACACACACACACACACACACACACACACACACACACCTACACTACCGAGGATTAACCTCCCATTGTAGTACCCGCACCCCCTTTACCTGACCTTACCAAAACAGTCTCTGTATGTATGTATGTTTGTGTGCATACGTGAGCGTTTGTGTGTACGGACATGTGCACACTTACTGCATGTTCTTATGTTCCTATATATGTATGTATATGTATGTGCGCACGTACGTGTATATACGTATGTTCTGTATATGAGTAAGTCAATAAATGTGTATATGTACTGTATATCACTTACTCTCATGGTTATTTTATGATAATTTGTATTCTGCACATGCATCATTATTGTATTTATTTATTTTGTTTGTAAACTAAGCTTACCATCCTCATATCTGTACATCTCATGTTCATCCACTAAATTGTAAAATGTGTATTTTCAGCTCATGAGGCTGCCATTCTTTAATAAACCGTTTATTATTATTATTATTATTATTACACACACACACACACACACACACACACACACACACACACACACACACACACACACACTCACACACACACACACATAAAGGTTAGTGGCTGTCCTGGGTAGCACACTTTCCTCATTCCATATTCTGCTTTTTATATCAAGGCTTTCCTGGGTAGGATGATGTACTGTGTGTGTGTGTTTGTTTGTTTACTCACTCTCACTCTCTCTCTCTGCTTTTAATCTCTCGTTCTACCCCTTTTTTCTTAATATCTCACTCACTCTTATCTAATTAATAGCATAATTTGATAACAATCTTCGTAGTAGCTGAATTGATATGGTAAGAACATTGCAATTCAACGTCAGCTGATAAGAAACATGTAGTCATGATAATACAGCTAGATATATATTGTATTATTGCTACAGTGGAATATCAACACTCTATTGTATATTGTATTATTGCTACAGTGGAATATCAACACTCTATTGTATATTGTATTATTGCTACAGTGGAATATCAACACTCTATTGTATATTGTATTATTGCTACAGTGGAATATCAACACACTATTGTATATTGTATTATTGCTACAGTGGAATATCAACACTCTATTGTATATTGTATTATTGCTACAGTGGAATATCAACACTATTGTATATTGTATTATTGCTACAGTGGAATATCAACACTCTATTGTATATTGTATTATTGCTACAGTGGAATATCAACACTCTATTGTATATTGTATTATTGCTACAGTGGAATCAACACACTATTGTATATTGTATTATTGCTACAGTGGAATATCAACACTCTATTGTATATTGTATTATTGCTACAGTGGAATATCAACACTCTATTGTATATTGTATTATTGCTACAGTGGAATATACACTCTATTGTATATTGTATTATTGCTACAGTGGAATATCAACACACTATTGTATATTGTATTATTGCTACAGTGGAATATCAACACTCTATTGTATATTGTATTATTGCTACAGTGGAATATCAACACTCTATTGTATATTGTATTATTGCTACAGTGGAATATCAACACTCTATTGTATATTGTATTATTGCTACAGTGGAATATCAACACACTATTGTATATTGTATTTTTGCTACAGTGGAATATCAACACTCTATTGTATATTGTATTTTTGCTACAGTGGAATATCAACACTCTATTGTATATTGTATTTTTGCTACAGTGGAATATCAACACTATTGTATATTGTATTATTGCTACAGTGGAATATCAACACTCTATTGTATATTGTATTATTGCTACAGTGGAATATCAACACTCTATTGTATATTGTATTATTGCTACAGTGGAATATCAACACTCTATATACGGTACTACAACTGTATTACGAGACATACGCTTTTTGTTTCGTTGGATCAAACCCGATAAACCTGACTGAACATACTTGCTCTCAGTGTATAGGGACAGACACAGGGTACAGTCGCGCTAATAAGTGATGGCTCGGCACCAAGTATGTTTTGATCAATAGTTGGTATCAGTAATATCTAAGCTTCATTTCTTCATATCGAGTGAAATATACAAACATGTTCCTACACTTACCCACCCTATTCAACACCTGACAGACATTAATACAGCACAGAGCGAGCCAAGCGTAATGACAGCTGGGACATGACTTATTAGCGCGACCGTACAAAGTAATAGAGGGTGCATATAGACAAAAAATATATATTGATAATTAGCTAAATAAAATATTGTAATAAAGCAAATACATTAATACAATAACCAAAACAAATAAATTACCACATGTCTTAAAATGTCAATAATTTGGTATTCGCTACACAATATATTTACCTGTATAGTAATTATCATATATGTATTTACCTGTATAGTAATTATCATATATGTATTTACCTGTAGTAATTATCATATATGTATTTACCTGTATAGTAATTATCATATATGTATTTACCTGTATAGTAATTATCATATATGTATTTACCTGTATAGTAATTATCATATATGTATTTACCTGTATAGTAATTATCATATATGTATTTACCTGTATAGTAATTATCATATATGTATTTACCTGTATAGTAATTATCATATATGTATTTACCTTTATAGTAATTATCATATATATATTTACCTGTGTAGTAATTATCATATATGTATTTACCTGTATAGTAATTATCATATATATATTTACCTGTATAGTAATTATCATATATGTATTCGTAAAGCATGAATGCACCTTAGGTTTCTTATGGGTTTATGGACTGCCTTCTCCCTCATCCTTAGCCCCATTAGTTTTGAGATTTTAAGACGCTCGCTCCATTAGTTTGGCGATTTTAAGATATTTCGCCGTATTTCGTTGTCAAATTTAGGACCTTTCGTGACATTTAGTTGTCCATAGCTCTCTCTCTCTCACACACACACACACACACACACACACAGACGGCACCCACAAATATAATTATCACACTTCACATACACACACGCTCTCTCTCTTTCTTTCTCTCTCACACACACGCATGCACACACGCTCTCTCTCTCTCTCTCTCTTTCTTTCTTTCTTTCTTTCTCTCACTCACTCACTCACTCACTCACTCACTCACACACACACACACACACACACACACACACACACACACACACACTCTCTCTCTCTCTTTCTCTTTCTTTCTTTCTTTCTCTCACTCACTCACTCACTCACACTCACTCACACACACACACACACACACACACACACACACACACACACACACACACACACACACACACACACACACACTCTCTCTCTCTCTCTCTCATATCCTGGTGTAGAATTATATGCTATTATTGTCACATCAAGGTCGATGGGAAGGTAGTGTGTGTGTGTGTGTGTGTGTGTGTGTGTGTTTGGGTTTTACGGGATCGGTTGTAGCCTATACTGTTTGTTTGTATGTTAAATTGATTATTTCGTGTTACGTAATTAAGATACACTGTATATACTTCTTTTGTAGTTCCACATAAATATATATAAATGTATTCATGGATTCAATATAGGTGAACTTGTACACACACACACACACACACACACACACACACACACACACACACAGCTTAAGAATGTAAACAGAGAAACCGATCTGGGAGTAACAATATCGAGTAACCTAAAACCGAGTCAACAATGTTCAGAAGTTGTTAAGAAGGCAAACAAAATAATTGGCTTTATAGGCAGGTCATTTGAGCATAAATCCAAAGAAGTTATCCTAACCCTTTACAATTCCTTAGTCCGCCCTCTTCTGGAATACTGCGTTCAATCCTGGTGCCCTTATTACCAAAAAGATATAAACAAGCTAGAACGAGTTCAACGTAGAGTTACCAAAATGATACCTAGCCTAAGGAACAAACCATACGAAGAGCGTCTTAGAGAATTAAATCTATTTCCTTTGACCCAGCGCAGATTAAGAGGTGACTTAATTCAAGTGTTCAAAATCATCAAAGGCATCGACAATATGAACTGTAGTAAGTACTTCACTATCGACCAATCTAATTACACGCGGGGAAACGGTTGCAAAATTATTGGTAAATCTTTTAACTCACACGAATCTAAGAATTTCTTCTTCAATCGAGTTGTCAACTTGTGGAATGGGCTTCCCCGAAACGTTATAGACTGCATCACCGTTGATTCATTTAAACTCCACCTAGACAAATATCTCGCATCAAACCCGCGTCTGACTGCGTTTGTAAATGAATAACTTTATTTTATCCCCCCCTCAGTTACTAACCCATCTGTCCCCTACTAACTTCCTAATCCTGCCACGGACATTAGTTCCAGGGGAGTAATTCCCTTTCCAATGTTCCCTTACCCACTCTAAACCACTGTTTGGACACTTGATCCTCAGTGTTTTGGAGGACAAGCAACCTAGAAGGGTCACTAGATCTGTTGTTGCTTGATTTCCTTTGTACTCCTTTGTACTTTGTACACACACACACACACACACACACACACACACACACACACACACACACTAGGATCACAGACTCAGAGTTCAGACACTTAATTAGCATGAGGAATATTTGTTTTTTGTACTCTCTCTCTCTCTCTCTCTCACACTAGTACCCTGATGACTAGTTTGTGAATTATAGTGAATGGAATTAGTTTGAATGAAATTTAATATATATATGTAATTTTTCGGAAGTTTAAGAAATAAATTATTTACAGTAATATATACAGTATACAGTATATGCAGTATATATATATATATATATATATATATATATATATATATATATATATATATATACAGTATATATATATATATATAGTATATATATATATATATATATATATATATATATATATATATATATATATATATATATATATATATATATATATATATATAGTGTATTGTAAGAGGTATCTCCTAGTCCTATTTAATCCTTTCTGTTTCTGGCTATCATTAAACGATTGTATTCACATTGTGAATACACTGTATATCGTATGACAGTCAGAGGGTCAATTGGGAGTCTTTACCCTTCAAATCCCACAGCTCCTGCCTAAGTTGTTATAAAAGCGTCTAATGATAGCCAGAATATGCCATCACCTTGCGTCATAATCATCAAAGGGTTAATCTAATTATTCGGCTGATTAAAATGCCTCTTACACTGCCAATCAATTAAAGTATTCAAATATCGGTGTGTATTCAGATACTGGTCTTGTGAATGATTATAATGACTCCATCCCGATTCTTTCCGTATATGGTAGCATCAAGAGGGAGGTATATGCTTTTTCTGGACCGTCTTCTCCATCATTTTTAGCCCCTTTAGTTTGTGATTATAAGACGTTTGGCCCCATCAGTTTGGCGATTGACATTTTTCTACCGACAAATGTACACATTTATCTTGAAAGGGGGGTTCTATGGGGCGTTTCTTTAAGCTTGTTGGAGCTCAAGCGAGGAAGCTAATAAATAAATATATATATAATAAATAGACCCAACAATGACCACTACCCCTTAAGCTTACAGTATTGCCTTTGTACGTTTTTTTAGGTGCCTTTAAGGGGAGGTTTCTAGTTTGTTCACTAGACCTCCATCAAGCTTAAAATGACACCCTCTAGACCCTCTTTCAAGCTAAATTTGTACATTTTTCGATAGAAAAATGTCACGGCCGAAGGCCGGTGCATCTAGGCCGGTGCATACAGGCTCGCTATCGCTCGCCAGGATTTTTGTTACCCCTAAATGACACGAACGATCTTAAAATTCACAGAAATGGGGCGAAAGTTCCTAAAATCGCCAAACTAATAGGCCGAACGTCTTAAAAGCTCAAAATCAATGGGGTAAACTTGAATGAGAAAGGAGTTCAGTAAAACATCACTCAAGTGGAAATCTCCCCTTAATATATGCATCCTGTCCAATTATATTTATATTCCCCGTTAACCCCTTTCAGTGCCGGCGACGTCTTTTTAACCCCTTCAGACTCATATGACGCAGAGGTTGCCAGATTAGCAATAAGAAATAGAGTTCTCTCACTCTTATAATTACCCCGACAAAATTAGTTTTCTGCCCACAGCTAACTCAAGGACAACTGCAGAGGTTGAAGTAACTAAACTAAAGGTTTATAAATACCCCTGATGGTAACAAAGGCTTTAACCCTCTCCGACATATGACGTGATTTTGAGCCTATTAGGGATACTTTAAAGCCTTTGTTACCATCAGGGGTATTTAGAAACCTTTAGTTTAGTTACTTCAACCTCTGCAGTAGTCTTTGAGTTAGCTGTGTTGAGCCTATTGGTGATACTTTAAAGCCTTTGTTACCATCAGGGGTATTTAGAAACCTTTAGTTTAGTTACTTCAACCTCTGCAGTTGTCTTTGAGTTAGCTGTGTTGAGCCTATTGGTGATACTTTAAAGCCTTTGTTACCATCAGGGGTATTTAGAAACCTTTAGTTTAGTTACTTCAACCTCTGCAGTTGTCTTTGAGTTAGCTGTGTTGAGCCTATTGGGGATACTTTAAAGCCTTTGTTACCATCAGGGGTATTTAGAAACCTTTAGTTTAGTTACTTCAACCTCTGCAGTTGTCTTTGAGTTAGCTGTGTTGAGCCTATTGGGGATACTTTAAAGCCTTTGTTACCATCAGGGGTATTTAGAAACCTTTAGTTTAGTTACTTCAACCTCTGCAGTTGTGTTTGAGTTAGCTGTGGGCAGAAAACTAATTTTGGAGAGGTAATTATAAGAGTACTTTTGTACTTTGTACTTTTGTAGATGTTTAGGTGACAATCACCACGGTCGATCTGGGGATCCGCCGCTGATGAGCTCGTCCTGGAATCTTTACGACTCTGAATCTTACGATTCTGTACAGGACTGAACATGCCATTTTTAGCGGCAATAGCTCAGAGAAGAGTGTCGAGAGGGGAGAAGGGGTGTTGGAGAGAGAGGAAGGTGTTGGAATGGCTTTGTTATGTGTGTTTTGTCTGTATACGTCGTCAGGATGTCCCCTGACTGGGTGCAAGCATGTGAAACATTCTAGGACGTACTACCACACCCACTAAATGTCCGCCGTGGCAGGGATTCGATCCCGGGTCTTTAAGATTCACACGCGAGAGTGAGAGAACTCTATTTCTTATTACTAATCTGGCAACCTCTGCGTCATATAAGTCTGAAGGGGTTAAAGTATCCCTAATAGGCTCAAAATCGCGTCATATGTCGGAGAGGGTTAATTTGATTCTAGCTATATTTAGGCGATTTTGTTCCGCTTCAGGGCGTCTTGGGGGTCATTTTCTTTGTATCTTTAAAGGGGGGTCTGGCCAAGAATTATGTTTGTTTAGCTCGGAAACAACAGTGACGGAAACAACAATGACGGAAACAACAATGACGGAAACAACAGTGACGGAAACAACAATGACGGAAACAACAGTGACGGAAACAACAGTGACGGAAACAACAGTGACGGAAACAACAGTGACGGAAACAACAGTGACGGAAACAACAGTGACGGAAACAACAGTGACGGAAACAACAGTGACGGAAACAACAGTGACGGAAACAACAGTGACGGAAACAACAGTGACGGAAACAACAGTGACGGAAACAACAGTGACGGAAACAACAGTGACGGAAACAACAGTGACGTGATGGTATTGAAAGGCCAAACTGCAACCTCGATCCCTTACCATAAAAATGTATATGGAAGTTTACTAGATCATTGTTGTCTTGGTCTAGGGGGCAGGGGGCAGGGGGGGGGGGGGCTTGTAGGAATGCTGGTTTTTCGTTCGTGTCTTTTTTTGGTGGCTGTCGTTAGTAGACGATGTTACTCAGCTTAAGGGGAGATTTCCACTTGAGGGATTCTTTTCTGGACCCCTTTCTCCCTCAAGTTTAGCCCCATTGCTTTTGATATTATAAAACGTTTGCCCCATTAGTTTAGCGATTTTAAGAACTTTCACCCCATATTAAGACCTTTCGTGCAATTTAGGTGTCGATTTATCCTGGCGAGCCATAGCGAGCCTGTAATTTAAGAGGAACCGGCCTTCGGCCGGGAAATTTTTCTACAGAAAAATTTACAAATTTATCTTGAAAGGGACTCAAGGGGGTGTAATTTTAAGCTTGATGGAGGTCTAGGGAACAAACTAAATACCTCCCCTTAACCCTATCTAATGCACAGTAGAGGTGGGGGGGGTACTTTATAATTATCCCCCCCCCATATTTTTGGCTCTTTTTCTTTGACGATTTTTAAGACGTTCTGATTAAGTAGTTTAGCGCGCCTTAAAGATATTTAAATAAATATATACCGTACTATATAAATGGATGAATATATATATATATATATAAAATATATCAACACCTCAATGGGTTGAAGCGTACTAGTATCGCCAAACTAATGGGGCAAAACGTCTTAAAAGCTCCAAACTAATAGAGCGATGCAGGGGAGGCACAACACAAAATACACTTAAACTACCTTTTTCATACCTCGTGATTTTTGTTTACCCTCAAGGTGGTCTTTGAGGTCATTGCCTGTTGTTGTTGGTGTTGGTGTTGTGTGTTGTTGGTGGTGTTGGTGGTGTTGGTGGTGTTATTAGTGTTGGTGTAGTTGTAGTAGTAGTCGTTCCCTAGTTGTTGTTGTTGTTGTTGGTGGTGGTGGTGGTGGTGTTGTTATTGTTGTTAGTGGTGTAGTTGTCGGAGTTCTTTCTTGTTCTGGTTCATAAGAGAATATACCCTTATCATTTCCTATATACATACAGTATATGCACACTAATTTCCTATATACATACAGTATATGCACACTCATTTCCTATATACATACAGTATATGCACACTAATTTCCTATATACATACAGTATATGCACTCATTTCCTATATACATACAGTATATGCACACTAATTTCCTATATACATACAGTATATGCACACTAATTTCCTATATACATACAGTATATGCACACTCATTTCCTATATACATACAGTATATGCACACTAATTTCCTATATACATACAGTATATGCACACTAATTTCCTATATACATACAGTATATGCACACTCATTTCCTATACACATACAGTATATGCACACTAATTTCCTATATACATACAGTATATGCACACTAATTTCCTATATACATACAGTATATGCACACTCATTTCCTATATACATACAGTATATGCACACTAATTTCCTATATACATACAGTATATGCACACTCATTTCCTATATACATACAGTATATGCACACTCATTTCCTATATTCATACAGTATATGCACACTCATTTCCTATATACATACAGTATATGCACACATCATTTCCTATATACATACAGTATATGCACACTAATTCCTATATACATACAGTATATGCACACTAATTTCCTATATACCATACAGTATATGCACACTCATTTCCTATATACATACAGTATATGCACACTCATTTCCTATATACATACAGTATATGCACACTCATTTCCTATATACATACAGTATATGCACACTAATTTCCTATATACATACAGTATATGCACACTCATTTCCTATATACATACAGTATATGCACACTCATTTCCTATATACATACAGTATATGCACACTAATTTCCTATATACATACAGTATATGCACACTCATTTCCTATATACATACAGTATATGCACACTCATTTCCTATATACATACAGTATATGCACACTCATTTGTTTATTATTTGTGTCGACCTTCAGAAAGCAGGTTGTCAATTAAGTAGTGTTTTTGCGATGTTGTGGTCCCCTTTTTTCGTCTTTAGGAATGCAAGTGGCTCGTTTTGTTTTAGGGGTTGATATATTTAGTATAATTATGGTTCTTTGCTCGGTTTGTAAGTGGAGTGTGTTCTTTCCGTTTTAGACTTACATTTTATTGTTATTATTGTTTTTCCTTTTACGTTTTGTTTTTACCAAGATAATATGTCTTTTTCAAACATTGCAATCTAACGTGTTTATATTCATTTGTTTTTCTCACATGTTATATAGTAGCAATTATATTATTGTGTATTGTTATAGTATTGTCTTCCTTTAACTACCGTACTTCAATACTGTGTCGTCTTTTATTTTTCATTATTGGTTATTATACTCACTTTAGAAGCAAAGTATTGAAGAATATCTTGATTAATCTTCTGACTCGACAGGCCTTTGTACGATCGTGTGTGTGTGTGTGTGTGTGTACTTACTCTAGTTGTACTTACTCTAGTTGTATTGCGGGAGTGAGCATGCTCGTTATTTCCCGCCTCCTATATGTGTAGGTGTGTTATATGTATCGTTGGAATGGCTGTGGATGTGTGTGTAGTCTGTATTTTTAGCCAATTGGCGACATCGGAAACGAAGGCTTAGGGTGGATCTGTATGGTACCATTCTCACTATAGACGGTACCGTCTCGCCCGAAGGCTTAGGTAGCCATCAGCTTAGGTGAACCATATGATACCCATCTCGCCTTGTACCATTTTTGCCAACCCCAGATGGGACGTCACAACGTCGTCCACTTATTCCAGGTACCTATTTACAGCTAGGTGAACTGAGGCTAACACATGAAAGGATTCAAGCCCAATTTGTCTCCGCCCGGCCGGGGATTGAATCCCCGACCCCTCGTGTGTGAGACGAGAGCTCTACCTACTAGGCTACGGGCTGTGTGTGTGTGTGTGTGTGTGTGTGTGGATGTGTGTGTTTGAAGGAGGTGTAGGAAGGCATTTCTTTAGCCTATGGGGTCAAACTAAAAATATAGTACTCGAAAATGGCAAACATATTCAAAACCTGTCAATAACAATTAAGCAAAATATCAAAGTGACCCCCACCCCCCCAACACGTCGCACTAGGTAGTATTAAGGCCGGTGGGGTCGGGTTTAGCAAGGCGGGAGTGTTTTTATGTTAGTGTGAAGGGGAGATTTCCACTTGAGGGATTTTTTTCTGGACCCCTTTCTCCTTCATGTTTAGCCCCATTGCTTTTGAGATTTTAACACGTTCGCCCCATTAGTTTGGCGATTTTAAGAACTTTCGCCCCATTTATGTCAATGTTAAGACCTTTCGTGCCATATAGGTGTCAATCTTTTCCTGGCGAGCGATAGCGAGCCTGTAATTTAAGAGGAACCGGCCTTCGGCCTGGAAATTTTTCTACCGAAAAATGTACAAATTTATCTTGAAAGGGGTCAAAGGGGGTGTAATTTTAAGCTTGATGGAGGTCTAGGGAACAAACTGAATACCTCCCCTTAAGGAAGCTGAGGTTGGCAGCTATTTGGTGAGGGTCTGTTGAAGAGTTGATAGTTGGCATTATTGTGTTTGTAGGGCTGTGTATAGGTAGGTCTGTGTAGGTTCTAAAGGGGCTAAACATGAGGGAGAAGGGGGGTCTAAAGTGGGAGAGTTTTTGTGAGCGTTACGGAAGCTTAGAGTTGGTGCTTGCTGGGGGGACAGTTGAAGACTTGATAGTGGGGATTATCATGTCCTCCTGGCTGGCATTGAATATAGGTTTCTGAAGGTAAATGTGTGTGTAGCTTATATTTGTTAATCTTAAGTGCATATATATTTTCGATACAAGTTCTTAAGTAATAATATTTATGTCATACCGGCTTAATCCATTCTTGACAACGTTGACTAAAAGGGCCTTAGATTAATCTGACTTGAAGGGTCGTCTGGCAATCTTGAGACCTTCCAATATAATAACATGTATATAATGTATGTATATATTGTATGTATATATTGTATGTATATATTGTATGTATATATTGTATGTATATATTGTATGTATATAATGTATGTATATATTGTATGTATATATTGTATGTATATATTGTATGTATATATTGTATGTATATATTGTATGTATAATATGTATGTATATATGTGTGTATGTATATTATGCATGTATATTAGGTATGTTTATTATGTATGTATATTGTATGTATGTATTGTATGTATGTTGTCAATATTGTATGTATATGTATGTATGTTATCAATATTGTATGTATATGTATGTATAATATGTATGTATATACCGTATGTATATATGTGTGTATGTATAATTATGTATGTATATTGTATGTATAATATGTATATTGAGTTATATAATGTATGTATATTGTATGTATATAATGTATGTATATAATGTATGTATATATTGTATGTATATATTGTATGTATATAATGTATGTATATATTGTATGTATATATTGTATGTATATTGTATGTATATGTATGTATATATTGTATGTATATAATGTATATATAATGTATGTATATAATGTATGTATATATTGTATGTATATAATGTATGTATATATTGTATGTATATAATGTATGTATATATTGTATGTATATATTGTATGTATATATTGTATGTATATAATGTATGTATATATTGTATTTATATAATGTATGTATATAATGTATGCATATAATGTATGTATATAATGTATGTATATAATGTGTATATATTGTATGTATATATTGTATGTATATATTGTATGTATATAATGTATGTATATATTGTATGTATATATTGTATGTATATAATGTATGTATATATTGTATGTATATAATGTATATATTGTATGTATATATTGTATGTATATAATGTATGTATATAATGTATGTATATATTGTATGTATATATTGTATGTATATAATGTATGTATATAATGTATGTATATATTGTATGTATATAATGTATGTATATATTGTATGTATATATTGTATGTATAATGTATGTATATATGTATGTATATATTGTATGAATATATACTGTATGTATGTATGTATGTATATGTATGTATTATTGTATGTATATATGTATGTATATATTGTATGTATATAATGTATGTATATATTGTATGTATATAATGTATGTATATATTGTATGTATATATTGTATGTATATATTGTATGTATATGTATGTATATATTGTATGTATATAATGTATGTATATATTGTATGTATGTATTGTATGTATATATGAATGTTATGTATGTATGTTTGTATATATGTATGTTTGTTTGTATATATGTATGTATGTTTGTATATATGTATGTATATATGTATGTATATGTGTATGTATATATGTATATTGTATGTATATATTGTATGTATATATTGTATGTATATATTGTATGTATATATTGTATGTATATATTGTATGTATATATTGTATGTATATAATGTATGTATATAATGTATGTATATATTGTATGTATATAATGTATGTATATATTGTATGTATATATTGTATGTATATAATGTATGTATATATTGTATGTATATGTATGTATATATTGTATGTATATATGTATGTATATATTGTATGTATATAATGTACGTATATATTGTATGTATATAATGTATGTATATATTGTATGTATATGTATGTATATATTGTATGTATATAATGTATGTATATAATTGTATGTATATAATGTATGTATATAATTGTATGTATATAATGTATGTATATAAATAATATATGTATATAATGTATGTATATAATTGTATGTATATATGTATGTATATATGTATGTATATATTGTATATGTATGTATATATGTATGTATATATGTATGTATATATTGTATGTATATATGTATGTATATATTGTATTATGTATGTATATATTGTATGTATATATTGTATGTATATATTGTATGTATATAATGTATATATAATGTATGTATATAATGTATGTATATATTGTATGTATATATTGTATGTATATAATGTATGTATATATTGTATGTATATAATGTATGTATAATGTAGTATATAATGTATGTATGTATTGTATGTATATATGTATGTATATATTGTATATGTATGTATATATGTATGTATATATGTATGTATATAATGTATGTATAATGTAGTATATAATGTATGTATAATGTAGTATATAATGTATGTATAATGTAGTATATAATGTATGTATAATGTAGTATATAATGTATGTATTGTATGTATATATTGTATGTATATATTGTATGTATATATTGTATGTATATAATGTATGTATATATTGTATGTATATATTGTATGTATATATTGTATGTATATATTGTATATATGTATGTATATTGTATGTATATATGTGTGTATGTATATTAGGTATGTTTATTATGTATGTATATTGTATGTATAATATGTATGTATATACCGTATGTATATAATGTATGTATATATTGTATGTATATAATGTATGTATATATTGTATGTATATATTGTATGTATATAATGTATGTATATATTGTATGTATATATTGTATGTATATATGTGTGTATGTATATTATGCATGTATATTAGGTATGTTTATTATGTATGTATATTGTATGTATAATATGTATGTATATACCGTATGTATATATGTGTGTATGTATAATTATGTATGTTGTATATTGTATGTATATTATGTATGTATATTGTATGTATAATATGTATGTATATACCGTATGTATATATGTGTGTATGTATAATTATGTATGTATATTGTATGTATAATATGTATGTATATATGTGTGTATGTATATATTGTATGTATATATTGTATGTATATATTGTATGTATATATTGTATGTATATATATTGTATGTATATATATATTGTATATATATATATTGTATGTATATATTGTATGTATATGTATTGTATGTATATATGTATGTATATAATGTATGTATGTATATATTGTATGTATATATGTATGTATATAATGTATGTATATATTGTATGTATATATGTATGTATATATTGTATGTATATATTGTATGTATATTGTATGTACAGTATATATATATATATATTGTATGTATATAATGTAAGCATATATTGTATGTATATATGTATGTATATATTGTATGAATATATGTATGTATATATTGTATGTATATATTGTATGTATATATGTATGTATATATTGTATGTATATTGTATGTATATAATGTATGTATATATTGTATGTATATATTGTATGTATATAATGTATGTATATAATGTATGTATATATTGTATGTATATAATGTATGTATATATTGTATGTATATATTGTATGTATATATTGTATGTATATAATGTATGTATATATTGTATGTATATATTGTATGTATATATTGTATGTATATATTGTATGTATATATTGTATGTATATTGTATGTATATATTGTATGTATATAATGTATGTATATATTGTATGTATATAATGTATGTATATATTGTATGTATATAATGTATGTATATAATGTATGTATAATATTATTCGTTTGCTCCGTAGCCCTTGTATTATACGGAGTTGATTGACACCTTTGTAAACACACCTGAACATAAAATATCAACAGGATCTGGCGGGAAGGACGTACTGTAGTGCTGTGATGTAACTGGTGGTGGTGGTGGTGCAGTAGTGGTGTTGAGCAAACATTGTGCAGGGAATGTGTGTCTGGGTATATATATATACTAGTAATAATCTACACACATCCATGAATGAGTATTGGTAAAGACATTATTCTAGAGAGAGTGAGTGAGTGAGAGAGAGAGAGAGAGAGAGAGATGTGGTGAGTGTGAGACAGAGATATCCCCTGCATGCACACTAGGTAAAGTCTACAATATAAACCAGTTCCACTTAAAACTGACCTTTCCTGACCCCATTTGTTGACCTCAGTGATTCCCCCCTTGTTCCTCCCTGTTCTTGTCTATCAACCCTTTCACTACAGGGGATATCTGGTTTTTAGACGATTTTATGAAGTTTAATTTTTCTCCTCCAAAAGTTTCCTCTAGGCCTAGTTTAGGTTTTCCCCTCCAAAACTTTCTCCCAGTTTAATGAGAGAGAGAGAGAGAGAGAGAGAGAGAGAGAGAGAGAGAGAGAGAGAGAGAGAGAGAGAGAGAGAGAGAGAGAGAGAGAGAGAGATTCCCCGTCACAGTAGGTAAAGTCTATACAATAACCCAGTTCCGCTTAAAACTGACCTTTCCTGACCTTAATTTTCACCTCAGTAATCCCCCCCCCCCCCCCTCTGCTCCTCCTCAGGATCTGGACGCGTTATGACGGTTTTATATAGCTTAGGAAGGATCTGTGGGCATCAAAAGAATAGAGACTGCCTCAATTAACCCTCCGACCTTCCACATGCCCTTCTTAATCTGAATAAAATCGTCCAATAATAGCCAGAAGTAACTGTGTCAAAAGGTGTCATGATCTTCAAGGGGTTAACAAGGGACTGGAGTTTTCGCAGAGGGGCTCCAGTCCTGACGTTATTCTTGACTTACAGTGTGCTGGCTTAATAATCCAATAGGGTTGATAGCCTCTGAAGTCCTATTTTAACTAACTATGGGGTAGACATCCTTCTGTCATATACTAGTGATTGTATTGTACTACTATTATTAAGAGGACCTTGTATTATTAAGAGGACCTTGTATTATTAAGAGGACCTTGTAATTAAGAGGACCTTGTATTATTAAGAGGACCTTGTATTATTAAGAGGACCTTGTATTATTAAGAGGACCTTGTATTATTAAGAGGACCTTGTATTATTAAGAGGACCTTGTATTATTAAGAGGACCTTGTAATTAAGAGGACCTTGTATTATTAAGAGGACCTTGTAATTAAGAGGACCTTGTAATTAAGAGGACCTTGTATTATTAAGAGGACCTTGTAATTAAGAGGACCTTGTATTATTAAGAGGACCTTGTAATTAAGAGGACCTTGTATTATTAAGAGGACCTTGTAATTAAGAGGACCTTGTATTATTAAGAGGACCTTGTATTATTAAGAGGACCTTGTAATTAAGAGGACCTTGTATTATTAAGAGGACCTTGTATTATTAAGAGGACCTTGTAATTAAGAGGACCTTGTATTATTAAGAGGACCTTGTAATTAAGAGGACCTTGTATTATTAAGAGGACCTTATATTATTAAGAGGACCTTGTATTATTAAGAGGACCTTGTATTATTAAGAGGACCTTGTAATTAAGAGGACCTGGTAATTAAGAGGACCTTGTATTATTAAGAGGACCTTGTAATTAAGAGGACCTTGTATTATTAAGAGGACCTTGTATTTTTAAGAGGACCTTGTATATTAAGAGGACCTTGTATTATTAAGAGGACCTTGTAATTAAGAGGACCTTCTATTGAGCAGAGTTATCTGCTCAACAGGTGGCGTTGTGTGTGTGTAAGTGTGAGAGTCCGAGTGTAGGGGGTGAAACAGTGAAGCACGGAAACGAGATGGCTTCAGAGATGGGGTCGTTTCGGGCCGTGAGTGAGCACCGTGCCTCATGTGAAGGCAAGATGGCAGGTGCTCGTTGTGCTCTACGTGCTTCGCATGTCTCACTCCCTAGACTGGAACAAGACCTCACGGGCTTCACTGTTCATTGTAAAGCGGTGAATGTTAAGGCTCTCAGCCTATGCCCGAGAGGAAGTAAGTTGGAATATAGAAAAAAAAAAAAAAAAAAAAAAAAAAATTATTAAGAGGACCTTGTATTATTAAGAGGACCTTGTAATTAAGAGGACCTTGTATTCATTAAGAGGACCTTGTATTATTAAGAGAACCTTGTATTATTAACAGGACCTTGTAATTAAGAGGACCTTGTAATTAAGAGGACCTTGTAATTAAGAGGACCTTGTAATTAAGAGGACCTTGTAATTAAGAGGACCTTGTATTATTAAGAGGACCTTGTATTATTAAGAGGACCTTGTAATTAAGAGGACCTTGTAATTAAGAGGACCTTGTATTATTAAGAGGACCTTGTAATTAAGAGGACCTTGTATTATTAAGAGGACCTTATATTATTAAGAGGACCTTGTATTATTAAGAGGACCTTGTATTATTAAGAGGACCTTGTAATTAAGAGGACCTTGTATTATTAAGAGGACCTAGTATTATTAAGAGGACCTTGTAATTAAGAGGACCTTGTAATTAAGAGGACCTTGTATTATTAAGAGGACCTTGTAATTAAGAGGACCTTGTATTATTAAGAGGACCTTATATTATTAAGAGGACCTTGTATTATTAAGAGGACCTTGTATTATTAAGAGGACCTTGTAATTAAGAGGACCTTGTATTATTAAGAGGACCTTGTATTATTAAGAGGACCTTGTAATTAAGAGGACCTTGTATTCATTAAGAGGACCTTGTATTATTAAGAGAACCTTGTATTATTAAGAGGACCTTGTAATTAAGAGGACCTTGTAATTAAGAGGACCTTGTATTATTAAGAGGACCTTGTAATTAAGAGGACCTTGTAATTAAGAGGACCTTGTATTATTAAGAGGACCTTGTAATTAAGAGGACCTTCTATTATTAAGAGGACCTTGTATTATTAAGAGGACCTTGTAATTAAGAGGACCTTGTATTCATTAAGAGGACCTTGTATTATTAAGAGAACCTTGTATTATTAAGAGGACCTTGTAATTAAGAGGACCTTGAATTATTAAGAGGACCTTGTATTATTAAGAGGACCTTGTAATTAAGAGGACCTTGTAATTAAGAGGACCTTGTATTATTAAGAGGACCTTGTAATTAAGAGGACCTTGTATTATTAAGAGGACCTTGTATTATTAAGAGGACCTTGTATTATTAAGAGGACCTTGTATTATTAAGAGGACCTTGTAATTAAGAGGACCTTGTATTATTAAGAGGACCTTGTATTATTAAGAGGACCTTGTAATTAAAAGGACCTTGTATTCATTAAGAGGACCTTGTATTATTAAGAGAACCTTGTATTATTAAGAGGACCTTGTAATTAAGAGGACCTTGTAATTAAGAGGACCTTGTAATTAAGAGGACCTTGTATTATTAAGAGGACCTTGTAATTAAGAGGACCTTGTAATTAAGAGGACCTTGTATTATTAAGAGGACCTTGTAATTAAGAGGACCTTGTATTATTAAGAGGACCTTGTATTTTTAAGAGGACCTTGTATTATTAAGAGGACCTTGTATTATTAAGAGGACCTTGTAATTAAGAGGACCTTCTATTATTAAGAGGACCTTGTATTATTAAGAGGACCTTGTATTATTAAGAGGACCTTGTAATTAAGAGGACCTTGTAATTAAGAGGACCTTGTAATTAAGAGGACCTTGTATTATTAAGAGGACCTTGTAATTAAGAGGACCTTGTATTATTAAGAGGACCTTGTAATTAAGAGGACCTTGTAATTAAGAGGACCTTGTATTATTAAGAGGACCTTGTAATTAAGAGGACCTTGTATTATTAAGAGGACCTTGTAATTAAGAGGACCTTGTATTCATTATTTCTGTTGTATGACGTCACTTTCGGTATTTTTACTGGTTATACTTTCAGAGAGAGAGAGTGAGGGAGACTCTATCTCCCTCTTTGTAATGTATTAATGTATTTTAGTATTATCAGGTGTTCTCCATTCCCCTAGCCCAACTTGTGACCTCAGAACATTTCCCCCCGTTTTCCCTCCCATGTCAGTTACCATCCCACACTCACTCATTGGTAGCTAATAAGGTGCTCTTTCATTAACCCTCTCACATCCTTATGACGCAGAGGTTGCCAGATTAGCAATAAAAATTAGTTTTCTGCCCACAGCTAACTCAAAGACAACTGCAGAGGTTAAATTAAATAAGCTAAAGGTTTATAAATACCCCGGACGGTAACAAAGGCTTTAAAGTATCCCTAATAGGCTCAAAAATGGTGTCAGGACGTGAGAGGGTTAACTCGTGGGGGGGGGGGGGGAGGTGTTACGAAATTTAGTTTAAAAGTTGGGTTCTGTGTCTATATTTCTTGATATGATACGTTCGAGGGTGGGTGGATAATGATAGAGGATGTATTATGAAGGTGGATAAAATATTACTGTTTTTGATGAGGTGTTTTTATCAGTTTTTGCTTACGTTTCAAGTGCTATTATTATTATTATTATTATGTTTATTATGTTTATTATTATTATTATATGTTTATTATTATTATTATTATTATTATTTTATTATATTATGTTTATTATTATTAAATTAAATTAGTGTTTATTATTATATGATATAATTATGTTTTATTATTATTATTATATGATATAATTATGTTTATTATTATTATTATTATTATTTGTTTATTATCATATTATTATGTTTATTATTATTATTATTATTATTATTAATTTTTATTATTATTATTATTATTATATGTTTATATTATTCTTATTATGTTTAGTTATTATTATTATTATTATTATTATTATTATTATTATATGTTTATTTTATTATTCTTATATTATATGTTTTATATTATTAATATTATTATTATTATATGTTTATTATTATTATTATTATATTATTGTTTTATTATTATTATTAGTTTTATTTATTTTATTATTATATTATATGTATTATATTATTATTAGTTTATTATTATTATATGTTTATTATTATTATTATTATTATTATATGTTTATTATTATTATTATTATTATATGTTTATTATTATTATTATTATTATTATTATATATGTTATTATATTATTATTATTATTATATGTTTATTATTATTATTATTATTATTATGTTTATTATTATTATTATTATTATTATTATTATTATTATTATATGTTTATTATTATTATTATTATTATTATTATATGTTTATTATTATTATTATTATTATGTTTATTATTATTATTATTATTATATGTTTATTATTATTATTATTATTATAATGATTATTATTATTATTATTATAATTATTATTATTATTATTATTATTATTATATGTTTATTATTATTATATGTTTATTATTATTATTATTATTATGTTTATTATTATTATTATTATGTTTATTATTATTATTATTATTATTATTATTATTATATGTTTATTATTATTATTATTATTATTATATGTTTATATTATTATTATTATTATTATTATTATGTTTATTATTATTATTGTTATTATGTTTATTATTATTATTATTATTATTATATGTTTATTATTATTATTATTATTTTTATTATTATATATTATTCTATATGTTATTATTATTATTATTATTATTATTATTATTATATTTTGTTTAATTATTATTATTATTATTATTATTATTATTATTATTATATGTTTATTATTATTATTATTATTATATTGTTTTTCTAATCCATCCCTTGTTCAAGGATACGGTTACCAACCAGGGTTAGTGTTAAAAAAAAAAAAATAATAATAATAATACAAACCAATATTAATGGAATATTAAACAAAAAATTCACACCCGAACGCGGCGCGAACGCCCGACTCCTGGGTAGGAAGTCAAGATATATGACAGAGAGAGAGAGAGAGATTAGTTAATACTCTTTCCCACTGAATGTTGTCAAGCAAATTTCCCGGGTTTTTCTGTCGTTAATTTCCTGTCTTCTCTCTTTCTTCTTCTTTCTTTCTCTATTCTGGAGTAAAATTTAGGGGAATTACCTGGACTCTATACTCTCTCTCTCTCTCTCTCTCTCTCTCTCTCTCTCTCTCTCTCTCTCTCTCTCTCTCTCTCTCTCTCTCTCTCATATATATATATATATATCTGCTTTGCTATGAATTTCTGACCACCTCGTTTAGCTGTGTGTCTGTGTAGTCAGTGTATCTAGGTAAAACACACACACACACACAGAAGAAGCTCGAAATAAACCAATTAATATTATTGTTATTACACACACACACACACACACATCTAAATATAGAGAAAGGTTACGAAAGTACTCACAAAAAACGGGAGTCCTTGGTGGCTCATAAAAAACGGAATCAGGAATTTCCGTTTGTGTTAAAGTTAGAATGATTTATTTTTCTTATATAAATTAAGGATATATTATTTTGTCTTCAGTATTTAAGAGTGGTTTATATATGATCTTATTTATTTATTTATTTTTATTATTATTATTATTATTATTATTATTATTATTATTGCACAGGGGGTCTAGAGGGTGTTTTTTTAAGCTTGATGGAGGTTTAGCAAGGAAACTAAGAGATTAATTATTTTTTTGTTGTCTACGTGAATGAGGGAGACAAAAGGCATAACTCCCTGCAGCGAGTGCCTCCCCCAGTTTTGAAAGAGTGACAGGGCCAAATTCAAGGGACGTTCGAGCTAAAATGCCTGGACACACAGTGTTTGAAGTAATTTAAGTCATAGGAAGAGGGAAAGGCTGATTCTGGGCGAGAGTTCCAGAGCTCAGCAGTTGAATAGAAGAAAGTCTGAGAATAGCGTTTCACTCTTGGGTTGGAGAGTTGCACAGAGTAGGGGTGGGATTGTGTTGCAAGGCGGGTACTACGTACCCTACGTAGAGGAGGTGGAGGAGGTATATAAATATATAGACCCCAAAAAATTGCCATTGTCCCCTTTAAAACAAAAACATTATCAGTGTCTCACAAACCCAGTAAAAATCCTGTTATTTCACATTCTAATTCTGATAGGCCTATTAGATTTAATATATTCATGTAATCAAATACAGCGAATACATATTAAAATATAATGAGATTCCACGTGCATGTTGAGGGATTTAATGGTACGTATTTAACCCCTTCTGTACCGGAAACGTCTTTTTTAGTTTATTCTGGCTCTATTTAGGCGATTTTGTGCAGCTTAAGAAGGATCTGTGGTAGTAAAATGGGTTGAGTGAGATAGTTCTAGGCCTGTTAATGGCCAGAGGTCCTTCCTAAGCTGAATACAATCATCTAATAGTTGCCATAATGTAAGGAAAAGGACGTTATGGTACGGAAAGGGTTAATGTATAAACTGTATGTTGTTGAGTGGCATACAGTCCAGGCATTTATATATCGCCTTGATAAATATCTCAGACTCAGACCAAGAGTGAGAGCGGTGGAAATGAGTTACTTGAGAAGTGCGTGCGGAGTTACATGGTGGGATAGACAGACGAATGAGGAAGTAAGAAGGAGGTGTGGTGTGGAGGTAGATGTGCTGGAAAGTGTGAAAAGGAACAACTTGAGATGGTTTGGCCATATGGAACGTATGGGAAGCGAGAGAATGACTAAGAGGGTGTACGAGAGCGAGGTGGAAGGACAGAGAGGGAGAGGTAGACCGAAGAAGAGGTGGATGGATGGAGTGAGGAAGTACATGAACGAAGGCGGTGCTGGTTGGGGGAAGGGGCGTCGACTGACTGGGGACAGAGGTGCATGGGGCGGTTCGTTCGTGGCCACCCCTTCGGGGATCACGGCGTCAGGCAATAGATAGATAGATAGATAAATATCTTTCCATGAATCCCTGACTGACTGCGTGTGTGCGCTCTGAAACTCTCTCCAGGAATAAATTTTTCCCTCTTCCTATGACTTAAATTGCTTCAAACTTTGCGTGTCCTCGCATTTTGCCTTGAACGTTCCTTGATTTTGGCCCTGTCACTCTTTCAACTCTGGGAGAGGCACTCGGCACAGGCAGTTCTGCCTTTTGTCTCCCTCACTCACATAAATATTATAAAATGTGACTATCAATATCTTTCATAGTAGGCCTACTATAATTTTGTTTTCTGGACTACAATCCCTCTAAAGCTGAAATCCTTCAGTTGATTATTATTATTATGAAGGAGGTGATATATTATTACTATTAGCATATTTTGTATTTGCAATATTAATATATTTATTTATGTTAACAATTAGCCTAAGAAGACCCATTAGTCTTGTTGTTCCTTTGTATGTGCGTTGCTCGTGAAATAATTTAGTTTATCCAATAAAGCACGTTTTCTCTGACATGTATTCATAGAAAACCTATTTATAGCGTTAACTAAAATATTTTGTAAATTTTTTAAGTCCTTACTGTATATTTATATTTTAAGCTTACTAAAACTCGGTTATATTATATTATATTATAATCATTTAACAAACTGGTATTTTTCCTTACATTTTCCAATATAATACCACTTATAAGTGATATCTATCGAAAATGTTGAGTTAACCAGGTGAGTCATCATATCGAGACAGAAGTTCCCTTGCTGCTGTTCGTTACACTCGTGCCTTCTTCTTCTTGATATTTATATGTGCAGTTTGCTCGGAGTATTTCAGATCTCCAGATTACTGCACAGGCATAGAGTTGCTTGCTGAGGGGAAGGGAAGTTTGTTAGTTGAAAGGGATCTAAAGATAGGATGTCTAAATAGTGAGTTTACATTCCTCCATCGGAAGTCTATTTACAGTGTTAGTATCTCTTATCTTAGTAGTGCGCGATAAAGGAATTATTGTGATCTAGTTAAAACTTATACTTTTTCACAAATTCAATAAGGAACAATGGCCTGTAAGGCTATTATGGAGAGGTCACATAAGCTAGGGTTAAGGTGGGATGATGGCATGTTGAAAATAGATGCCCATTTCTTTGGTCACAAAATAGGTTTTGTTGTAGACACTGGGTGTAATATAACTATAATCTCCGACAAGTATGTTGAGATGTGTGGTCTACAAAGTTCTTTTCGTAAAGAACTAAATACAGCTAGAACAGATAACATAACTGGTTATCTGGGAAACCAAGAAATTACGTTTGAAGGAGGTCTTGTACTTCATCCGTATGTTGGTCTGTTTAAAGTTTAAGCAGTTATTGGACAACGATGATAGCGTTATTGGTTGTGATGTCTTGATGACTCACCGAGCTAAGCTATGCATGAACCCTGATAACCCCTATCTTATCCTTAACGATCTGGATAATACCCCCTTTCCAAGAATAGCGGCTTTTCTCCCAGTCCGTATTCAGACGGCAATTTACAAGTGCCAGTTAGACACCGGGGCACCTACCCAATTGTGTTGTTAATGAACAAAAACATTATATAAAGGTTCGAAAATTGAAGAAAAAGGAATATATGCACGGTTTCACTGTCGAAGGAATGGTGGTGGAATGCCATTATCCTGATGTATTTGTTAAGCTTGGTTGTATTTCTACCCGTGTTACGGCAATTCCAATGGGTGATGTGTGTCCTCACCCAATGATTGGCATGTCAGTTTTGACGCAGTTCAAAACCATACAATTAACAGAATCCGGACACGGCATTACGACTCGTTTGGAGTACAAGGACGAATGTAAAGCAATAAATGAACAGATGCTGTCAGCTTTTGGAATTGTTTATGAACCGGAGGCTCCAAAAATCGTCACCAAACCTGCAGAGACTCCAAAAATACCATCCAAAAATTCAACCAAGCGCAACAGAAAAAACAACTAAAAAAATAACTCTTGTAAACTAGATAAAAGATGCACTCGTAAATAGGTAGCCTATAGATGATAACAATCCCCTTGGCCAGGGTGAGACACCACGTGACACCCAGCACCAAAATTCCACCCACGTATACACAGATGGATCACCCATCAGTATCAGTAATAACAACAGCAAATCTGTGTCTTCAGCATTATGGATCCCAAAATTTCACCTTACCATGGGATGGAAGCTACCCAAACAAACCACAGTGTTTACAGCAGAGCTCTATGGAGTCCTCCGTGCACTTGAAATCAACACCCTCCCAGTAAGTGCTTACACCATTTTCTGTGACTCCAAAAGTGCCATACAAGCCATCATCTATAACACCAAGACAAACAAGGAAATAGTATACCCTATGATCCAACTCCTCACCACCCTCCACTCTCAAGGATATACAATATCCCTCCAATGGGTACCCAGCCACATTGACATCCTCCATAATGAAATAGTGGATGGACTAGCCAAAGGGATGCACGCCTTCCACCTAACAACAGTCATACCCTACACCACAACCGACCGGACAAACATCCTCAGAGAAGACGTCCTCCAAGATTTCAAGGAAGAGTGGAAAATAACCATAGCTGGCACACAATACAGTAACATCAAGTCAGAGTGGTCAGTGTGGAAACACTCCATCTACAAGAACAAAGCCTTAAACACCGCTGCTCTCCGCCTCAGAACAGGACACACCAGACTGGGAGGGCATATTTACAGGATGGGACTGCAAGAAAATGAAAATTGTCCGTACTGCCTCACACCTGAGACAGTGGAGCATTATCTACTCCACTGCCACAGACATTACGGTGCCCGCACCCACCTCAGAAGTGTAGTAACCCAACAAGGAGGAACATTCAACATCAAGCATATCCTAGGTGGAGGAGACCTACCACAGCACAGCAAACATGTCATCGCATCAGCCCTAGGAACCTACATCAGAACAACAAACAAAATCACATGCATATAAAATTACCACCCAACTGAATCTGTACTGTACCACCACTGATCATCATCATCATCATCTCTGACCTCACCCTCACCTTGACTTGAATCACACAGTAGCCTACACATAGAGCAGTACTGTACTGTACCACCACTGATCATCATCATCATTTCTGACCTCACCCTTACCTTGACTTAAATCACCCTGACCTCAAAAGACAACGACAAACTTACCCCCCATATACAGTAGTATAAAATCCACCTTTACTATCTCTCCTAACCCCTATTATACTAACAATTGTTCTTTTCACCCCTCCTAAAACGCCTGTGCAGTAATCTGGAGACACCACAACCCTCCAAGCAAACTGCACATTTAAACAATAAGAAGAAGAAGAAGACCCTGGTAGGTTACAATGTATGGTTATTGGCCTAAATCTACCCATACTTTATCATAAATACTTTATCATTATACTTCACGTCAAATAAGTATTTGAAGAGGCGGTATTACTTAAACCAGTTGGTATTCATGAAGTTCCTAAGCAAAATAAGCATGGATCATTTCTATTTCCCAAATAATTTGGGTGCTTATGATTTTTTATCTCTTAATAAATGGAATACCTTTTTCTTGTTTACAATTATGATTTCAAGGGTTAACCCATTCAATACCGGTGATGTCTTTTCAATATTTTCTGGAAGAAGGGCCTCCAACAATAAACAGGCTTTCTGGAAGAAGGGCCTCCAACAATAAACAGGCTTTCTGGAAGAAGGGCCTCCAACAATAAACAGGCTTTCTGGAAGAAGGGTCTCCAACAATAAACAGGCTTTCTGGAAGAAGGGCCTCCAACAATAAACAGGCTTTCTGGAAGAAGGGCCTCCAACAATAAACAGGCTTTCTGGAAGAAGGGCCTCCAACAATAAACAGGCTTTCTGGAAGAAGGGTCTCCAACAATAAACAGGCTTTCTGGAAGAAGGGCCTCCAACAATAAACAGGCTTTCTGGAAGAAGGGCCTCCAACAATAAACAGGCTTTCTGGAAGAAGGGCCTCCAACAATAAACAGGCTTTCTGGAAGAAGGGCCTCCAACAATAAACAGGCTTTCTGGAAGAAGGGCCTCCAACAATAAACAGGCTTTCTGGAAGAAGGGCCTCCAACAATAAATAGGCTTTCTGGAAGAAGGGCCTCCAACAATAAACAGGCTTTCTGGAAGAAGGGCCTCCAACAATAAACAGGCTTTCTGGAAGAAGGGCCTCCAACAATAAACAGGCTTTCTGGAAGAAGGACCTCCAACAATAAACAGGCTTTCTGGAAGAAGGGCCTCCAACAATAAACAGGCTTTCTGGAAGAAGGGCCTCCAACAATAAACAGCTTTCTGGAAGAAGGGCCTCCAACAATAAACAGGCTTTCTGGAAGAAGGGCCTCCAACAATAAACAGGCTTTCTGGAAGAAGGGCCTCCAACAATAACAGGCTTTCTGGAAGAAGGGCCTCCAACAATAAACAGGCTTTCTGGAAGAAGGGCCTCCAACAATAAACAGGCTTTCTGGAAGAAGGGCCTCCAACAATAAACAGGCTTTCTGGAAGAAGGGCCTCCCACAATAAACAGGCTTTCTGGAAGAAGGGCCTCCCACAATAAACAGGCTTTCTGGAAGAAGGGCCTCCAACAATAAACAGGCTTTCTGGAAGAAGGGCCTCCAACAATAAACAGGCTTTCTGGAAGAAGGGCCTCCAACAATAAACAGGCTTCCTGGAAGAAGGGCCTCCAACAATAAACAGGCTTTCTGGAAGAAGGGCCTCCAACAATAAACAGGCTTTCTGGAAGAAGGGCCTCCAACAATAAACAGGCTTTCTGGGAGAAGGGCCTCCAACAATAAACAGGCTTTCTGGAAGAAGGGTCTCCAACAATAAACAGGCTTTCTGGAAGAAGGGCCTCCAACAATAAACAGGCTTTCTGGAAGAAGGGTCTCCAACAATAAACAGGCTTTCAACTATCCTTCTTAAACTGTACGAAATCGTCTAAATGTAGCTAGAATAAAACTAAAAAGACGTCGTCGGTACAGAAGGGGTTAATATATGGAAGGCCTTTTATTGTCTACTTGTATTTCAAGGGTTAAGGCCCACCTCATTTTGTTCTCTCTTTCTCCCTCTCTCTCAGGGTTGTATCCATTCGGCCCCATTCAGCTTACTGTTTTAAGACATTTATCTCCATCCAGGTGTCAATTATTATATGTTGTCTTATATTTAATAAAAACATTTTGACAGCAGGATAAATGTTTACATTTTTCGATAGCCGAGCCGGATTTCTCCATACAATGCTGGCTCGCTATCGCTCGCCAGGAAGAAATCGACACCTGTATGAGGATAAACGTATTAAAACAGTAGGCTGAATGGGGCCGAATGGATACAAGCCAGAGAAAGAGAGAAAAGGAGAGAACAAAAGCAGGTCACCCCCCTTAATGGATGAGGATTAATTGTATGAAGTTTTGCTATACCACACACAACAAAGCTACTCCAACAGCTTCCTCTCTCTCCAACACCCTTTCTCCTCTCTCAATACTCTTCGGAAAGTAGAAAGTAGATACGAGGTGCCGTTTAAAGGCTTATCCCTCAATACCTTCACCTGACCTGACCTGACCTATAGTGTTGTCTGTCTTTAGGAGAGAGAGAGAGAGGGGAAAGTATCCTTAGCTGTGTTCTTCCTGTGTTATATTCTTTATACTTCATAAGGAAGATAAAACAGAAATATCCTTAGCTGTGTTCTTCCTGTGTTATATTCTTTATACTTCATAAGGAAGATAAAACAGAAATATCCTTAGCTGTGTTCTTCCTGTGTTATATTCTTTATACTTCATAAGGAAGATAAAACAGAAATATCCTTAGCTGTGTTCTTCCTGTGTTATATTCTTTATACTTCATAAGGAAGATAAAACAGAAATATCCTTAGCTGTGTTCTTCCTTTGTTATATTCTTTATACTTCATAAGGAAGATAAAACA
The DNA here is from genome assembly GCA_032716605.1 of Paralithodes platypus. Lineage (NCBI taxonomy): Eukaryota > Metazoa > Arthropoda > Malacostraca > Decapoda > Lithodidae > Paralithodes > Paralithodes platypus. The sequence goes on from CM064512.1 coordinate 3,124,006, forward strand.
GAAATATCCTTAGCTGTGTTCTTCCTGTGTTATATTCTTTATACTTCATAAGGAAGATAACACAGAAATCTACAGCTGGAGGGAAACATGCCCACCAAAGGCCCAGAATATTGACCACGCTTATTTTGTTTAGGAAGGATAACAAAGGAGAGAGTTAACCCTCCTGAAAACTCCCCAGGTTTTGAGAGGGAGGGGGGTTGGGGAAGTGGAGTGAGGGAGGGGGGTTAGGGAGGTGGAGTGAGGGAGGGAGGTTTTGGGAGGTGGAGTGAGGGAGGGGGGTTGGGGAGGTGGAGTGAGGGAGGGGAGTGAGGGAGGGGGGTTGGGGAGGTGGAGTGAGGGAGGGGGGTTGGGGAGGTGGAGTGAGTTACAGAGGTTGAGGGTCAGGATTTCAGGATTTCAGGATTTCAGGATTTCTGGCCTACCTAACTATAACTGCTCTGCAGCCTATAACCCTTTGAGTACCAGCGACGTGTGTTATATTTTAGTCTGGCTATATTTAGACGACATTATGCAGCTTAGGACGGATCTAGGGTAGGTCTTCTTATAAGTGATATTTATCGAAAATGTTTAGATAGGCTACGATTTATGAGTTTATCGAGACAGAAGTTCCCTTGCTGCTGTTCGTTACACTCGTGCCTTACATTCCTCCATCGGTATTCTATGTACAGCGTTAACATCTAGTATCTTAGTAGTGCGCGATAAAGGAATTATTGTGATCTTGTTAAGACATAATTATACTTGTTCACAAATTCAATAAGTAATAATGACCTATAAGGCTATTATGGAGAGATCACATAAGCTAGGGTTAAGCTGGGTCAATGGAGTGTTGAGGTTAGATGCGCATTTCTTTGGTCACAAAATAAGTTTTCTGGTAGACACTGGAGCTGATGTAACCACAGTCTCCAAAAAATATGTTGAGATGTGTGGTCTACAAAGTGATTTTGTTAAAGAACCAAATGAAAATAGAACAGATATGAGAATTGGTTATCTAGGAAACCAAGACCTGATGTTTGAAGGAGGTCTTGTACTTCGTCCATACATTGCTGTATTTGAAGGAGGTCTTGTACTTCGTCCATACATTGCTGTATTTGAACAATTGGATGATTAGTTTTATGTTATTGGTTGTGATGTCTTGATGACTCACCGAGCCACTCTATGCATGGACCCTGATAATCCTTATCTTATCCTTAGAGATTTGGATAACACCCCCATTCCAAGAATAGCGGCCAGTGTCCCAGTTCATATTGAGACGGGAACTTATAAATGCCAGTTAGATACCGGGGCATCAGATGTATGCCTGTCCACATTAGTTATGCCAGTTAGATACTGGGGCATCAGATGTATGCCTGTCCACATTAGTTATGGATCAAGAGGAGCATCAACTAAAGGTTCAAAAGTTGAAGGAAAAGGGTCAAATGATAGGATTCAGTACTGATGATGAAGGAATGCAGTTTGAACACACTTATACTGATGTATCTGTTAAGGTTGGTCGTGTTTCTACCCTTGTTACGGCAATTCCAACTGGTAGTTTGTTTCCTCTCCCAATAATTGGCATGTCAGTACTGAAGCAGTTTAAAACTTTACAATTAACAAATTATGGTCACGGCATTTTTACTTGTGCGGCTTTCAAGGACGAATGTAAAGCAGAAAATGAAAAATACCTGTCATCTTTGGGAATTGTGTATGAAGCTCTAAAAGTCGTCACCAAACCTGCAGAGACTCCAACAATACCGTCCAAAACTTCTACCAAGAACAACAGAAAAACCAACTCAAAAAATAATGGTTTAAAACTAGATAAACGACGCACACATAAATAGGTGTATAGATGATTTCAATCCCCCTGGCCAACCACGTGACCCTGGCAGGTTACAATGCTGGGAAGGGATTTACTATAATATGAAGTTATAAGCGAGAAATAAAGAAAGGACTACAGGGGATTTACTCTACCGAAAAATGTACAAATTAATCTAAAAGGGGGATCTAATAGATGTTTCTTAAAATTTGATGGAGGTCTAGGGAGGAAACTAGACAAATAATGAATACATGCCAAAAATCGCCCAAAAGTGAACCATCCCCCCTTAAACCAAAAGTGAACCATCCCCCCTTAAACCAAAAGTGAACCAATCCCCCTTAAACCAAAAGTGAACCATCCCCCCTTAAACCAAAAGTGAACCATCCCCCCTTAAACCAAATGTGAACCATACCCCCTTAACCAAAAGTGAACCATACCCCCTTAAACCAAAAGTGAACCATCCCCCCTTAAACCCACTAAAAGTGAACCATCCCCCCTTAAACCCACACTAAAAGTGAACCATCCCCTCTTAAACCCACACTAAAAGTGAACCATCCCCCCTTAAACCCACACTAAAAGTGAACCATCCCCCCTTAAACCAAAAGTGAACCATCCCCCTTAAACCAAAAGTGAACCATCCCCCCTTAAACCAAAAGTGAACCATCCCCCCTTAAACCAAAAGTGAACCATCCCCCCTTAAACCACAAGTGAACCCACCCCCCCAAACCCAAAAGTGAACCATCCCCCCTTAAACCAAAAGTGAACCATCCCCCCTTAAACCAAAAGTGAACCATCCCCCCTTAAACCAAAAGTGAACCATCCCCCTTAAACCTTTACTGAGGGAGCACTCGCTACATTGTCTGTGAGTCTGTTCCAGTGATTAGTGTTCTGTGTTTAAGGGGAGATTTCCACTTGAGGGATTTTTTTCTTGACCCCTTTCTCCCTCATGTTTAGCCCCATTGCTTTTGGTATTATAAAACGTTTGCCCCATTAGTTTAGCGATTTTAAGAACTTTCACCCCATATTAAGACCTTTCGTGCAATTCAGGTGTCGATTTTATCCTGGCGAGCGATAGCGAGCCTGTAATTTAAGAGGAACCGGCCTTCGGCCGGGAAATTTTTCTACCGAAAAATGTACAAATTTATCTTGAAAGGGACTCAAGGGGGTGTAATTTTAAGCTTGATGGAGGTCTAGGGAACAAACTAAATACGTTGATGGAGGTCTAGGGAACAAACTAAATACCTTGATGGAGGTCTAGGGAACAAACTAAATACGTTGATGGAGGTCTAGGGAACAAACTAAATACCTTGATGGAGGTCTAGGGAACAAACTAAATACGTTGATGGAGGTCTAGGGAACAAACTAATACCTTGATGGAGGTCTAGGGAACAAACTAAATACGTTGATGGAGGTCTAGGGAACAAACTAAATACCTTGATGGAGGTCTAGGGAACAAACTAAATACGTTGATGGAGGTCTAGGGAACAAACTAAATACGTTGATGGAGGTCTAGGGAACAAACTAAATACCTTGATGGAGGTCTAGGGAACAAACTAAATACCTTGATGGAGGTCTAGGGAACAAACTAAATACCTCCCCTTAACAGTGTTCCCTGGCGTTTATCAGTGGTACCCTTTTAAGATTAGGACGCGTGTTGACACTTTATTCTGTCTATCATTAGACGATGGTGTGCAGCTTAGGAAGGATCTGGGGGCATTGTGAGGGTAAAGACGATCTCCGTTAACCCTCTGACTTCCACACACCCTTCCTAATCTGAATAAACTCGTCTTTTAATGGCCAGAGAACATAAAATAAATGAGTCATCGGATCTTGAAAGCGTTAAGGGGAGGTTTTTAGTTGATTCCCTAGACTTCCATCAAGCTTAACATTACTCCCCCTAGACCCCCTTTCAAGATAAATTTGTAAATTTTTCGGTAGAAAAATGTCCCGGCTGAAAGCCGGTTCCTCTTATATTACAGGCTCGCTATCGCTCGCCAGGATAAAATCGACACCTACATGGCACGAAAGGTCTTAAAATTGACAGAAATGGGTCGAAAGTTCTTAAAATCGTCAAAATAATGGGGCGAACGTCTTAAAATTTGAAAAGCAATGGGGCTAAACATGAGGGAGAAAGAAGTCAAGAAAAAAAAATCTCTCAAGTGGAAATCTCCCCTTAACCCTTTCACTACCGGGGATTTTTTTCAGCTGTTCTTGGACGATTGTGTGCAGCTTAGGAAGGATCTGTGGTTATTTACAGGGTTAATCGAGGTAGTCTGTCGCCTCACGTCCGTCCTAAGCTGTCAAAATCGTACAATAATGATGACCAGAGAACCGATTTTTTTTTTTTTTTTTTTTTTAAAGAGACAATGAACGGAGGAAGGAAAAACACAGATAAAACAAAAAGGTCCATGTGCCTAAAGGCATCCTCCATTCATAAAATGTTTGTAACAACTGGATTTAAACATTTGTAGATTGTAAGTTTGTGGAAAGCAATTCGAGGGAAGTGAATTCCAAAGAGTAGTAGCTCTGGGGATAAATGAATTCTGATAAGCAGAAGTTCTGCATTGTGGAGGAGAAGTGTAAATTCATGGGCGCTCTCAGCTGCCCTAGTTCTACGGGGAAAGATGTGGAGAGGCGGCACAATTGAAGCAAGTTCCTCGGAACAATTGCTGTGAAAATATCTGTAGAATAATGCAAGGGATGCAACGTTTCTTCGTATGGCTAATGTAGGAAGGTCCTGTGTGATTGCAGGGTTATTGATTAATCTAATAGCTTTATTTTGAATTTTGTCCAACTGCCTCAATGCAACCACTCCACTTCCACCCCACAGAGGTGAACAGTAATCCATCTGAGAACGCACATGACTTTTATATATTACGGCCAAATAACGTCATTGGATCTTGAAAGGGTTAATACTATAGAGATAAGGAATAATGCCCCCCCCCCCAAGGGTCAATATAAACACACAGCAATTAGGGTCAATATAAACACACAGCAATTAGGGTCAATATAAACACACAGCAATTAGGGTCAATATAAACACACAACAATTAGGGTCAATATAAACACACAGCAATTAGGGTCAATATAAACACACAACAATTAGGGTCAATATAAACACACAACAATTAGGGTCAATATAAACACACAGCAATTAGGGTCAATATAAACACACAGCAATTAGGGTCAATATAAACACACAGCAATTAGGGTCAATATAAACACACAACAATTAGGGTCAATATAAACACACAGCAATTAGGGTCAATATAAACACACAACAATTAGGGTCAATATAAACACACAGCAATTAGGGTCAATATAAACACAGCAATTAGGGTCAATATAAACACACAGCAATTAGGGTCAATATAAACACACAGCAATTAGGGTCAATATAAACACACAGCAATTAGGGTCAATATAAACACACAGCAATTAGGGTCAATATAAACACACAGCAATTAGGGTCAATATAAACACACAGCAATTAGGGTCAATATAAACACACAGCAATTAGGGTCAATATAAACACACAGCAATTATTATGATGTTTATTATTTTTTTAGTTAACGCTAATATAACCGTGGCATGTTTGTTGTTATCTATCAAAGGGGTCAGTGTCAATAACAACAACAACAACAACGCCGACGTATAGGCTACCTCAACAAGGCCATGGTGCCTATTTTGTTTGGTCTGGTAAATCATATACCGGTATTCATTATTTTGTTAGTTTCCTCGCTAGACCTCAATCAAACTTAAAAAACACTCCCTAGACCCCCTTTCAAGATAAATATGTACATTTTTCGGTAGAAAAATGTGCCGGCCGAACGCCGATTCCTCTTAAAAAACAGGCTCGCTATCGCTCGCCAGGAAAAAATCGACACCTAAATGGGACGAAAGGTCTTAATATTAAGAAAGGAATGGGGCAAAAGGTCTCAAAATCGCCCTACTAATGGAATGAACGTCTTAAAATATCAAAACTATTATGCTAAATTAACAATGGTATATTAACAATGGTATATTATACATGTGTCAGTCTAGATAACAATGGTATATTATACAACATGTGTCAGTCTAGAGAACAACATACATTTCAATACTAATATTTCCATTATTATCTTTCAAAAACCTAATCCTTGTAAATAATGAGTAATCAAGCTAACCTTTCTACCATTTAGGAAGGGTCAGCCAGGGAATAGGTGTGGAAACGTACAACCCATTTCCTCTAGCCCTTCTTGAGTTACAGAGGTCAGGGGGTCACGATTTCTGGCGTGCTAAGAGTAATCAAGCTAACATTTCTGTCATTTAGGAAGGGTCAGCCAGGGAATAGGTGTCGAAACGTACAGCCCATTTCCTCTAGCCCTTCTTGAGTTACAGAGGTTAGGGGTCACGATTTATGGCCTACCCAAAATGAATGGACTATATAATAATATTGGGTGAGGGCTGGTCCTATCCAGAGTGAGGTTTGGCATCCTCTGCTCAACTTAACCGTTTCTGTCTGTCTCTTTTACTGTCCTACGTTTCCTTCTGGGGGCAGGGGGCTAGGAATCCTCCTCCCCTTGGAAAATTCTCCTACTCATCGAGACAGAGTAGGGGACGAGGGAACGCGTAAGTGGTCCCGGACCCTGAGAATTGGAACCCTTGAATGTTGTTTCTGTTTGAGGTCTGCCTCGAGTCGGCCACCCCCAGATAAGGGGTATGAGCCTGAGTATATAGATAGATAGATAGATAGATAGATAGATAGATAGATACAATAAGGATGTGGATGGATAACTTTTCATCTTGACTAAAATGGTGTAGAAATGTCCCTAAATCTAAGAATTAATCAATAGTTTTGGGTTTGTGGGAGTATAAATATTTTATGTATTAATAAATTAGCAATTTGTTTAATAAATTATATATATATATTATATAGCAACTAATTGTTTAAGACTATTAATGTCACTAATTAAACCAGTGCCCGAATGTTACCCTGTGTGTGTACATACTGAGATAGGTAGGTACACACACACACACACACACACACACAAAAACACACACACACTTTATTTATCTATTGCCGGACGCCGTGATCCCCGAAGGGGTGGCCACGAACGAAACGCCCCCCGTGCACCTCTGTCCCCAGTCAGTCAACGTCCCTCCTCCCATTCAGCACCGCCTTCGCTCATATACTTATTAACTCCATCCTTCCACCTCTCACTCGGTCTACCTCTCCCTCTCATACTTATTTTTGTGAAAGTCTGAGCCTAATAAAAATATCCAATATTCTATTATCGTCACACTTTATGTAGAGTTCGGGAAGCCACCGTAGACGAAACGGCTGGATTTGGCGTTCAGACGATCAGACTCCATTGGGCCCTGGAAAAAAAAAAAATATATATATATATATATATACGGTAAATATATAAATATATTCAGTATATATGCATACGAAAATGGATGAATTGATAACGAAATTCCGCGCACTAACCATTACGCTATCCAAAGATACATTATTACTGTAGTCTATTCACTGTAAGTAGGCGAGAAATCAGGACCTCTACCCTCTGTAACTCAAACAGGGCTAGAGCAAATTGGCAGTAAATTACCACATCTATTCATTGACTGACTCTTCCCAAATGGTAGCAATATTAGCTCAATTACTCCAGTCGTTTTTGAGTTACAGGGGTTAGAGGTCATGATTTCTCGCCACTGACAACGAATAGACTATACCCTATGACAGTTGAGGGCATAGAATCACTGCTCTGAAGGACAGGGTCGTTTCATCGAGAGCCTTGATTGGCCAGGTAACAGGTGAACTATGCCATATATCACGTCCGGATGCCTTACCTGGTCCTAATCCATTGTAACTCCTTCACTATAGTCTGTTCATTCTAGAGGGCAGAAATCGTAACCTCTAACCTCTCATAACTCAAAAAAGGACTAGAGAAATCGAGCTCACATTTCTACCAAATTTGAAGACTTCGCTAAGGATTAGGTTAGAGCTTACGATTTCTACCCAAACTAGAATGAACGGACTATAGGATGACATATTTTATATTGAATTCTAGTTATCATTAGACAATATTATACTGTAACGTGTGTGTGTGCGGATGGCTGTGGCCTGATGAAGTTCATCCGCCTCTCTATTTTGCCTTGGGGTGGGTGTTTGACTGTCTCTCTATAGTTTTCATATATCTGTGTTAATTTCAACTCTTTTCACATGTGTGTGTGTGTGTGTGTGTGTGTGTGTACAAAGGAGTACAAAGGAAATCAAGCAACAACAAGTCTAGTGACCCCTCTAGGCTACTTGTCCTCCAAAACACTGAGGATCAAGTGTCCAAACAGTGATTTAGAGTGGGTAAGGGAAAATTGGAAAGGGAACTACTGCCCTGGAACTAATGTCCGTGGCAGGATTAGGAAGCTAGTAGGGGACAGATGGGTTAGGGTGTGTGTGTGTGTGTGTGTGTGTGTTATACGTACCTTAGTAACATGAGCCAACAAGGCATGAGCAGATCTACACCTGTTCCCCAGTGATCGTTGTAGAGTCTCTCCCGCCACCACTAGTTCAGCATCCAGGGCTGTTACCAAGCTATCCAGCGCTGACACCTGCGAAGAAGACGGTTGTTAGATGTATTGAAGTGTATTATCCTGTAAAATACACTTGTTTAATTGACCACTAACATAACATTTTATACAAAGAAGTATGAGCAGTTATAACGCAATTATCTCATGGTTGTAATCGCATAACCTCCATGCAACGTAAAAATATTGTCTCTATGCTGAACTCTACAGCATCCGGTGTTATGGCATTATACATTCATATTGTCGTGTTTGACTGTGTCATATAATGCTTACGTATCACACAGACCAACTTATGGTCTGAAAGGTAGTCGGATGGGCAACCTTGGTTAAGGGGAGGTATTTAGTTTGTTCCCTAGACCTCCATCAAGCTTAAAATTACACCCCCTTGAGTCCCTTTCAAGATAAATTTGTACATTTTACGGTATACAAATGTCCCGGCCGAAGGCCGCTTCCTCTTAAATTACAGGCTCGCTATCGCTCGCCAGGATAAAATCGACACCTGAATTGCACGAAAGGTCTTAATATGGGGTGAAAGTTCTTAAAATCGCTAAACTAATGGGGCAAACGTTTTATAATATCAAAAACAATGGGGCTAAACATGAGGGAGAAAGGGGTCAAGAAAAAATCCCTCAAGTGGAGATCTCCCCTAAGTTATCCCAAACTGTGATACACCGCAACAAGGGCACTGATTTCCCACAAGTCACTGATATGGCCAATCCACACAAACCCAAGCTCAGATGTTGCCGACACAAACGTGGCACTGATTTCCCAAAGTCACTGATATGGCCAATCCACACAAACCCAAGCTCAGATGTTGCCGACACAAACGTGGCACTGATTTCCCACAAGTCACTGATATGGCCAATCCACACAAACCCAAGCTCAGATGTTGCCGACACAAACGTGGCACTGATTTCCCAAAGTCACTGATATGGCCAATCCACACAAACCCAAGCTCAGATGTTGCCGACACAAACGTGGCACTGATTTCCCAAAGTCACTGACATAGCCAATTCAAGCTCAGATATTGCTGACACCAACATAGGCCCTAACTGACTAGCCAATCAATATCCTCCATTGAATGCTGACCGATCTCTTTCCAAGGGGGTGTCCTCTCTTACTAAGCTATAGAATGAGTTCAGTCATAAGCCATAACAAGTGTGCATCCATTGTAACTTTTGCACCTTCATAGCCAAACTCTGAAGGATTTAGGGTCGTTTATAGTACTGTACTGTCGTATCTCGTTTGTGTTCGATGCAGATTGAGATGGGTGTATACTTATTAGGGTTTGTGACTGTACCTGTGATGTACAATCAGGTGAGTTATAGTCATATTCCAGGGTAAGCTTGATGGTGTGCCTTGTCTGTCCTATCTTGTCATCATCCCTTCCTTCCTTACTTCCCCCCTCCCTTACACCTTTCTTTCTTACTCCATCCCTCCTTCCTTCCTTCCTTCCCTTCCTTCCTTCCTCCCTCCCTTACACCTTTCCTTCCTTACTCCCTCCCTCCCTCCCTCCTTCCTTCCTTCCCTTCCTCTTTCCCTTACACCTTTCCTTCCTTACTCCCTCCCTCCCTCCCTCCTTCCTTCCTTCCCTTCCTTCCTTCCTCTTTCCCTTACACCTTTCCTTCCTTACTCCCTCCCTCCCTCCCTCCTTCCTTCCTTCCCTTCCTTCCCTTCCTCTTTCCCTTACACCTTTCCTTCCTTACTCCCTCCCTCCCTCCCTCCTTCCTTCCTTCCTCCCTCTCTTACACCTTTCTTTCTTTTTTAATCCGTCCCTCCTTCCTTCTCTTTCTTCTTTAATTCTTCCCTCACACCATTCCTTCCTGACTCCCTCCGCCCTTCCCTCTCTTCATTCTGCCTTCCCTCACACCATTCCTTTCTTACTTGCTTCCTCCATCCGCCCTTCCCTCCCTTCCTTCCTTCCTTCTTCCTTCCCTCCCACCTTTCCTTTCATACTTACACCCTCCCTATGCTCTTCCTTCCTTCCTTCCTTCCATCCCTCTCTCCTTCCTCCCTCCCCCACTCTCATACCTCCCTTCCTCCCACCCTTTCTTCTTACCTTCCTCCCCTCCTTCCCTCTTACTCTTCCACCTACACTCCTCCCTCCCCCTCCCTCCCCCCTTTCTCTCCCCTCCTTCCTACCTACCTCACAACTCCCCCAGATCCCCATAAGCAACTAAATGACCAATACTGTTTGCATAGAGTGTCTTCCTCCCTTCCTTTCCTCATCCCCCTCCCTCTTTCCCCCCTCTCCCCCCCCCCCTTTCCCTCCCCCCTCCCTCCCTATCCCCCGACTCCCCCACACACTCCTCAGGTCCCCATAAGCACCTAAATGACCTATACTGTTTGCATACGTAGTGAGGAAGTCTTTCATTCTTAAAGTCGATGGGGTAGTTTGCTGGACATTGATATCCAAGGTTTTATGGGGTTTTGGAGACATCAGACTGAATAAATGTGTGTGTGTGTGTGTGTGTGTGTGTGTATGTGTGTGTGTGTGTGTGTTAGAGAGAGAGAGAAAGAGAGAGTCGGTAGAAGGGTTGAATTGTGTATATTTGTGTGAATTTTCTTTAAATTTCTATTCTGCATACGTACATACATACATACACACAAATATGAATACAATAAGCAAGTCTCTCTCTCTCTCTCTCTCTCTCTCTCTTACTATCTATCTTTTTATCTGCTTGGCTACCTATCTATTTATCTATCTATTTGCTTCATTTTTTCTCTCTCTCTCACTCACTCACTCACTCACTCACTCTCACTCACTCACTCTCACTCTCTCTCTCTCTCTCTCTCTCTCTCTCTCTCTCTCTCTCTCTCTCTCTCTCTCTCTCTCTCTCTCTCGTTATCAGCACCCCAGCACCGGTAAGGAAAGCATGGGAAAGGTGTGGTTCCCTCGGAGAGCCTTTATCACAGGTATATATTATTATGGTGTGTGTGTGTAGGTGTGTCGCGCCAGAGAGAGATTTACATAGCTTTACATATATACACTGGCCACACAGACCTTACGATCCAAAGGAGTGGTCAGGACTTAATTCTAGTAGAGATGGCATATCCGATAGAAAAGGAAAGTTGAAGAGAGAGAGAGAGAGAGAAAGACTGACCACACAAACCTTACGATCCAAGCGTGGTAGCAAAGACTTAATACTAGTAGTCATAGCAATAATCCCAAATAAAGAAACTTGGAAGAAAAATATTGCAAGTTAGATAGCTCTCTCCCCACCCTCCATTCCCTCCGGCAATATACCTTTAGAAATGAACCCCCCCATGCAAGTGTTGGATGTTGCCTAAAAGACTTTATATATACAATTATAATTGTGAATCCACCGTAACTCTACCATGATTCACAATAAATATCCTAGTGTTCTACAACAAGTCAATATTATCATAAAATTACCATAGGAAGCCACTCAGGAAAGTCTTAGGTGGGTGGGGGGGGGTGGGGTGGGGGGGGGGCATAAATCTCAGTATAATTCCTCCTCAAGTATTGTGAGTCAAATGGTTTGCTTGTTTTTACTTTATTCATTTTGGTTTAATGAGAAGCGCAGTATGTAGCCTGTACCTATGTGTGTGTGTGTGTGTGTGTGTTTATGTTTATATGCGAGTCTCTCTCTCTCGCTCTCTCTCTCTCTCTCTCCACTCCTCTCTCACTCGTCTCTCGCTCCTCCTCTCTCTCTTTCTCTCTCTCTCACCTTCAGCTTCTCTCTTCCTCCTCTCTCTCTCTCTCTCTCTCTCTCTCTCTCTCTCTCTCTCTCTCTCTCTCTCTCTCTCTCTCTCTCTCTCTCTGTGTGTGTGTAAGTGTATGTGTGTATCAGTGAGGGAGTCAGTGTGTGAGTATGTGTGTAACAGTATTTGTACCCCTGTGTGTGTGTGTGTGGCGCGTATCGTCCCCAAAAAGGAGTTGTTTTGCAGAGATTTATTCTTTTATACCCCGTGTCAAATATTGGTGTCATCGTAGGTGGAGATCTTTACCTTAATTTTATATTATATTTTGATATTAATGGTTCGAATCCTGGCAGAATCACATGCATTAATTAATTTCATATTATTGGTGTTAAGAACGATGTTAAAAATGGTACAAATATTACTGCTAATTATTGTGTTAATGTTAATAATAATAATAATAATTTAACTATATAAACAAAATCACTACTATTCTATATTATTAAATCAGTTTGTGTGTTTGTTTGTCTGTGTGTTCTTCATAGGCGGCCGCAGTTTTGGACCTGGGGAGCTGACACTTTGCATGTGGGTGTCAATTGACCTGGGTCAGGTCATAGAGGGGGCGAGGCCACGATCGGAGGTCGTTTCGAGGCCGAAATTGAAAGAAGAAAAAATGGAAAAATGGCCTTCTCTCTCTCTCTCTCTCTCTCTCTCTCTCTCTCTCTCTCTCTCTCTCTCTCTCTCGGGTCCTCTCCCTCTCTCCTCCTCCCCCCAATCTCCTCTCATCTCTCTCGTCTCTCTCTCTCTCTCTCGCTCTTCCCTCTCTCTCTCATCCTCCCCTCTCCCTCCTCTCCCTCCCTCACTCACTCTCCACTCCCTCTCCACTCTCTCTTCTCTCCTCCTCTCCTCGTCGTCATACCTCGCTCCTCTCTCCCCCTCGTCCTCCTCTACACAGCGCTCTCTCCCCTCTCCCTCTCTCTTCATCGTCTCAATCTCATCCTTTTCCTCCCTCTCTTCTCATCTCTCTCCTCCTCTCTCTCTCTCTCTCTCTCTCTCTCTCTCTCTCTCTCTCTCTCTCTCTCTCTCTCTCATCTTATCAGGAGGCGAAGTCACACAATTCCTAATCTAGACCCTCCACCCATTGTTGCTTATAGGCACACACACACACACACATCACCACCACACACACACACCACACAACACACACACACACACACAACACACACCTACAACCACACCCACACCCCTACACCCATTAGCCGCTCAGTCCTCTCTCACAGCACACACACACCTACACACACCACACCATACACCATTAGCCGCTCAGTCCTCTCTCACAACACACACACACCTTACCACAACACACACACCCATACAACCCTTAGCGCTCAGTCTCTCTCACACACACACACACACACACACACACACACACACACACACACACACACATACACCATTAGCGCTCAGTCTCTCACACACACACACACACACACACACACACACACCTACACACACACATTAGCACTCAGTCATACAAACACACTGTTACATTAACACGACCCCCACAGACACACACACATTAGGATTCACAGTCAGATTGAAACACATACACACATACACATAAACACATACACAGTTAGGCAAAGTTAGATAATTGTAACTCAGGAAGCGGGACAATACGAGCCTAAAAAGCTCAACTCCTGTATACTACAAATAGGTAAATACAAATAGGTAAATACAAATAGGTAAATACAAATAGGTAAATACAAATAGGTAAATACAAATAGGTAAATACACATAAACACATACTTATACAGGATTAATTATGCGTATGGGAAGAATGCATTATTAAGACACTGTATTATTTTCACTTTGACCCCTTTTTTTAATTAGTTGATAAATACAGGGCTAATAACTTTTTTGGTTTTTAATTTCAAAAGATATCCCAATTTAGCCAAGAATTGTATCTTTTGAAATTTGGGTGGATTTTACAATATTTGATATAGATAGCCTACTCCAAGAACACATACACACACACACACACACACAGTACACACACACATGGTTCCAACATAGGAGACCAACTCACACCTCCGCCCATTGACACTCACACGCCCACACATGGGGAGAGAGAGAGAGAGAGAGAGAGAGAGAGAGAGAGAGAGAGATAGAGAGAGAGAAATGACATGACAGACAGACAGACAAAGGGTTGGTTTAGATAGTTTGAAGCCCTATTACTACTAGAGGTCCTTCCTAAGCTGAATAAAACCATCTAATAGTTGCCAGAATAGGATGGAAAGGACGTCCCTGGTGCTGTATGGGGTTAAGGGGAGGTATTTAGTTTGTTCCCTAGACCTCCATCAAGCTTAAGATTACACCCCCTTGATCCCCTTTCAAGATAAATTTGTACATTTTTCGGTAGAAAAATGTCCCGGCTGAAAGCCGGTTCCTCTTAAATTACAGGCTCGCTATCGCTCGCCAGGATAAAATCGACACGTAAATGGCACGAATGGTCTTAAAATTGACATAAATGGGACGTGGGTTCTTGAAATCGCCAAACTAATGGGGCGAACGTCTTAAAATGTCAAAAGCAATGGGGCTAAACATGAGGGAAAAAGGGGTCCAGAAAAAAATCCTCCAGGTGAAAATCTCCCCTTAAAAGGATGATATCGTGTCATGTGAACCAGAATTAATTAAATAACAGATTAAATAGAACACAAAGAGCACCCTGGTATTGCAAGTGTTGATCATACTGGGTTGCAGGCCTCTAATGGGTTGCAAAGAGCACCCTGGTATTGCAAGTGTTGATCATCCTGGGTTGCAGGCCTCTAATGGGTTGCAAAGAGCACCCTGGTATTGCAAGTGTTGATCATACTGGGTTGCAGGCCTCTAATGGGTTGCAAAGAGCACCCTGGTATTGCAAGTGTTGATCATACTGGGTTGCAGGCCTCTAATGGGTTGCAAAGAGCACCCTGGTATTGCAAGTGTTGATTATACTGGGTTGCAGGCCTCTAATGGGATGCAAAGAGCACCCTGGTATTGCAAGTGTTGATCATACTGGGTTGCAGGCCTCTAATGGGTTGCAAAGAGCACCCTGGTATTGCAAGTGTTGATCATACTGGGTTGCAGGCCTCTAATGGGTTGCAAAGAGCACCCTGGTATTGCAAGTGTTGATCATCCTGGGTTGCAGGCCTCTAATGGGTTGCAAAGAGCACCCTGGTATTGCAAGTGTTGATCATCCTGGGTTGCAGGCCTCTAATGGGTTGCAAAGAGGAGACTATAACGTATTTGGGGGTCTGATGGTTGCTGTGTCATGATGTACCTTTAAGGGGAGGTTTTTAGTTGATTCCCTAGACTTCCATCAAGCTTAAAATTACTCCCCCTAGACCCCCTTTCAAGATAAATTTGTACATTTTTCGGTAGAAAAATGTCCCGGCCAAAGGCCGGTTCCCCTTAAATTACAGGCTCGCTATCGCTCGCCAGGAAAAAATGGACACCTAAATGGCACGAATGGTCTTAAAATTGACTGAAATGGGGCGAGGGTTCTTAAAATCGCCAAACTAATGGGGCTAGCGTCTTTAAATCTCACAAGCAATGGGGCTAAACATGAGGGGGAAAGAGGTTCAGAAAAAAAATCCTCCAGGTGGAAATCTCCCCTTAACAGCACCTGTTGTCATTACCCACCCTTGCTTCGGTGCTATCATTCCTGACTTCAGTGCTATCTTTGCTTACTTCACTGATTTCCTTCTTTACTTCACTTCTATCTGTATTTCAGTTCTATTATGCCTTATTTCAGTTCTATTATGCCTTATTTCAGTTCTATTATGCCTTATTTCAGTTCTATTATGCCTTATTTCAGTTCTATTATGCCTTATTTCAGTTCTATTATGCCTTATTTAAGTTCTATTATGCCTTATTTCAGTTCTATTATGCCTTATTTCAGTTCTATTGTGCCTTATTTCAGTTCTATTATGCCTTATTTCAGTTCTATTATGCCTTATTTCAGTTCTATTATGCCTTATTTCAGTTCTATTGTGCCTTATTTCAGTTCTATTATGCCTTATTTCAGTTCTATTATGCCTTATTTCAGTTCTATTATGCCTTATTTCAGTTCTATTATGCCTTATTTCAGTTCTATTGTGCCTTATTTCAGTTCTATTATGCCTTATTTCAGTTCTATTATGCCTTATTTCAGTTCTATTATGCCTTATTTCAGTTCTATTATGCCTTATTTCAGTTCTATTATGCCTTATTTCAGTTCTATTGTGCCTTATTTCAGTTCTATTATGCCTTATTTCAGTTCTATTATGCCTTATTTCAGTTCTATTATGCCTTATTTCAGTTCTATTATGCCTTATTTCAGTTCTATTGTGCCTTATTTCAGTTCTATTATGCCTTATTTCAGTTCTATTATGCCTTATTTCAGCTCTATTATGCCTTATTTCAGTTCTATTATGCCTTATTTCAGTTCTATTGTTCCTGACTTCACTTATATCCTTATTTTACTTCATTTCCATTGTTCCTTATTTCAATTCTATCATTTCTTATTTCAGTTCTTTTATTCCTGACTTCTAGGGACTGGAGTTCTCGAATAGGGGCTCCAGTCCTGAAAATGCACTTGCCTTACAGTGTGCTGGCTTACTAATCCAGAAGGGTTGATAGCCTCTGAAGTCCTGTTTTAACTAAATAACTAAGGGATCTGCCTCGTGTGGGCTACAGATCCTATAGTAAGTAATCTTGGACCTCTGGTGTGGGGCAGTAGCACTTTGGCAGATTTCCATTCTTCTTCTGTTTTTATGTTCATATTGGGATAATAACACACAAAAAAGCCACTCCAACAGCTTCCTCTCTCTCCAACACCTCTTCTACCCTCTCTACACTCTTCAGAAAAATAGGAAAAGTAGAATGTAGATACGAGGTGCCGTTGTAAAGGCTTATCCCTCAATACCTTCACCTGACCTGACCTGGGCCAGGAATCATGTCTTGGGAGTGTACACGCACACACAAACGATCCCGTGTATTCCTTGTAACTCCCTGTATCTGAAGTCCTATTTTAACGAATTATACACTATTCTATTCCCTACCCCCCCCCCCCCCCCACACACACAAGTTTCCCATTATATTCCTTGTAACTCGTTGTATCTGCCATTTTATTCCCTAACAGCCCTCCCCCCACACACACACACACACAAGTTCCCTAATGTATTCCTTGTAACTCGTTGTATCTGCCATTTTATTCCCTAACAGCCCCCCCCCCTCCCCCCCCACACACACACACACAAACGTTCCCTAATGTATTCCTTGTAACTCGTTGTATCTGCCACTTTATTCCCTAACAATCCCCCCCCCCCCCCCCCCCCCCACACACACACACACACACACAAACGTTCCCTAATGTATTCCTTGTAACTCCTTGTCTCTGTCATCTCTCTCCCCACCCACACACCCCAGAGGACCTACTGTAAGTGCCTCGTCATATGATAAATGATGCACAGACCTCCTCCAATGGATCACAATGGTTCTCTCTCTCTCTCTCTCTCCCTCTCTCTCTCTCTCTCTCTCTCTCTCTCTCTCTCTCTCTCTCTCTCTCTCTCTCTCTCTCTCTCTCTCTCTCTCTCTCTCTCTCTCTCTCTCTCTCTCTTCCTCTCTCTCTCTCTCTCTCTCTCTCTCTCTCTCTCTCTCTCTCTCTCTCTCTCTCTCTCTCTCTCTCTCTCTCTCTCTCTCTCTCTCTCTCTCTCTCTCTCTTTGTCTTAAACCCTAACATATTTTGTTTATGTTTTGTTTTTTTAGATTTAAGGGTGGACTGCCTTGTAGCGACTGCAATGTCTGTATAGTCTGTGTATCTTTGTAACTCTATGTAACTCACTCACTCTCACACTCCTGTTGGGCCTTCCTAAGCTGAATAAAATCGTGTAATGTTAGCCAGAATGAAAGGTATAAAGTGTCCTTGTATAAACTGTCTTGATAGCGTAATGCGTAAGTGCGCGGAATTTCGATGTGAGTATCCTAGGTTCGAGTGCTTGGAGTGCCACATGTTATTGTTGATTTCGTTAATTGCCGACTTGCGAGTTTCGTTCTATAAGGAAGTTGGAGCTGTAGACATCGATATTTAACAGAATGACGAGCTAAAATAAGGTCGTAGTACATTCATAAATACATTTAACCCAATTCAACATACCCTTTATCCATCAGAAGCCTACATTATTATTGCATTTCTGTTTAATATCGATGTTTAAGGCTCCAACTTCCTTATAGAATGAAACTCACAAGTGGTCAATTACGTTTAGATGTGAAGTTGGTTGGTGGAGAAAATATGATGATACTGAAGAGTGAAGGGTGTCTGTATGAGTGGAACTGATCTAGAGCGTCCCACAACTGGACTGACTAGCGATAGGAGTAATCGCGTGGACGTAGCCCCAATTATCTGATGTTAAACTGATTTACCATTAGCCGAACAACACCCCAAGAGAGTGTGTGGGAGAGAGTCTGTCTGTGTGTGTGTCTGTCTGTGTGTGTGTGTGTGTGTGTGTGTGTGTGTGTGTGTGTGTGTGTGTGTGAAAGAGAGAGAGAGTGAGAGAGATAATGATCAATGTATCTTAATGTACACCAGTCAGCCCTTCAACCTGACCAATTACTACTGCCCATATATTAAGGGACTCTAACCCTAGGCTGACCGTGTTGTCTGAGTCACCTTTTAAAGGGAGATGGCTGGTTTTTATGGTCCCCCTTCTTCCTCATGTTTAGCCCCATTATTTGTCTGATTTTATGACGTTCGGCCCATTAGACCTTTCGACCCATTTCTTTGTATATATTTAAACTTTTAGTTTTGAGATTTTAAGTCGTTCTTTCCGTTAGTTTGGCGACTTTGAGACCGTTCGCCCCATTTATGCCTCTAATTTTAGAAGGAAAAGGCCTTCGGCCGGGACAGTTTTCTATCGAAAAATGTACAAATATATTTTGAAGGAGGGTCTTGGGTTTTTTTTTTTTTTTTAAAGTTTGAAGTTTGATGGAAGTCTAGGGAGGAAACTAAAATTAATAGTGAAATATATATAAATGAGCAAATAAATCCCCCCCCTCCCCCCCCCCCCCCCTAAATGACTGTAACCCTAGGCTGACCGTGTTGTCTGATTAACCTTTTAACCTTATCTGGTGCGAGGGCGGGGCGTTATGGTGAGTCATAATTATAATCAACAAATATATGAGGCGAAACATCTTAATATCTCCAAAGTAATGAAGTGAGACAGGGGTGCTGTTTCACGTCATTAGTTTGGAGATTGTAGGAAGATTCACGAAGTTTTGAGATTATAAGACGATTCACCCCTTTTTTAATGTTGGTTTTTTTTTCTGGGTGGGCGATGAGCCTATAATTTATGATTATTAATATTTTTGTTTTGTTTTACGAATAATGAACATATTTAGCTTGAATGTGTGTGTGTGTGTGTGTGTCGATATTTGTTCTGGGTTTGATGATAACGAGCCTATAATTTAAGATTTTTTATTTTTTTATTTTTATTTTTATTTGTTTTTAGCGAATAATGAGTAATGACCCTCAAAACGTCGCACCGGATTATGTTAATATCGGCAACGCCTCTCTCCCCCTGATTATGTGACTTGTGGAATGGGCTTCCCCGAGACGTTATAGACTGCAGCACCGTTGATTCGTTTAAACTCCGCTTAGACAAATATCTCGCATCAAACTCGCGACTGACTGCGTTTGTAAATTAATAACTTTATTTTATCCCCCCCTCAGTTACTAACCCATCTGTCCCCTACTAACTTCCTAATCCTGCCACGGACATTAGTTCTAGGGCAGTAGTTCCCTTTCCAATGTTCCCTTACCCACTCTAAACCACTGTTTGGACACTTGATCCTCAGTGTTTTGGAGGACAAGCAGCCTAGAAGGGTCACTAGACCTGTTGTTGCTTGATTTCCTTTGTACTCCTTTGTACTTTGTATTACGGCTACGATTAGGCGATTTACTTTACATAAGGAAGGTATGCAAGGGGTAATTATAGTGCCCATAGTAATATACCCATTAAAGGTATATTGGTAGTGATAAATCCAAGACAGGTATTATTATTTAGTACATTGTAGCCGATTGTACAGGCGGCCAAAGAAGTGAAATAAGTGAAATATGTGAAATAAGTGAAATAAGTGAAATAAGTGAAAGAAGTGAAATAAGTGAAATAAGTGAAACGCGGCACCAATTATGTTTCGATCAATCATTAGTATAAGCAATATCTAAGCATAAATTCATCGTTTCGAGTGAGGTATACAAACATGTTCCTATTTTTAAACACCCTTTTCAACATCTGACAGACATTAATACAGCACACAGCGAGCAAAACGTAATGACAGCGGAGACACGACTTATTTAGGCAACTGTACCATAGTGTATTGGCTTTGTATGACCTCTGTACCTGTATAACCCTTTTGTATGTTTTTCCTATGTGGATGAGTGAGACAAAAGGCAAAACTGCCTGTGACGAGTGCCTCCCCCAGAGTTAAAAAAATTATCAGGCCAAATTCAAGGAATGTACGAGCCAAAATGCCTGGACACACGGAGTTTGAAGTAATTTGAGTGATGGGATGAGGGAAAGATGGATTCAGGGAGAGAGTTCCAGACCTCAGCTATTGAATAGAAGAAAGATGGGGAATATCGTTTCACTCTTGGGTTGGAGAGTTGAACAGAGTAAGGGTGGGATTGTGTTGCAAGTTGGGTGCTACCTGTACTCTACATAGAAGAGATGATATACACAGGGAAAGCTTTGAGGAACATTGATATTGTAATAGCGCTAGGGGTATAATCAACTGTATTCATTGTCCTTTAATGTTTGCCTTACCCTTCCAGTTAAGGACCGCACATTGTGTTCTAGCCTTAATGATATGGGCACTTCAGTTACTATTGGCATTGTGATTCTATTCTTCCACCTTTACCCCCTCCCCCCCTCTTACGTAACCTACGCATCTCAGTGTTTAGTCTGACCATATACGACTGTTCCGTTCTGTCACCAGTGGGATAAAGGAAGTGATGTTTAAGGTGACCAATATACGACCGTTCTTCTTCTTCTACAGTGACGTACCTTCTGTGTGTGTTTATCGGGAGTTGTTATTAGGCCTCTTGGTTGGTTCATGTCAGCAGTGGGTTGGTTTATAGGGGAGGTTTTTAGTTTGTTCCCTAGACCTCCCATCAAGCTTAAAATTACACCCCCTAGAACCCCTTTAGGGTTTTAGTTTGTTCCCTAGATCTCCATCAAGCTTAAAATACCACCCCCTAGACCCTCTTTCAAGATAAATTTTTACATTTTTCGGTAGAAAAATGTCACGGCCCAAGGCCGATTCCACTTAAGTTACAGGCTCGCTATTGCTCGCCAGGAAAAACTCGATAACTAAATGGGACGAAAGGTCTTAAAATTGACAGAAATGGGGCGAAAGGGTTTTGTATTGTCTGGACACCCCTTCTCTCTCGTGTTTAGCTCCATTAAGCTGACCATATACGAGTGTCCCTTTCTCTACAGTGACGTATCTGCTGTACATGCCACTTGGGTGTGTGTTTATCCCGAGTTATTAGGTCTTTCGTTTGGCTCAAGTCAGCAGTGGGTTTAAAGGGAGTGAACTTTAATACTTTATGTCCTTGTCTGTGTGTGTGGTTGTTGTTGTGGTGGTTGTTGTTGTGGTTGTAGTTGTTGTTGTTGTTGTTGTGGTGGTTGTTGTTGTTGTTGTGGTTGTAGTTGTTGTTGTTGTGGTTGTTGTGGTTGTTGTTGTGGTTGTAGTTGTTGTTGTGGTTGTTGTTGTGGTTGTTGTTGTGGTTGTTGTTGTTGTTGTGGTTGTTGTTGTGGTTGTTGTTGTGGTTGTTGTTGTTGTGGTTGTTGTTGTTGTGGTTGTTGTTGTTGTTGTGGTTGTTGTTGTTGTGGTTGTGGTTGTTGTTGTCGTTGTTGTGGTTGTTGTGGTTGTAGTAGTTAATATTGTTAATGGCAGTGTAATCCTATTCTTTCATCTTTTCCGCCCTTACGTAAGATAGACATCCGACTGTTTAATGTGACCATATACGACCGTTCTTTTTCTACAGTGACGCATCTTCTGTACTTGGCTCCCTTTCTCTCTCGTGTTTAGCCCCATTAAGGTGACCATATACGATTGTCCTTTTCTTTACAGTGACGAGATGTGCTACACCAAATTCGTCACCATAATCACCATCACCACTTACAAAGCCATCAACATCACCATAATCACCACCATCATCATCAATTCAACCTCATTCACCAACATCATCACTACAACACCACCACCACCACCCTTACCCCCGTCCTCCCCCTACGTAAGGTAAACACACACCCCTATATACAGTACTGTGACCTTCCCTATCTTGACCTTACCTCTACCAGTGACAGGAACCATCAGTACAGTCACCCACATAAGATCTATATCGTATTAACCCTTTCAAGTTCCGATGGCGCATTTCTTTTCCATCATCTGGCTATTATTAGACGATATTATTTAGTTTATGAAGGGCCTCCAGCAATCAACAGGCTTCGAACTATCTCACTTAACCCTTTTTACTACCACAAATCCTTCTTTAACCACAACACAAT
Source organism: Paralithodes platypus (assembly GCA_032716605.1). Lineage (NCBI taxonomy): Eukaryota > Metazoa > Arthropoda > Malacostraca > Decapoda > Lithodidae > Paralithodes > Paralithodes platypus. The sequence continues at coordinate 3,146,620 of CM064512.1, forward strand.
CGTCTAGAATAAAATCTAAAGACCTTCGCCGGTACAGAAGGGTAATAAACGTATCTCGCAACGAAGTCTTTGTAACCAAGGTGGGGGGACATGCCAATTGACCACTAGCGAGTTTCGGTCTATAAGGAAGTTGGAGCTGTGGCCGTCAATATGAAGCAGAATTACCAGCTAAAATACGGTCATGATACATATATAAATACGGTCATAATACATATATAAATACGGTCATGATACATATATAAATACGGTCATGATACATATATAAATACGGTCATGATACATATATAAATACGGTCATGATACATATATAAATACGGTCATAATACATATATAAAATACGGTCATGATACATATATAAATACGGTCATAATACATATATAAATACGGTCATGATACATATATAAATACGGTCATGATACATATATAAATACGGTCATGATACATATATAAAATACGGTCATAATACATATATAAATACGGTCATAATACATATATAAATACGGTCATAATACATATATAAATACGGTCATAATACATATATAAATACGGTCATGATACATATATAAAATACGGTCATGATACATATATAAATACGGTCATAATACATATATAAATACGGTCATAATACATATATAAATACGGTCATAATACATATATAAATACGGTCATAATACATATATAAATACGGTCATAATACATATATAAATACGGTCATAATACATATATAAATACAGTCATAATACATATATAAATACGGTCATAATACATATATAAATACAGTCATAATACATATATAAATACATAAAACCAAATTGATCATACTTTTTATCCATCAGAAACCCACATTATTATTGCATTTCTCTTTAATATGAATGCTCACGGCTCCAACTTCCTTATAGCCTGAAACTCGCAAGTGGTCAATTTACCATCAACTGGAACAACACAAGCTATTATAAGGTTGTTGTTTGTAAGCCTTGGTCAGTCAAAGGGTTTATTGAGATGTGTTTTTGACTTATTGTTACACTCTCTCTCTCTCTCTCTCTCTTCACATGAGGTGGGTGGAGAGAGAGCCTTCTTCTTTGCTATCCTTGCCTTCCACTTTGTAGCAAATTCTATTCTAGCCTCAAGTCCGGACTACCTGGTAGGGACCGCAAGGTCTGTGTAGTCTGTGTATCTATGTAAATCTCTCACTCTCACACACTCTCTCTCAGCTCACTCACTCACTCACTCACTCTCACTCTCACTCTCACTCTCTCTCTCTCTCTCTCTCCTCCCTCCCTCCCTCCCTCCTTCCCTCCCTCCCTCCCTCCTTCCTTCCCTCCCTCCCTCCCTCCCTCCCTCAATACACATTATACAGGAGGAAATGGTTGGTCACCCTCCTGAGATTGAAGATTGACAAAAATGACGTAACTGCACCTTGGGTATGCAAATAGCAGTGTGGGTTGATGGGTGACTTGCAGAGGTTACGTTCGCTTGGTATTATAGGTATTATAGAGAGAGAGAGAGAGAGAGAGAGAGAGAGCATTCAAATATTGTGTTACAGAAACTTATCGGCCAAATATAATGACGACATGAGTGCTCGTGATTAAAACAAAGCGATTTTACTCAGCTACTAATAAAAATGAGAGAGAGAGACAGAGAGAGAGAGAGTACAAAGGAAATCAAGCAACAACAGGTCTAGTGACCCTTCTAGGCTGCTTGTCCTCCAAAACACTGAGGATCAAGTGTCCAAACAGTGGTTTAGAGTGGGTAAGGGAACATTGGAAAGGGAACTACTGCCCTGGCACTAATGTCCGTGGCAGGATTAGGAAGTTAATAGGGGACAGAGGGGTTAGAGAGAGAGAGAGAGAGAGAGAGAGAGAGAGAGAAAGTATTTATTTTAAATGTTTTAGTAAATTGACCCTGTAGGTAGATTATATTATACGCATTATATTTCTGTGCTCCGGTTATTATTAGAGCATATGGCAGTCAGAGGGTTAATTGAGATAGTCTTTACCTTAAGGGGAGGTATTTAGTTTGTTCCCTAGACTTCCATCAAGCTTAAAATTACACCCCCTTGAGTCCCTTTCAAAATAAATTTGTACATTTTTCGGTAGAAAAATGTTCCCGGTTCCTCTTAAATTACAGGCTCGCTATCGCTCGCCAGGATAAAATCGACACCTAAATGGCACGAAAGGTCTTAAAATTGACAGAAATGGGTTGAAAGTTCTTAAATTCTTCAAAATAATGGGGCAAACGTCTTAAAATTAGAAAAACAATGAGGCTAAACATGAGGGAGAAAGGAGTCAAGAAAAAAATCCTTCAAGTGGAGATCTCCCCTTAACGACACACCCAGATCTTTCCTAAATTGTATAAAATCGTCTAATGCCAGCCAGAATAAACTGCCACAATGCGTCACAATCTTGAGAGGGTTAATCATGTTGGTCAGCCATATAAAGTAAAGGGCATGGAAAGCTTAACATATCTCTAAAGGAAAGCTTAACATATCTCTAAAGGAAAGCTTAACATATCTCTAAAGGAAAGCTTAACATATCTCTAAAGGAAAGCTTAACATATCTCTAAAGGAAAGCTTAACATATCTCTAAAGGACAGCTTAACATATCTCTAAAGGAAAGCTTAACATATCTCTAAAGGACAGCTTAACATATCTCTAAAGGACAGCTTAACATATCTCTAAAGGAAAGCTTAACATATCTCTAAAGGAAAGCTTAACATATCTCTAAAGGACAGCTTAACATATCTCTAAAGGACAGCTTAACATATCTCTAAAGGACAGCTATACCATATGTAGAGAGAGGCTTATGATGGTGCAGTTACCAGCCCCACACACCTATCAACATGACAGGGGTGATATTATTCAAACATATTATGCAATGTTAAATTGGCATTGTAACCCAGCTGTTTCTAATTTGATTATATTAAGGGGGGATGGGCGAATTTTTGTGCTTACTTATCGCTCGCCAGGAAAATATCGACGACACCTAAATTGTACGAAAGGTCTTAATATTGACAAATACATGGTCTTCGCCAAACTAATGGGCCGAACGTCTGAAAATCTGATAACTAATGGGGCTAAGCATTAAGGACAAGGGGGTCTAGAATAGCGACATATCTCCCCTGAATGGAGATTAACTTTACGAGAGGACATTCGTAGAACATGTAGGCTACAGGCACACAATGAGTGATTGATATTTGGAACACTGTCAGATGAGGAGGATGTAATTAGGGCACCATCAATACTATTCCTTGAGCGGCCACTTGGACAAGCTTTGATTTTGCCAACCGATGAAATGACCTCTAGGCGAAGATTGTTGTGTTACGACGTGAGAGTTTTGATCTAGACATGCAGTCATTAACCTGAGGCCAGTACTGTATTTATGTAAGTCTAAATTAATATATACAGGCAGATTTGTGTATGTATGTCATGTAGTAGCGCACTAACCGACTCCATGATGTATTGTCGCAGCATCCTGAACAACTCTTTAAGTAAATTTGTATGTACTGTATGTATGTATATACTTAGGCACACACACCACAACTATGTATGTACTTAGGCACACACACCACAACTATGTATGTACTTAGGCACACACACCACAACTATGTATGTACTTAGGCACACACACCACAACTATGTATGTACTTAGGCACACACACCACAACTATGTATGTACTTAGGCACACACACCACAACTATGTATGTACTTAGGCACACACACCACAACTATGTATATACTTAGGCACACACACCACAACTATGTATGTACTTAGGCACACACACCACAACTATGTTGTACTTAGGCACACACCACAACTATGTATGTACTTAGGCACACACACCACAACTATGTATGTCCGTTAGGCACACACACCACAACTATGTATGTACTTAGGCACACACACCACAACTATGTATGTACTTAGGCACACACACCACAACTATGTATGTACTTAGGCACACACACCACAACTATGTATGTACTTCGGCACACACACCACAACTATGTATGTACTTAGGCACACACACCACAACTATGTATGTACTTAGGCACACACACCACAACTATGTATGTACTTAGGCACACACACCACAACTAGGGGTGGCCAACTCGAGACGGAGGCCGAACAGAAACAATATTTATAGTTCCAATTCTTAGGATCCGGGACCACTATCGCGCTCCCTCGCCCCTTTACGTGTCTCGTCTAGTAGGAGAAATTAGATATATAAATTAGATACATTAGCATATGTGATGTATTATATCACTAACCGTATCCATGATGTACCGTCGCACCATCTTGACCCTAGCAAGCCCCGTGGCCTGTCTCACCATCTGGTCACACAGCGCCTCACCACACACATCCACGGTGCTGAAGTGGCGCCGCTCGCGTTCCAGGATTCTTGGGGACCCCTCGGAGTCTTGGAACATTGCGTCAGGGTTCTCAGAGGGGTTTGAATCCTTGACGTTTGGGTCAGGACTGTTGTTTTGATCCATAAGGTTGGGGTTCTCAGCGGGGTTTGGATCCTTGACGATGGGATTGGGTCTGTAGTTTTGATCCATAAGGTTGGGGTTCTCAGCGGGGTTTAGATCCATTACGTCTGATTCAGGCTGGCTTTCCACATTGGAATTTAGATTGGTATCTATCGTCGGCATGGAGTCGGCATTGGTTTCGGCTATTTTGTATCCGGAGTCTGGGTCGACAGTTTTGATTTCAGCTTCAGAGGCAGGTTCATAGTAATATTGATTTGATTCCGGTGCAGGGGGAGAATTCAGTTTTGATTGCTTGTCTAAGATATTTTTGTAGTCGCGAGTCAAATCCGATTCAAAGTATTGGTTGAAATATTCTCTAGATGGATTGAAACCCGATTCATAATCATTTCCCCCTGGGTTTGAGTACGAGTTTGTTCTTGGGTCAGGATTTTCAGCCGCCGTCCAATCGAAGCTCTTCCTGATGTACTCGATTTGCTTGAGGATCTTGTCCAAGTTGGGTATGTCGAGGTCATTGGAGGTCAGGTCATTTGTGCTGGGGTCATGTGAGGAGGAGAAGGAGGATGAGGGTGGATGGGCAGAAGCACTGTTGACCACCCCCACTATCATCATCATCATCATCAACGTCATCATGTTTGTATGCCTCATCTTTACGTAGGTTGTCTGAAATAGATAGAGTCATTAGTACTTTGATATGTAATAATAATAATAATAATAATGATAATAATAATGATAATAATAATAATGATAATTAGCAATAATAGTCATCATCATCGTATGTTATATTGTTGTATGCATTTTGAAGCTCCCAGAATACAATTGGCCGTAAAAATTGACGGAAAAATAGCTCGTATGACACCGGCTTTAGGTTGTCTGTATTAACCCCTCTGTACCGGCGACGTCTTAGTATCTTTACATTGGCTACTATTAGACGATGTTATTCACTTTACAAAGGGTCTCCAGCAATTAACAGACTTGGAACTATCTCACTTAAGGGGACATTTCCACCTGGAGGATTTTTTTTCTGGACCCCATTCTCCCTCATGTTTAGCCCCATTGCTTTTGAGCTTTTAAGACGTTCGCCCCATTAGTTTGGCGATTTTAAGAACCCTCGCCCCATTTCTGTGAATTTTAAGACCATTCGTGCCATTTAGGTGTCGATGTTTTCCTGGCGAGCGATAGCGAGCCTGTAATTTTAGGTTGAATCGGCCTTCGGCCGGGACATTCTTCTACCGAAAAATGTACAAATTTATCTTGAAAGAGGGTCAAAGGGGTGAAATTTTAGGATTGCTGGACGAGTAGAAAACAAACTAAAAACCTCCCGTTAATATTATTTATAGGATATTAATAGGACTCTCGTGGCCTGTGTCGATGAACCTTTGGAACTATGCATAAATTAATATGCAAATATTGAGAGATTATTATTGGTCATTATCAGGGGGTTTACAAGACAGTGGATAATTGCTGTCACTGCACATGCTCTGTCTCTCTCTCTCTCTCTCTCTCTCTCTCTCTCTCTCTCTCTCGCTTCTCTCTCTCTCTCTCTCTCTCTCTCTCCTCTCTCTCTCTCTCTCTCTCTCTCTCTCTCTCTCTCTCTCTTGCACACATAGAGAGAGAGAGAGAGAGAGGATGAGAGATAGAGAGAGACTAGATTGTACCGTAATAAATATGTTGACGATCTGTTCAAAATTAACAAGCTACCCCTACTGGTTCATTCAAGAGAGAGAGAGAGAGAGAGAGAGAGAGAGAGAGAGAGAATGTAATAAATCTGTTGGCGACGAATGATGATCTGTCCAAAAATTAACGAGCCGTGGATGGGTTTGCAATGGTAATGAAGAAGAGACCGGGACCAGCTGAGAGAGAGAGATTTACATAGATTTACATAGATACACTGACCACACAGACCTTACGATCCCAGCGAGGTGGTCAGGACTTAATTCTAGTAGATATAGTTAACCCGAGAGTGAGGGACAGTGGAAGGAGAGGATAGCAAAGAAGAAGAAGAGAGAGGTAGAGATTTGCGTTAATTAAGCCTTCATTTGGGGTCGCAGCGTAAACATTCGGGAAATGCTCTCTCTCTCTCTCTCCTGTTTTCTGGCTATTATTAGACCATTTTATTCAGATTAGGAAGGGTATATGGAAGTCAGAGGGTTAATTGAGATAGTCTACCCTTATGCTTCCAAAAAATCCCACCTAAATTGTATAAAATCGTCTAATAATAGCCAGAAAACAGAACAGAAATACGTCATCTTATTTTCAAAGGGTTAAGATGATATGGTGTTGGTGGTGTAATGGTTCAGGTGCTTACGTTCTGGGTGTGGTGTCCCGAGTTGGAATCCTGGGGGGACCATATGCTTTTATTACTGTGTTGGTGGTGTAATGGTTTAGATGCTTATGTTCTGGGTGTGGTGTCCCGAGTTGGAATCCTGGGAGGACCTTGTGCTTTCATTACTGTGTTGGTGGTGTAATGGTTTAGATGCTTATGTTCTGGGTGTGGTGATCCGAGTTGGAATCCTGGGAGGACCATATGCTTTCATTACTGTGTTGGTGGTGTAATGGTTTAGGTGCTTATGTTCTGGGTGTGGTGTCCCGAGTTGGAATCCCGGGAGGACCACATGCTTTCATTACTGTGTTGGTGGTGTAATGGTTTAGATGCTTATGTTCTGGGTGTGGTGTCCCGAGTTGGAATCCTGGGAGGACCTTGTGCTTTCATTACTGTGTTGGTGGTGTAATGGTTCAGGTGCTTACGTTCTGGGTGTTGTGTCCCGAGTTGGAATCCCGGGAGGACCATATGCTTTCATTACTGTGTTGGTGGTGTAATGGTTTAGGTGCTTATGTTCTGGGTGTTGTGTCCCGAGTTGGAATCCCGGCAGGACCATATGCTTTCATTACTGTGTTGGTGTTATCGTAATCTTTTTAGGGGTGCTTTATGTTTCTGGTTGTGGTGTGATCCCGAGTTGGGAATTCCTGGGGGACCATATGCCTTTCAATTTTTTCTGTTGTTTGGTGGTTGTAACTGGTTTAAGGTGGCTTATGTTCTGGTGTGGGTCCCGAGTTGGAACTCCTGGATGGACCTAGATGCTTTCATTACTGTGTTTGGTGGTGGTACTGGTTTAGGATGCTTTTAATGTTGTCTTGGTGTGGTGTCCCGAGTTGGGAAATCCTGGGAGGGACCCAATATGCTTTTCATTACGGTGTTTGGTGTTTTAAAATGGTTTAAGGTACAAAGGAGCTACAAAGGAAAATCAACGCAAACAACATGCCTATATGTGACCCCTTCTAGGTTGCTTGTCCTCCAAAACACATGAGGAGCAATGTTGTCCAAACAGTGGTTTAGAGTGGGTAGGGGAACATTGGAAAGGAATTACTGCCCTGAAAACTAATGTCCCTTGGGCAGACTTGGGAGTTTAGTAGAGGACGATGGTTAGTACTGGAGGGTGGAAATAAGGGGAGGGTGGATTAAAATAAAGTTATTCCTTTTACAAACTCAGCCATCGCAGGTTTAATGCGAAGAATATTTGTCTAGGCCCCCCCGGGTGGAAAAGTTTAAATGAAGGCACGGTGATGCAAGTCTATAACTTTTCGAGGGTAACCCATTCCACAAGTTGAAAAATCGGTTTGAAGAAAGAAATAAATCTTAGATTCGTGCGAGTTAAAAGATTTTACCACATACAATTTTGCACCGTTTCCCGCTTGTTGTAATTAGATTGGCCGATAGTGAAAGGTACTTTATCCTACAGTTTTCATATTGTCCCGAATGATGCCTGCCGTTGATGATTTTTGAACACTTTGAAGTAAGGTTCACCTCTTTAATCTGCGCTGGGTTTCAAAGGAAATTTAGATTTAATTCTCTAAGACGCTCTTCCGTTATGGTTTGGTTCCTTTTAGGCTAAGGTATCATTTTGGTAACTCTAGCGTTTGTGAAACATCGTTCTAGCTTGTTTATATCTTTTTGGTAATAAGGCACCAGGATTTGAACGCAGTCAATTTCCAGAAGAGGCCGCGACTACGGAATTGTAAAGGGTTAGGACTAACTTCTTTGGATTTATGCTCAAATGAACCCCTGCCTATAAAGCCCCAATTATTTTGTTTGCCTTTCTTAACAACGTCTGAACATTGTTTGACTCGGTTTTTTTAGGTTTTACTCGATATGTTTACTTTATGACCCCCCAGATCGGGGTTTTCCTCTGCTATCAATTCTTTCAGCTGAGTTGCCATTCCTCGAATACGTTTGCTTTTCTCATTCTAGGGTAATCGACTACATGTAGTACTTTACATTTATCCGCATTGAAAACTCATTTGCCAAATTGCGGGCCCAAAACTGGACAATTTTTATCTAGATTGTGTTGCTATCGTCAACTTGGTTCTCTTTTGAGAGTTACCCATATTTGCAATTTTTGTATCGTCCCGCAAATTTTGGAGATTTTACAGGTGAGACCCTACATCTATGTTCGTTGATGTAGAAATTAGAAAGAGAATTGGCTTCCTAAGTACCGATCCCTGTGGGTACCCGACTAACTTACACTTGGTCCCATTTAGATTTTGCCTTAACCGTTTTTATGACTACCCTTTGCTTTACTGTTTGCTGAGCCAACCATTTCTATCCACTGTCAAACACACCGTTCCTTGTATTCCATGCGCTTTAGGTTCGTTTTTTAGAAGTCAAAAACGTGGTTGTGGGGAACTGTTTTTGGTCACAAGGCCTTTTGAAAATCAAGGTATAGATATCTACAGCTTTACTCTCATCGGTAGAGGTTTGAGGATTATCGTGGAAGCAAGTCTAAATGAGGTTTTTGTATAAAACAGGAACGTTTTTTTACGAAAGCCTGTGTTTGGTAGTCTCTTTTAAGTAAGGTGTCTATTTTCTCTCTAAGTGATTTACGAGTCTGTCTCGTATGAACCCGTTTTTTGCTAGCATGTTTTTTGACAAAACAACCTGTAGGTTAACGCCTAATTGGACGATTAGTTACTGGGTAGGGATTTTGCTGCCTTTTTTTTAATATCGGTGTTACGTTGGCTAGACTTCCACTGAATCAGGCATAGTTTTTTCCAGACTGCAAGGATTTATTGAATAGTTAAGGTTCCATGTGTTTGGAGACTCTATCCTTAGCTTCCTTTAGAACTCTAGGCGAGATTGTATTCAGGTCCCTGGCGTTTATTATGGAGTTGAGTATTTTTATTTGGAGTTTCATCTTTAAACAATTTCAATACTTCTCTCTCTGTTAACGTGGTGATATTGCCTTTTTTTTGAGAAAAAACACTCTGAAGTTATCAAATTCTGAATCGGCGATGGGGTTTAGGGATCCAGTCACTGAAGAGTCTTCTGTTTGGTTACAACTGATGCAAGAACGGTATTGAGGGCATTACTCCATTTGTACTTCGTCCTTTGGTGTTTCTCCATTTTCATCGACTAACGGTCCCAACAGTCCGAAGTAACTACTTTTTTCTTCTTTCTCGATATAACCTAAGAAACTAGAACCTTCTGATATAACCTAGGGGTCTTATGTTCTGGTGTTGTGTCCCCGAGTTGGAATCCCGGGAGGTATACTTCCATTACTGTGTTGGTGGTGTAATGGTTTTGGTGCTTATGTTCCGGGTGTGGTGTCCCGAATTGGAATCCTGGGAGAACCTTGTGCTTTCATTACTGTGTTGGTGGTGTAATGGTTCAGATGCTTATGTTCTGGGTGTGGTGTCCCGAGTTGGAATCCCGGGAGGACCATAGGTTTTCATTACTGTGTTGGTGGTGTAATGGTTCAGATGCTTATGTTCTGGGTGTGGTGTCCCCCCGAAGTTTGGAATCCGCGGGAGGAACCACATGCTTTCTCATTACTGTGTTGGTGGTTGTAAATGGGTTTTTGGTGCTCTGTTTCTGGGTGTGGGTGTCCCCCGAGTTGGAATCCTGGGAGGACCATGTTTATGCTTTTCATTGACTGTTGTTTGGTGGTGTAATGTTATTAGGTGGCTATGTTTCTGGGTGTTGTGTCCCGAGTTGGAATCCTGGGAGGACCCAATACTTGTTGCTTTTCATTACTGTGTTGGTGGATGTAATGGTTTTAGAATGCTTATGTTTCTGGGTGTGGTGTCCCGAGTTGGAATCCTGGGCAGGAACCTTGTTTTCTTTCATTACTGTGTTGGTGGTGGTAATTGGTTTAGGTGCTTATTCTGGGTGTGGTGTTGCCCGAGTTGGAATCCTGGTAAGGACCCTTTGTCTTTTTTTACTGTGTTTGTGGGGTGGTAATGGTTTAGGTGCGTTATGTTTCTTGTGTGGTGTCCCGAGTTTTGGAATCCTTGGAGGAACTTTGTGTCTTTCATTACTGTGTTGGTGGTGTAATGGTTTAAGGTGCTTGTGTTCTGGGTGTGGTGTCCCCCGAGTTGGAATCCCTGGGATGACCAAAAATATGCTTTTCATTACGTGGTGTTTGGCTGTGGTTGTAATGGGTTTAGTGCTTATTTCTGGGTTTTTGTGTCCCGAGTTGGGAATCCCGGCAGGACTCATAATGCTTTCCCATTACTGTGGTAAATGGTGGTGGGTAAATGGTTTCAGGTGCTCTATGTTTCTTGGTCTGGGGTGTGGTGGTCATCCGAGTTGGAATCCTGGGAGGACCATATGCTTTCATGTACTGTGTTGGTGGTGTAATGGTTTTAGGTGGCTTATGTTTTCGGGGTTGTGGTGTCCCCGAGTTTGGAATCCCGGGAGGAACCACATCTTGCTTTCATTACTGTGTTTGGTGGTGTAATGGTTTTAGGTGCCTTAGTTCTGGGTGTGGTGTCCCGAGTTTGGAATCCCGGGAGGAACCATATGCTTTCATTACTTGTGTTGGTGGTGTATGGTTTGTTAGTTGCTTACATGTTCTGGGTGGTTGTGTGTCCCGAAGTTGGAATCCTGGGAGGACCATAATTTATGCTTGCATTACTGCTTGTTGGTGGTTGTAATGGGTTTTAGGTGCCTTTTTTATGTTTCTGGGTGTGGTGTTCCCCCCCGAGTTGGAAATCCCGGAGGACCATTGTGCTTTCATTTACTGTGTTGGTGTGTGTCAATGGTTCTTTTTAATATGCTTATGTTGCTGGGTGTGGTGGTCCCGAGTTGGAATCCTGGGAGGACCATATGCTTTCATTACTGTGTTGGTGGTGTAATGGTTTAGGTAGCTTAATTCTGGGGTGTGGGTTGTCCCGAGTTGGAATCCCTGGGAGGAACTTGTGCTTTCATTTACTGTGTTGGTGGTTGTAATTGGTTTTTAGGTGCTTTATGTTCTGGTTGTGGTGTCCCCGAGTTTAATCCCGGGAGGACCATTGTGCTTTTCATTTAATGTGTTTGGTGGTGTAAATGGTTTTAGGTGCTTATGTTTTCTGGGTGTGGTGTCCCCCGAGTTGGGAATACCGGGAGGACCATATGTCTTTCATTACTGTGTTTGTGGTGGTTGTAATGGTCTTCAGAGTTGCTTATGGTTTCTGGGTGTGGTGAATCCCGAGTTGGAAATCCTGGGAGGACCATATGCTTTCATTAACTTGGTGTTGGTGTTGTTAATGGTTTCCGGTGCTTATGTTCTGGTTGTGGTGTCCCCGAGTTGGAATCCGGGGAGGGACCATATGCTTTTTCAGTTACTGTGTTTTGGTGGTGTAATGGTTTTCAGGTTGCTTTATGTTCTGGGTGTGGTGTCTCCCCGAGTTGGAATCCTGGGAGGACCATAATTTGCTTTCCGATTACTGTGTTTATGGTGGTGTAATTGGGTTTAGGTGCTTATGTTTCTCTGGGTGTGGTGTCCCGAGTTGGAAATCCTGGGAGGGACCTATGTGCTTTCAGTTACTGTGTTTTGGTGGTGGTTAATGGTTTTGAGTGATTCTTATGTTCGGTGGTGTGGTTGTCCGCCGCTTTTTGGTAGTCCTGGGAAGGAACCTTGTTTGCTTTCATTACTGTGTTTGGTTGGTGTAATTGGTTTCGATGCTGCTATGTTCTGGGTGTGGTGTCTCCGAAATTTGGAAATCCTGGGCAGAACCTTGTTCTTTCATTACTGTGTTGTGGGTGTAATGGCTTAGGTTGCTTATGTTTCTGGGTGTGGTGGCCCCTATGTGTAATCTCGCGAGACATATGTCTTGCCATTCTTTTTATTCAAGTTACATTGTGTTTGGTAATTGCTGATGATTATGTTAAATGTTAAGAACGAGGTGTTACTTCATCATAATACTTGTTAATCCACCGTGACTCACGTAGATGGTGTTTTAAAAGGGAAGTATAATAATTTGATACTATATTTATTACCCCATTTACCCACGAGTATTGTTTTAACAGAGTATTGTTTATATACATGTATCATACACATCATAAACACAAAGGTAAGATTCCGTTCGTAATGTGTCTGGATTCATATATTGTAATTGGTGTGTGTGTGTGTGTGTGTGTACATTCGCAAATACTGATGTCCGTTCGTGCGTCTATAAATAAGTGTATAATTAAATTTCCCAACAAAACGTGGGCAACCCGTCACTCCTAATGACAACCATGTTAAGATTACCAGAGAGATACCCAGATTGATGGATCCTGAGATAAAGTAATAATATATCCCAGTTACACACTTACACATCTGTACCATTAGAGAGAGAGAGAGAATAGAGATAGAGAGAGGTAAAGGAGAGAGAGAGGAAGAGAAGAGGAGAGAGAAAGAATAGAGAGATAGAAGAGAGAGAGATATGAGTAGAGAGAGAGAGAGAGAGAGAGAGAGAGAGAGAGATAGAGAGAGAGAGAGCGAGAGAGAAGAAGAGAGCAAATAAGAGAATAGAGAGAGAGAGAGAGAGAGAGAGAGAGAGAGAGTATCTCCCAACACATTTATTACATACCTGTACCATTAACGCAGCTATTGCTATATATTAATTAGCAATGCAGTCTCCTAACACCCAATGCGTAAGTAGTGAATTATGCACACTCGGTCAAAGAAGTATCTGCACCCCTTACGCTGATCATCTGGTGTGTGGACATCTGCACTCGGTAGGTTTGGCAATCTCTGCCTTGCAACTATATCCGCATGTGTCGGGAGGGGGGGTGAAGACGATCCCTCTCCTGACACATGGGATAGGAGAGAGTTTGCATGCAGAAAGGTATATATCAGTATATATATAATATCTTATTATCGAAGAGGTGTAGGGGCGTAAAAGGAAAACGGAAAATTTGGAGCCGTGAACACTGTCAAGAAAACAAGATAGTTAACTTGATCTATACTGTTTGGTTTCTAATGGATAAATAGTAGGTTGAATTGGGTTTTATGTATTTATGAATTCACTACAACCATAATTCTGTTAAATATCAATGTCCACGGCTCCAACTTCCTTATAGCCCGAAACTCGCAAGTGGTTAATTAGTGCTGTCAGATGTGTCCGTTTTCCCAGTGTGTGTAGGAAGGGGGGGGGGGGGGGAGGGGGGGGGGGGGGGGGGGGAGGAGGGGGGGGGGGGGGGAGTATTGCAGTGTGTGTGTGTGTGTAAGTGTAAGCATAAGCGTATATAGCGATAAGATCGTAAACCCATTTTAAATGTATATATATCTTTGTGCTTAGGTGGCGAAATGACATCACCTAGAAGGTAATCAGATAGACCCCAAGCATCTCCATTAACCTGCCCTAACGGCATACCAAACACGAACCGCAGGGACAACCACTCAGACATATAGATTTAAGCTGAACACTGCACACATACTCTGGACTCAGTCGCAAGAACACTATCTATGATACATATTATTATTAATATATATGCGTATTTCCTTTTTGTTATAATTATCTACCAGTATTTATCTTAGTTCTTCTGTAAGGTGTTTTTTTATAATACGTTTTGTTCACACACACACAACACACCACACATAACCCACCATATCTCTCCCTCCCTTCCATCCACCTCACTCTCTCTCTCTCTCTCTCTCTCACTCACACTCTCTCTCTCTCTCGTCACTTATCTATTAACACAGAAAGAATACCTTCTTGTCATCAACTAATCATTTTGTGTTCAAGATTTATATTCCATTATTCAATTATTTTATGTCAAGAGAGGATATCTTCATTTTAATTACTTTTAATTTATTGACAAATATTTTACATTATTACACGGAAAGAACGTTTATATTTTCAATCCTCGGGTATAATAATTTGACATGAGTATTTTATTTATATTATATATATATATATATATATATATATATATATATATATATATATATATATTGATTTGCCTCCGTGTGTTTGTTTGTCTATCTGTTTGTTTGTAAACAAAGATATCTCACAAAGTTATGAGCCGATTTTCACGAACTTTGGTGGGCAGATAGGGTATGCTTCATGGAAGAAGTAATTTCGTATAATTAATTCCTGCCCGCTCACCAACTCTGCAAACGCTCTCTTCGCCGCAATGTTGCATCTCTCTCGCTATTCTATCAATAATCAGTCTTCCACAGAGTTTTCCCAGTGTATACCACCTTCTCTACGTAGGGCACGTGGTACCCGTCTTGCAACACAATCCCCCCTACTCTGCGCAGCTCTCCAACCAATGAGTGAAACGTTATTCTCAGTCTTTCTTTTATTCAACAGCTGAGTTCTGAAACTCTCCCCCTGAATCAGTCTTTCCCTCCTCCTATGACTTAAATTGCTTCAAACTCCGTGTGTCCAGACATTTTTAGCTCGAACGTCCCTGGATTTTGGCCCTGTCACTCTTTTCACACTAATGGGGGGGGAGACCCCAACTCGCTACATGGGCAGTTTTAAGCCCCTTTTTTTGAGTACCAGCGACCTGTGTTATATTATGCAGCTTAGGGACGGATATTTGGGAGTTAAAAAGGGTTGATGGCGATATACCAAAGCCTTATAATTGCTAGAGGTCCTTCCTAAGCTGAATATTATTGCTAGAGGTCCTTCCTAAGCTGAATAATATCGTCTAACAGTTGCCAGAATATGATGAGAAAGACTATATTATACCGTAGTTAAGTTAAGGGGAGGTATTTACTTTGTTCCCTAGACCTCCATCAAGCTTAAAATTACACCCCCTTGAGTCCCTTTCAAGATAAATGTGTACATTTTTCCGGTAGAAAAAATTTTCCCGGCCCGAAGGCCGATTTCCCCCTCTTAAATTACAGCCTCGCTATCGCTCCGCCAGGGATAAAATTCGACAGCTGAATGGCAACGAACGGTCCCTTTTAATGATGTGGTGAAAAGCAGTTCGTTAAAATCGCTAAACTAATGGGGCGCAACGTCGTTTTATAATATCAAAAGCAATGGGGCTAAACATGAGGGAGAAAGGGGTCCACGAAAAAACATCCCTTAAGTGGAAATCTGCGCTTAAGAAAGGTGTTTTTCCCAATACATGTTTGATCGTGAGCGTACTAACAACCTCTTGAGGCAGTACATGCTTCGTCTTGAGAATATAAAGGTTAAACTGGATTCTGTGGACATTGAACCCGGGAGGGACATTGGGTTTACTCGCATTATTATTATGTTGTATTGAGAGTGTAGGTATAGGGGTGTGGGGTGTGTGGGTGTGCGTGTGGGTGGGTGTGTGGGTGTGGGTGTGGTGTGTGGGTGGCGTGGTGTGGGTGGGCGTGTGTGGTTGGTGGGGGTGGGTTGGTGCGGTGTGTGTGTGGGTGTGTGGGGTGTTGGTGTGGGTGTGGGCGTAGGTTGTGTGTGTGTGTGTGGTGTAGGGCAATTTACGCCCAAACTTTATACGCTTACCATAATGAAATACGCAACGACTGTGTGGGTGTGGTGTGTGGTGTTGGTGTGTGTGGGTGTGTGTAATATACTTATTTTGCATTACACAAGAAAAAAAAAAAAAATAAAACAACATATTACACACATACAGTAGACTACATATATAACACGTATATACCCAATTATATAATTTATATAAAAAAAAACAAAAAAAATCTCACATTCTTTTATAATTTCCAGGTATAGTTGGGGGAGTTGATTTTGCAGCTGATTAGGATCTGTTCAAGGTACGATGGGTTTTTAATTGTGTGGTGGAATATAATTAGTTACTGTTAAAGGGGAGAGCTGTCCACTTGAGGGAGTTTTTTTCTTGACCGTCAGCCCTTTCTCCCTCATGTTTAGCCCACCTTGCTTTTCTCTAATTTTAAGACGTTCGCCTCCCATTATTTTGATGATTTTTAAGAACTTTCAACCCCATTTCTGTTCTGGGTCACTTTTAAGACGTTTTCCGTGCAATTGTAGGTGTCGATTTTTATCCTGGCGAAGGGCGATAGCGAGCCCTGTAATGTTTTTTTTTTAAGAGGAACCGCTTTCAGCCGGGACATTTTTCTACCGAAAACTGGTACACAAATTGATCTTTGAAAGTTGCTCAAGGGGGTGTAATCTTAAGCTTGGTGGAGGTCTAGGGACCAAACTAAATACCCTCCCCTTAATATAAGACTTTCAGACAGGGCTATATCAACCCTTCTGGATTATTAAGCCAGCACACTGCAAGTCAGGTATAGCCTTATCAGGACTGGAGCCTCTTATCGAGAACTTGTCCCTTGAATTATTTGTTTATTTTGTTAATTTGCTTATACTATGCCTTAAGGGGGGTGACCTGTTTTTGGCCTGTTCCCCCTTTTCGATCATTTGCTCTGGCTTGTATCCATTTGGCCCCCATTCAGCCTACTATTTTTAAGACGTTTATCCCTCCATTTACTGGTGAGACGGTAGCGAGCCAGCATATTTTTTTATTTTTGGTTTGACAGCCAGGCTAAATTTGTACATTTTTCGATAGAAAAGAATGTCTTCCGGCGGAAGCCGGATGTCTTCATCATAATGCTGGCTCCGCTATCGCTCGCCAGGAAGAAAATCGACACCTAGATGGGGATAAACTTCTTAAAACTAGTTTGGCCTGGAATGGGGCCGAATGGATACAAGCCAGAGAAAGAGAGAAAAGGACAGAAATAACAAAAAGCAGGTCACCCCCTTAAAGACTGTTTCCTGTGTTGGTAGCTATAAGACCAAGTACTGAATACTAAAACAAACAAAAAAAATATGATGTTGATATTCCTTACGACTGTCGTAAGTTCGAGATATGACTGATTGGAGATATGACTGATTCGAGATATGACTGAGTGGTAGATATGGACTGATTCGAGATATGGAAACTGATTTGGAGATATGAACTTGATTTGGAGATATGACTGATTGGAGATATGAACCTGATTCGAGATAATGAACTTGATTGGAGATATGAGATTCGAGATAGGACGATTGGAGCATATGAACCTGATTCGAGATAATGAACTGCTTATGGGAGATATGACTGATTCGAGATCATGGAACTGCCGATTCGGAGATATGACTGATTCGAGAATATTGGACCTTGGATTGGAGATAATGACTGATTCGAGATATGACCTGATTTGGAGATATTACTGATTCGAGATAAATGACTGATTGCGAGATATGACTGATTCGA
>CM064512.1:3164626-3177126 GCA_032716605.1 Paralithodes platypus
ACCAGCGACCTGTGTTTTCTTATGCAGCTTTAAGCGGGACTGATATTTGGGAGTTAATAAAAAGGGTTGATGGTGGGGCGATAATACCAAAGCCTGTATAATTGCTAGAGGTCCTTCCTAAGCTGAATATTATTGCTAGAGGTCCTTCCTAAGCTGAATAATATCGTCTAACAGTTGCCAGAATATGATGAGAAAGACTATATTATACCGTAGTTAAGTTAAGGGGAGGTATTTACTTTGTTCCCTAGACCTCCATCAAGCTTAAAATTACACCCCCTTGAGTCCCTTTCAAGATAAATGTGTACATTTTTTCGGTAGAAAAATTTCCCGGCCGAAGGCCGATTCCTCTTAAATTACAGGCTCGCTATCGCTCGCCAGGATAAAATCGACAGCTGAATGGCACGAAAGGTCTTAATATGGGGTGAAAGTTCTTAAAATCGCTAAACTAATGGGGCGAACGTCGTTTTATAATATCAAAAGCAATGGGGCTAAACATGAGGGAGAAAGGGGTCAAGAAAAACATCCCTTAAGTGGAAATCTGCCCTTAATAAGGTGTTCCCATACTGTTGATCGTGAGCGTACTAACAACCTCTTGAGGCAGTACATGCTTCGTCTTGAGAATATAAAGGTTAAACTGGATTCTGTGGACATTGAACCCGGGAGGGACATTGGGTTTACTCGCATTATTATTATGTTGTATTGAGAGTGTAGGTATAGGGGTGTGGGTGTGTGGGTGTGCGTGTGGGTGTGTGGGTGGGCGTGGGTGGGTGTGTGGGTGGGCGTGTGGGGGTGGGTGGGTGCGGGTGTGGGTGTGGTGTGTGGGTGTGTGTGGGTGTGGGCGTGGGTGTGTGTGTGTGTGTGGGTGAGGGCATTTACGCCAAACTTATACGCTTACCATAATGAAATACGCAACGAAGGTGTGGGTGTGGGGGTGTGGGTGTGGGTGTGGGTGTGTGTAATAATACTTATTTGCATTACACATAACAACAATTACACACATATATACATATATATACCGTATATACCCAATTATATAGTTATTATAAAAAAAAAAAAAAAATCTCATTCTTTATATTCCAGGTATGTGATTGATGAGCTGATTAGGAGCTGTCAAGGTACGATGGGTTTAATTGTGTGTGTAATATATAGTTACTTAAGGGGAGATGTCCACTTGAGGGAGTTTTTTCTTGACTCCTTTCTCCCTCATGTTTAGCCACATTGCTTTTCTAATTTTAAGACGTTCGCCCCATTATTTTGATGATTTTAAGAACTTTCAACCCATTTCTGTCACTTTTAAGACGTTTCGTGCAATTTAGGTGTCGATTTTATCCTGGCGAGCGATAGCGAGCCTGTAATTTAAGAGGAACCGGCTTTCAGCCGGGACATTTTTCTACCGAAAAATGTACAAATTGATCTTGAAAGGGGCTCAAGGGGGTGTAATCTTAAGCTTGATGGAGGTCTAGGGACCAAACTAAATACCTCCCCTTAAAATAGGACTTCAGAGGCTATATCAACCCTTCTGGATTATTAAGCCAGCACACTGCAAGTCAGGTATAGCCTTATCAGGACTGGAGCCTCTTATCGAGAACTTGTCCCTTGAATTATTTGTTTATTTGTTAATTTGTTATACTTGCCTTAAGGGGGGTGACCTGTTTTTGTGCTGTCCTTTTCTATCTTGCTCTGGCTTGTATCCATTTGGCCCCATTCAGCCTACTATTTTAAGACGTTTATCCTCATTTACTGGTGAGCGGTAGCGAGCCAGCATATTTTTTATTTTTGTTTGACAGCAGGCTAAATTTGTACATTTTTCGATAGAAAAATGTCTCCGGCGAAGCCGGATTCTTCATATAATGCTGGCTCGCTATCGCTCGTCCAAAAGAAATCGACACCTAGATGGGGATAAACGTCTTAAAATAGTTGGCTGAATGGGGCCGAATGGATACAAGCCAGAGAAAGAGAGAAAAGGACAGAAATAACAAAAAGCAGGTCACCCCCTTAAGACTGTTTCTGTGTTAGCTATAAGACCAAGTACTGAATACTAAAACAAAAAAAAAAAATATGATGTTGATATTCCTTACGACTGTCGTAAGTTCGAGATATGACTGATTGGAGATATGACTGATTCGAGATATGACTGATTGGAGATATGACTGATTCGAGATATGACTGATTGGAGATATGACTGATTGGAGATATGACTGCTTTAGATATGACTGATTCGAGATATGACTGATTGGAGATATGACTGATTGGAGATATGACTGATTCGAGATATGACTGATTGGAGATATGACTGATTCGAGATATGACTGATTGGAGATATGACTGATTCGAGATATGACTGATTCGAGATATGACTGATTGGAGATATGACTGATTCGAGATATGACTGATTGGAGATATTAACTGATTCGAGATATGACTGATTGGAGATATGACTGATTCGAGATATGACTGATTCGAGATATGACTGATTGGAGATATGACTGATTCGAGATCCGAGTGTGGTAACTACATTGAGTTTTATAATCCTACGTGGATGTATATTTTTCCGTCTTTCTCTCTCTCTCTCCCTCTCTCTCTCCCACACACACACCCTCTCATACACTCACACACACACACACACACAGACACTCTCTCACTCTCACTCTCTCTCTCTCACTCTCTCTCTCTCTCCCGCCATAACCATTTAATTGATCGCTCTCCTATGACCTTTACCAAGCAGTAATTTATGACTACCCTTCGTATCCGGGACCTCTTATTTTTAAATGCTGGTGTCACTCGAGTATATATATATATATATATATATATATATATATATATATATATATATATATATATATATATATATATATATAGGTCCCATTATCGCATGGATGTTGATACACAAATTCAATATAGTTGACATAAAATTGTATTTATATCAATAATGTCTAAGCTTAATAAAATGGCTTAGCGTTAGTTTTAATACAAAATGACATGACAAATAAAGGGTTATAAAGGTAAGCCCTGTCAATTAACCCTTTAACTCACACAGGTCCCTTGAAAACCGATTAAACTCGTCCAATTAAAAGCCAAAATGATGTAAGAAACGGGTCATTGTACTGAAAATATTAAGGCTATCTCTGGGGGAGGTGTTAATTATATATGCTGCACAATTGATTCTATTTTCCTGTTTAGTGTATATGCAAGCTAATTGATTGGGTGGAATTGTGGGTCTTGTGTGTTTGGGTGGAGAGATCTTTCTTCTGCTTCTGCTTCTTCTTCTTCTTCTTCTTCTGCTTCTTCTTCTTCTTCTGCTTCTTCTTCTGCTTCTTCTTCTTCTTCTTCTATGTCTAATGTATTGTTCTTTTCTAGTTTCATGGTCACTATCAGCTAGTATTCATAACAACAGCACCCCCACACTCTCCATCTCTCTCCGCATCTCTCCACTCTCCATCCCTCTCCCTCTCTCCTCTCTCCTCTCTTCTCCACTCTCACACCTTCATCTCCTCCTCTCTCGCCCCCAAGCTCCCCCCCCGTCCCTCCACCCCCTCCTCCCCTCCTCTCTCTCGGCTTCTCCTCACTCTCTCTCTCTCTCTCTCTCTCTCTCTCTCTCTCTCTCTCTCTCTCTCTCTCTCTCTCTCTCTTGCATTTCCGTCTTGTCGTCCGTGATAAATGCTGAACACACATCCTTGTTAGGAGAGAGAGAGAGAGAGAGAGAGAGAGAGAGAGAGAGAGAGAGAGAGAGAGAGAGAGAGAGTACAACCTACAGATATGGAAACCCCCTTATATGGCAGAGCAAGGAAGGTAGTTAGTTCACCTGTATACTGTATGTTAGTATATACGTATATGTAAGTAGTTGTGGTAGGGGGGGGGGGGGGGGCAGTATAACCGGTAAGTAGGGATGTACAGTAGGTAGGTGGACGGGTGGCTGGTTGGTTGGTAGGGAGGGTAGTTGGTGGGTAGGTTGGTAGGTAGGTTGGTTGGTGGGGTGGTAGGTAGGTAGGTTGGTTGGTTGGTGGATGGTAGGTTAGTTGGTTGGTAGGGAGGGTAGTTGGTGGGTTGGTTGGTTGGTAGGGAGGGTAGTTGGTGGGTAGGTTGGTAGGTAGGTTGGTTGGTGGGGTGGTAGGTAGGTTTGTAGGTAGGTAGGTTGGTTGGTGGATGGTAGGTTAGTTGGTTGGTAGGGAGGGTAGTTGGTGGGTAGGTTGGTAGGTAGGTTGGTTGGTGGTTGGTTGGTTGGTTGGTTGGTAGGGAGGGTAGTTGGTGGGTAGGTTGGTAGGTAGAGTGTTGTTGGGGGTTAGGTAGGTTTGTAGGTAGGTAGGTTGGTTGGTGGATGGTAGGTTAGTTGGTTGGTAGGGAGGGTAGTTGGTGGGTAGGTTGGTAGGTAGGTTGGTTGGGTGATTGGTTGGTTTGTGGTTGGTTAGGGAGGTAGTTGGTGGGGTTGTTGGTAGGTGGTTTGGGGTGGTGGGTGGTAGGTTAGTTTGGTAGGTAGGTAGGTTGGTTGGTGATTGTAGGTTAGTGTTGGTAGGAGGGTGGTTGTTTTGTTGGTAGGAGGTTGGTAGGGAGGAAGTGAGTTGGTAGGATAGGTGGTAGTAGTTGGTGGTGGTGTAGGTAGGTTTGTAGGTAGGTAGGTTGGTTGGTGGATGGTAGGTTAGTTGGTTGGTAGGGAGGGTAGTTGGTGGGTTGGTTGGTTGGTAGGGAGGGTAGTTGGTGGGTTGGTTGGTTGGTAGGTAGGTAGGTTGGTTGGTAGGTAGGTTGGTTGGTAGGTAGGGAGGTTATAGACAAGGTTGTTTCAGCATTTTGGGAGTATTTGTTATTGTCATTTAAGAAGAGAAACAGGGAGTTGGTGTTAATATGGTGGCACAGTGTTTGACTGTGACGACATGGACAGGTACACGGAATGGGAGGTTGAAAAACACAGGTAGATGCATCGATTGGCCTAGAAATCATGGAGTAAGAAAGATCGGACGTTTTTTCTGTGATACCGTTATTATTAAGGGGAGGTATTCAGTTTCTTCCCTAGACCTCCATCAAGCTAAAAATTATACCCCCTTGAGTCCCTTTCAAGATAAATTTGTACATTTTTCGGTAGAAAAATTTCCCGGCCGTAGGCCGGTTCCTCTTAAATTACAGGCTCGCTATCGCTCGCCAGGATAAAATCGACACCTGAATGGCACGAAAGGTCTAATTATGGGGTGAAAGGTCTTAAAATCGCTAAACTAATGGGGCGAACGTTTTATAATATCAAAAGCAATGGGGCTAAACATGAGGGAGAAAGGTGTCAAGAAAAAAATCCCTCAAGTGGAGACCTCCCCTTAAACAACGGAGTAATGTTTTGGTTGCGATCACGTGGAATTTAAACTCAAAGACCAAACTATTTATCCTGTTCCTTCCATCGTATTGCCGAATGTTTATTATGGGTATAATATGGGTATAATATGGGTATGGTACCATTAATTACTCCTTCCATTCCTCTATACATTAGGTTACCATAGCACAGTTGGAATGTATGTACATCCTCAGATTAATATGCAGGATTCTAAGCTGCATAGTAAATCGTAGGCTTGTGCATGATTCTTTAACTGTCTTGGTAGCGTAATGCATAAATGCGTGGAATTTCGGTGTAAATATCCTAGGTTCGAGCCCTTGGAGTGCCACATGTATTTGTTGATTTCATTAATTGAGTTTAGAGGTGAAGTTGGTTGGTGTAAACATATGAAATGAACCACCAAAGACCAACCTATATATCCTGTGCCATAGTAATGTTGAATGTTTATTATAGGCATGGAAGTATAGGAGTCCTTGCATGACAGTGTGGTAATCCCGACACTGACTTACGGAAGCGAAGCATGGACGTCGTTGGTGGAGAGACTCGGACCAAGAGTGAGAGGGGTGGAAATGAGTTACTTGTGAAATGCGTGCGGAGTTACATGGAGGGATGAGGAAGTAAGAGAGATATGTGGTGTGGAGGTAGATGTGCTGGAAAGTGTTAAAAGGAACACCTTGAGATGTTTCGGCCATGTGGAACGTATGGGAAGCGAGAGAATGACCAAGAGAGTGTAGAAGAGCGAGGTGGAAGGACAGAAAGGGATAGGTAAACTGAGAGAGAGGTGGAAGGATGGAGTGGAGAAGTATGTGGATGAAGGCGGTGCTGGTTGACTGACGGGACAGAAGGTGCATGGGGGCGTTTCGTTCGTGGCCACCCCATCGGAGATCACGGCGTCAGGCAATAGATAGATAGATATAAAAAGAGAGGCACCAATGGTACCAATATGGTGGAGGTTGGCCGATCTCAGTAACTATAGGGTCTCTCTAGGTTGACAGAGCGATAGATAGATAGAGTGATTATCCTGCATCAGTATTATCCAATGTCTATTTTGGGAATGGATGTATTTTGAGTGTAAGTTCATATTATCACCAACCCACCAGTCAACTCACAAATATACCTAATTAATGACATCCATGAAATAAAGGAATACATGTGGGGATTCGAACCTAGGATACTCACAACGAAATTACACTTACTAACCATTACGCTTTCAAGACTGAGTGGCGTCAATATGGCTGAGGTTGGCCGATCTGTGAGAGAGATAGAGAGAGATAGAGAGAGAGAGAGAGAGTTGAATAGATCTGTGTTACTATAGGGTCTCTCTAGGGTTGACAGAGTGATAGATATAGGATGGGTTGACCCTTGTAGATACATACACTACAAGGACACACTCGGTAGACTTTATGTATGCTAGGGTGGAATAATGGGGATGCATCTATATGAGAGAGAGAGAGAGAGAGAGAGAGAGAGAGAGAGAGAGAGTTGAATAGATCTGTGTTACTAGAGGGTCTCTCTAGGGTTGACAGAGTGATAGATATAGGATGGGTTGACCCTTGTAGATACATACACTACAAGGACACACTCGGTAGACTTTATGTATGCTAGGGTGGAATAATGGGGATGCATCTATATGAGAGAGAGAGAGAGAGAGAGAGAGAGAGAGAGAGAGAGAGAGAGAGAGAGAGAGAGTTGAATAGATCTGTGTTACTAGAGGGTCTCTCTAGGGTTGACAGAGTGATAGATATAGGATGGGTTGACCCTTGTAGATACATACACTACAAGGACACACTCGGTAGACTTTATGTATGCTAGGGTGGAATAATGGGGATGCATCTATATATATATAAGGCAGGTATGGTAGTGTGTGTGTGTGTGTGTGTGTGTGTGTGTGTGTGTGTGTGTGTGTGTGTGTTGAGGAAGTACAGGAGGTGGTAGGGTGGGTAAGTAGGTAAAAAAAACATGAAACATTAAAAGGGTTTATCCACTAATAACTTCCCACTGTCTCTTACTTAAGGGGAGGTTTTTAGTTTGGTCTCTGGATATCCATCAAGCTTAAGATTACACCCCCTTGAGCCCCTTTCAAGATAAATTTGTACATTTTTCGGTAGAAAAATTTCCCGGCTGAAAGCCGGTTCCTCTTAAATTACAGGCTCGCTATCGCTCGCCAGGATAAAATCGACACCTAAATGGCACGAAAGGTCTTACAATTGACAGAAATGGGTCGAAAGTTCTTAAAATTGTCAAAATAATGGGGCGAACGTCTTAAAATTAGAAAAGCAATGGGGCTAAACATGAGGGAGAAAGGAGTCGAGGAAAAAAAATCCCGTCAGTGGAAATCTCTCCTTACCGCGCTATCTAGCCTGTCAAATTCCTATTGCAAAGTCCACATCAAGAATGTCAATATTATCTGGTTCCACTTACTAATGGGTACTTATTTGTGAAGGCTGGAGCTGTCAAACCACACGTATTGCATGAGAGAGAGAGAGAGAGAGACTGTATATGGTGTATTTTTCATATGAGAGAGAGAGAGAGAGAGAGAGACTGTATATGGTGTATTTTTCATATGAGAGAGAGAGAGAGAGAGAGACTGTATATGGTGTATTTTTCATATGAGAGAGAGAGACTGTATATGGTGTATTTTTCATATGAGAGAGAGAGAGAGAGAGAGAGAGAGAGACTGTATATGGTGTATTTTTCATATGAGAGAGAGAGAGAGAGACTGTATATGGTGTATTTTTCATATGCGAGAGAGAGAGAGAGAGAGAGAGAGACTGTATATGGTGTATTTTTCATATGCGAGAGAGAGAGAGAGAGAGAGAGAGAGAGAGAGAGAGAGAGAGAGACTGTATATGGTGTATTTTTCATATGCGAGAGAGAGAGAGAGAGAGAGAGACTGTATATGGTGTATTTTTCATATGAGAGAGAGAGAGAGAGAGAGAGAGAGAGAGAGAGAGAGAGAGAGAGTAGATGGGACAGGTGACATAATTATTAACGTAGTCAGTTACGGTACAGGTCGAACATACATTATACCGTGTGTGTGTGTGTGTGTGTTACGTGTTTATGTAAGAGTATGACGTGTGTGTGTGTGTGTGTGTACGGGTTTGTCATTATTTAGTATGCTGAGATAACCTTGTCTCCTATTGATGATGATGATGATGATGATGGCGTTATACAAGGGGATAACCCAGATCGAGAGGCTTAGGGACCTTGATTAGTTGATCGTGTCTTTCAGTTGGTTACTTGGTGGGTTAGGAAGGTTTAAGGGGAGATCTCCACTTGAGGAATTTTTTTCTTGACTCCTTTTTCCCTCTTGTTTAGCCCCATTGCTTTTCTAATTTTAAAACGTTCGCCCCATTATTTTGACGATTATAAGAACTTTCGACCCATTTCTGTCAATTTTAAGACCTTTCGTGCCATTTAGGTGTCGATTTTATCCTGGCGAGCGATAGCGAGCCTGTTATTTAAGAGAAACCGGCTTTCAGCCGGGAAAATGTTCTACCGAAAAATTTACAAATTTATCTTGAAAGGGGCTCAAGGGGGTGTAATCTTAAGCTTGATGGAGGTCTAGGGACCAAACTAAAAACCTCCCCTTAATAGGTTCTTTAAGGGGAGGATTTTAGTTTGGTCCCTAGACCTCCATCAAGCTTAAAAACAACACCCCCAAGACCCCCCTTCAAGATAAATGTGTACATTTTTCGGTAGAAAAATTTCCCGGCCGAAGGCCGGTTCCTCCTAATTTACAGGCTCGCTATCGCTCACCAGGAAAAGGTCAACACCTAAATTATACAAAAGGTCTTAATATCGTCAGAATACTGGGGGCGAACGTCTTAAAATGTCAAAACTGATAGAGCGAACGTCTTAAAATCTGAATACTAATGGGGTTAAGCATGAGGGAGAAAGGGTTATGTGTGTATATACCTCCATGTGTACGGGTTTGTGTAAGTATATGTAGGTATGTGTGTGTGTGTGTGTGTGTACGGGTTTGTCATTATTTAGTATGCTGAGATAACCTTGTCTCCTGATGATGATGATGATGATGATGGGGTTATACAAGGGGAAGACCACGATCGAGAGGCTTGATTATTATGATAGATTGTTTAAGTTGATTGGGGTTCGATTGATTGGGGTTTGATCTGATTAGGGATTTGATTGGGAGTTAATCGATTGTTGTCTAAGTTGATTGGTTAGTTGATTGGGTGGGTGATTTAGTACGGTTGATTGGGGGTTTGATTGATTGTGGTTGATTTTAATTAATTGACTATTTGAGTCTGATAGGTTACTGTAAATTGGTTTGTTGGGTGATTGATCGAGTGTTGTTTTGAGTTGATTGGGGTTGTGATTGATTGGGGTTGAGTTTGATTAGTTGGTTATTTGAGGGTCTGGTAGGTTATTGTTGATTGGGTGATTGATTGATTGTTGTTTAAGTTGATTGGTTGGGTGGGATCAGTAAGAGGTTAGTGGTAAAATTACATCGTTGGCTGTAACAGATGTGGGGCAAAACACATAGGAAAAATAGAGAACCAACGTTTATTCTACGTTTGAAGAAGCCTTTACCGGCGACCTATAGGGAGCTTTAAGATAAAATTAGATAGGCATATGGAGGAGATGGGTTGGGTGTGAGGGGGATCTACCAGGTGTGGGCCAATCGGCGCTCAGCAGACCCCCGTTATCTTGTGTTAATCTCTGACCGTTTTGGTGGGGTCAGTACTCAAGGTATTAGTGAGTTGGGCCTATAATTGGGCCTTGTAATTGGGGTTGGGTGTGACAGGGATCTGCCTATGTGTCTTTCCCCACAAGAGGTTAGTAAGAGATGGATAGTTGTGTGCATGGCTAACCTGTCAGTTAAGTATTTAGGAGGATAGTTAGGTAGGTGGACAGATGTGTAGGTAGTGATGTGTGAATGCATGTAGGAATGGCTATGGTCTTTAAATAGCCTGTGTTTAGGACAAGGGGTAGGTCGATAGGTAGGTTGGTAGGTAGGTAGGTAGGTGGACAGATGTGTTGGTAGGATAGCGTAGGTAGTGATGTGTGAATGCATGTAGGAATGGCTATGGTCTTTAAATAGCCTGTGTTTAGGACAAGGGGTAGGTCGATAGGTAGGTTGGTAGGTAGGTAGGTAGGTGGACAGATGTGTTGGTAGGATAGCGTAGGTATGATGTGTGAATGCATGTAGGAATGGCTATGGTCTTTAAATAGCCTGTGTTTAGGACAAGGGGTAGGTCGATAGGTAGGTTGGTAGGTAGGTAGGTAGGTGGACAGATGTGTTGGTAGGATAGCGTAGGTAGTGATGTGTGAATGCATGTAGGAATGGCTATGGTCTTTAAATAGCCTGTGTTTGGGACAAGGGGTAGGTCGGTAGGTAGGTTGGTAGGTAGGTAGGTGGACAGATGTGTTGGTAGGATAGCGTAGGTAGTGATGTGTGAATGCATGTAGGAATGGCTATTGTCTTTAAATAGACTGTGTATGGGACAAAAAGTAGGTAGGTAGATAGGTAGATGTGTAGGTAGTGATGTGTGAATGCATGTAGGAATGGCTATGGTCTTTAAATAGCCTGTGTTTAGGACAAGGGGTAGGTCGATAGGTAGGTTGGTAGGTAGGTAGGTAGGTGGACAGATGTGTTGGTAGGATAGCGTAGGTAGTGATGTGTGAATGCATGTAGGAATGGCTATGGTCTTTAAATAGCCTGTGTTTGGGACAAGGGGTAGGTCGGTAGGTAGGTTGGTAGGTAGGTAGGTAGGTAGGTGGACAGATGTGTTGGTAGGATAGCGTAGGTAGTGATGTGTGAATGCATGTAGGAATGGCTATTGTCTTTAAATAGACTGTGTATGGGACAAAAAGTAGGTAGGTAGGTAGGTAGGTGTGTAGGTAGTGATGTGTGAATGCATGTAGGAATGGCTATGGTCTTTAAATAGCCTGTGTTTGGGACAAGGGGTAGGTCGGTAGGTAGGTTGGTAGGTAGGTAGGTAGGTAGGTGGACAGATGTGTTGGTAGGATAGCGTAGGTAGTGATGTGTGAATGCATGTAGGAATGGCTATGGTCTTTAAATAGACTGTGTATGGGACAAAAAGTAGGTAGGTAGGTAGGTAGGTAGGTAGGTAGGTAGGTAGTTGGACAGATGTGTAGGTAGTGATGTGTGAATGCATGTAGGAATGGCTATGGTCTTTAAATTGACTGTGTATGGGACAAAAGAGTAGGTAGGTAGGGAGGTAGGTAGGTGGACAGATGCATAGGTAGGTAATTTAGTTGTTTATAGATTGCTTGGTAGGCAGGTGAACAGTTAGGTAAGTAGGTTGGTTGGTTTGCAGGTAGGTGAGTAGGTGGATTAGTTTGTTAGTAGGTAGATAGGTTGATTGGTTTGTAAGTAAGATGGAAGTTTGTCGATAACAAATATAATATAGTTATGCATATAGGCAAACAAATATATAATGATGTTAACATAGAAAACCAATTATATATGCATATACAGTATATATAAGGAGAGAGAGAGAGAGAGAGAGAGAGAGAGAGAGAGAGAGCGAGAGCGAGAGAGAGAGACTGAGACTGAGGAGACAGAGAGAGAGAGACTCTTAGAAGGATGATATCATTAATCAGAATGACACTAAAGTTTTGTGTCGCCCACACCTGCATATATTTACTGCCCTACATAGCTACATGTACACAGATTGATACATAGATAAATGGCTATAGTAGGTAGATAGATAGATGATAGATGACTGGGGTAGTTTTATATTTTGATCATGTGTAAGCATATAGTATATTACTCCCTAATTAAAATGTAAAACTTGCAAACAAAGTCAAACCAAAACTGGGACAAAGACAAAAATAAATTATAAAGTCAAAACAAAATATCAAAATCGCTGTGGAAACAACGCTTACTAAAATAACATGTATGAAATGAAAGAACACAATCCATAATACATACATACAATACAATACAATACATACATACATACAATACATACATACAATACATACATACAATACATACATACAATACATACATACAATACATACATACAATACAATACAATACATACATACATACAATACATACATACAATACATACATACAATACATACATACAATACATACATACAATACATACATACAATACATACATACATAATTATATGCATTATATACCTACACGTATACAGCGCAATTTTAAATTTATGCATGCATATATGT
>CM064512.1:3184626-3187126 GCA_032716605.1 Paralithodes platypus
TCAACACAGCTAACTCAAAGACAACTGCAGAGGTTGAAGTAACTAAACTAAAGGATTCTAAATACCCCTGATGGTAACAAAGGTTTTAAAGTATCCCTAATAGGCTCAACACAGCTAACTCAAAGACAACTGCAGAGGTTGAAGTAACTAAACTAAAGGTTTCTAAATACCCCTGATGGTAACAAAGGCTTTAAAGTATCCCCAATAGGCTCAACACAGCTAACTCAAAGACAACTGCAGAGGTTGAAGTAACTAAACTAAAGGTTTCTAAATACCCCTGATGGTAACAAAGGCTTTAAAGTATCCCCAATAGGCTCAACACAGCTGACTCAAAGACAACTGCAGAGGTTGAAGTAACTAAACTAAAGGTTTCTAAATACCCCTGATGGTAACAAAGGCTTTAAAGTATCCCTAATAGGCTCAAAATCGCGTCATATGTTGGAGAGGGTTAACTCTTTTTACTGCCATAGATCCCTCTTAAACTGCTCAAGATCGTCTAAATGTCGTGTAAATGTCGTCTAAATATAGCTAGAATCGAATTAAAAAGACGTCGCCGGTACAGAAGGGGTTAGGAAAGAGAAGATACAAGTCAAAATGTTAGAGTGCAAAGTACATAGAAAGTCAAGCAACAACATACCTAGCGACCCCTCGAGGTTGCTTGCCCTCTAAGTCACTGCTGCTCAACAGTGGTTTAGAGTGGGTAGGGGGGAGAAGTGGGAAGGAGAGAAGGAAGAGAATGATGTGGGAGGAAATTAAAGAAGGAAGGAAAGGAAGCGATAGATGGAATGGGAAGGAAGGAAGAAAGGCATGGGAATGGGAAGGAAGTAAGGAAGGCATGGGAATGGGAAGGAAGGAAGGAAGTAAGGAAGGCATGGGAATGGGAAGGAAGGAAGGAAGTAAGGAAGGCATGGGAATGGGAAGGAAGGAAGGAAGGAAGGCATGGGAATGGGAAGGAAGGAAGGAAGTAAGGAAGGCATGGGAATGGGAAGGAAGTAAGGAAGGCATGGGAATGGGAAGGAAGGAAGGAAGGAAGGCATGGGAATGGGAAGGAAGGAAGGAAGGAAGGCATGGGAATGGGAAGGAAGGAAGGAAGTAAGGAAGGCATGGGAATTACAAAAGAGGAAGAAAGAAAGTTAAGTATTACCCTGGGACTAATGCCAGGGTTAAGTATTGCCCTGGGACTAATGCCAGGGTTAAGTATTGCCCTGGGACTAATGACAGGGTTAAGTATTGCCGTAGGACTAATGCCAGGGTTAAGTATTGCCCTGGGACTAATGCCAGGGTTAAGTATTGCCCTGGGACTAATGCCAGGGTTAAGTATTGCCCTGGGACTAATGCCAGGGTTAAGTATTGCCCTGGGACTAGTGCCAGGGTTAAGTATTGCCCTGGGACTAATGCCAGGGTTAAGTATTGCCCTGGGACTAGTGCCAGGGTTAAGTATTGCCCTGGGACTAATGCCAGGGTTAAGTATTGCCCTGGGACTAGTGCCAGGGTTAAGTATTGCCCTGGGACTAGTGCCAGGGTTAAGTATTGCCCTGGGACTAGTGCCAGGGTTAAGTATTGCCCTGGGACTAATGCCAGGGTTAAGTATTGCCCTGGGACTAATGCCAGGGTTAAGTATTGCCCTGGGACTAATGCCAGGGTTAAGTATTGCCCTGGGACTAATGCCAGGGTTAAGTATTGCCCTGGGACTAATGCCAGGGTTAGGAGATGTTAGTAGAGGACAATTTGGGTTAGTAACATAAAACAGCTACAAGTAATCATTCGTGTATTTTGGGAATGCATGTTAGTTATAATATATATAAATGTATTTGGGAATGTATCTTAGTTATAATATATATATATACATGTATTTGGGAATGCATCTTAGTTATAATATATATAAATGTATTTCATCGATGCATCTGAGGAAAAATAACATTAAAAATAGTTAACGGGAGCGGTCGAGAGAGAGTTACACAGAGTTACACAGATACTCAGACCACACAGACCTTGCGGGCCTTACTGGTTAGTCCGGCCTTAATACTACTAGGCAGGGACAGTGTATAGTAGAAGAATAGAAAAGCAAAAGAGAGAGAGAATGTAGCAGAGCAGAACTAGAATGACCCCTGTGTTGAACTTTGTGATAAATCTGTGTGAGAGAGAGAGAGAGAGAGAGAGAATGTAGCAGAGCAGAACTAGAATGACCCCTGTGTTGAACTTTGTGATAAATCTGTGTGAGAGAGAGAGAGAGAGAGAGAGAGAATGTAGCAGAGCAGAACTAGAATGACCCCTGTGTTGAACTTTGTGATAAATCTGTGTGAGAGAGAGAGAGAGAGAGAGAGAGAGAATGTAGCAGAGCAGAACTAGAATGACCCCTGTGTTGAACTTTGTGATAAATCTGTGTGAGAGAGAGAGAGAGAGATTTACATATATTTACATAGATACACTGGCCACACAGATCTTACGATCCCTACGAGGTGACCAGGACTTAATCCTAATAGAGATAGCAACCCTAAGA
>CM064512.1:3192126-3272027 GCA_032716605.1 Paralithodes platypus
GTGTGCTGGCTTAATAATCCAATAGGGTTGATAGCCTCTAAAGGCCTATTTTAAGGGGAGATATCCACTTGAGGGATTTTTCCTTGACTCCTCATGTTTAGCCCCATTGTTTTCCTAATGTTAAGACGTTCGACCCCATTATTTTGACGATTTTAAGAACTTTCAACCCATTTCTGTCAATTTTAAGACCTTTCGTACCATTTAGGTGTCGATTTTATCCTGGCGAGCGATAGCGAGCCTGTAATTTAAGAGGAACCGGCTTTCAGCCGGGACATTTTTCTACCGAAAAATGTACAAATTTATCTTGAAAGGGGCTCAAGGGGGTGTAATCTTAAGCTTGAAGGATATCTAGGGACCAAACTAAAAACCTCCCCTTAACTAACTAAACTAGCTATAGGAATGTATTCAATAGGACTGAGTGCCTGGTGATAGGTGGAGGGTTCTGGGTATATAACAGTGACCACACACATATATGGAATAATAACCCTGCCTTGCGACAGGTAGGGGGGGTATACGTGGGGTACCTGTAAACGTAACTATGGCTAACGTGTAATTACCGGCCGGGTGGTTACGGTGCCCAACTCTCTCGAATATACCAGGAACTACTGTAAGAGTAAGAGAGAGTGTGTGTGTGTGTGTGTGTGTGTGTGTGTGTGTGTGTGTGTGTGAGAGAGAGAGAGAGAGAGAGTACTGAATAGGCAATTGTACCCTGCTTTCTTTAGCGACTCCACCCTTTGCCTTATGACTATAACTAACGCTTAACTCTCTATCTCTCTCTTATTCTTTAGGAGAGAGTTAGAGTTAGTTATAGTCATAAGGCATAGGGTGGAGTCGCTAAAGAAAGCAGGGTACGATTGCCTATTCAACACCCCCTCTCTCTCTCTCTCCATACTACTAAGGGTGATGGGTTGGATCATTCCAATTAACCCCAAAATTTACATGCTGCTAAGGCGAAGGGTTGCATGATTTTTTTTTTTTTTTTTTTTTTCCCCTTTCTTTTTTTCCAATCTTTCCTGTAAATTCCTTCTGGGGATTTCGAAGCCCAGCAAGGTTAATCACTTCAAAAAATTTCATGTACGGCAAGGGTGGGGAGAGAGCCTTCTTCTTTTCTATCCTTTCCTTCAACTTTCTTTTTCTATCGGATATGCCATCTCTACTAGAATTAAGTCCTGACCACCTCGTTTGGATCGTAAGGTCTGTGTGGCCAGTGTATCTATGTAAATCTCTCTCTCTCTCAATCAATATATATAGGTTATTACGTCATGTCAAGTCTCTCTCTCTCTTTATTTGGGTTTCTGCAATCTTGATTTGGATTAAGTCCTGACCACCTCGCTTGGATTGTAAGGTCTGTGTGGTCAGTGTATCAGTGTAAATAATTTATGTAAACATTGTCTCTCTTTCTTTCACACACACACACACACACACAAATGTTTTTCTCTCTCTCATCACACACATTTTTTTCTCTCGCTCTCTCTCTCTCATCACACATTTTTTTCTCTCGCTCTCGCTCTCTCTCTCTCTCTCTCTCTCTCTCTCTCTCTCTCTCTCACACACATGATAGTCAAATGTATAAAAAAAAAAAAAAAAAAAAAAAAAAACAATTGTACACTCCAGTATCATTATCTCAAGACCAGCATATAGTTAAGTTTGGTATTATTTACCATCCATTTGCATATATCTTAATACCGGTATTACTGCAGTATGAACCTGTGTTGCAGAAGTTTATTCATGGTGACTGTTAAGGGGAGGTATTTAGTTTGTTCCCTAGACCTCCATCAATCTTAAAATTACACCCCCTTGAGTCCCTTTCAAGATAAATTAGTACATTTTTCGGTAGAAAAATGTCCCGGCCGAAGGCCGGTTCCTCTTAAATTACAGGCTCGCTATCGCTCGCCAGCATAAAATCGACACCTGAATGGCACGAAAGGTCTTAATATGGGGTGAAAGGTCTTAAAATCGCTAAACTAATGGGGCAAACGTTTTATAATATCAAAAGCAATTGGGCTAATCATGAGGGAGAAAGGGGGTCCAGAAAAAAATCCCTCAAGTGGAGATCTCCCCTTAATGATATCTGACTTATATCTTCATGTATTCAGTAGTTTAGTAGATAATCCAATAAAAAAAAAAAAAAAAAAAAAAAAAAAAAAAAAAAAAAAAAAAAAAAAAAAAAGGTAAACACCATTATAGCCTATTTATGCCCCCTATTGAATCCCTTAGCATCAGATGTCATGATTCTTACTGGACAAACCTGATGCGGCAATGTCTGTGCGTCATATTGTTGCCAAAGTTGTCATAATTAGCCAACCTATTTCGCCACAAACATCATGGTAATAAAGTTGTAATCAGAAATGGAGATATGGCAAGTTTAGTATCAGCTGGGGTGGGGGGGGGAATGGTGTATAGTGGAGGAGCGATAAAGTACTCCTCCTCACACGGTGTTACTCTTCATTATAGCAACTCTTCATTATAGCAACTCTTCATTATAGCAACTCTTCATATCAACTCTTCATTATGTCAACTCTTCATTATAGCAACTCACTCTATAAACTCTTCATATAGCAACTTCAATTATGTAATAGCACTCTTTATGTCAATCTTATAGCAACTCTTCATTATAGCAACTCTTCATTATAGCAACTCTTCATTATAGCAACTCTTCATTATGTCAACTCTTCATTATAGCAACTCTTCATTATAGCAACTCTTCATTATGTCAACTCTTCATTATAGCAACTCTTCATTATAGCAACTTTTCATTATAGCAACTCTTCATTAGCAACTTTCTTATAGCACTTTCATTATAGCAACTCTTCATTATAGCAACTCTTCATTATAGCAACTCTTCATTATAGCAACTCTTCATATCAACTCTTCATTATAGCAACTCTTCATTATAGCAACTCTTCATTATGTCAACTCTTCATTATAGCAACTCTTCATTATATCAACTTTTCATTATAGCAACTCTTCATTATAGCAACTCTTCATATCAACTCTTCATTATGTCAACTCTTCATTATAGCAACTCTTCATTATAGCAACTCTTCATATCAACTCTTCATTATGTCAACTCTTCATTATAGCAACTCTTCATTATAGCAACTCTTCATTATAGCAACTCTTCATTATAGCAACTC
Organism: Paralithodes platypus; assembly: GCA_032716605.1. Lineage (NCBI taxonomy): Eukaryota > Metazoa > Arthropoda > Malacostraca > Decapoda > Lithodidae > Paralithodes > Paralithodes platypus. The sequence goes on from CM064512.1 coordinate 3,195,264, forward strand.
TTCATTATAGCAACTCTTCATTATAGCAACTTTTTACAGTTTATTTTAGCATAAGTATAGTGTATTGACTGCCACGCCCCTCCTATGTGTTGAGATGCACATTTTAACCATCTCCGACATATGACGCGATTTTGAGCCTATTTGGGATATTTTAAAGCCTTTGTTACCATCAGGGGTATTTAGAAACCTTTAGTTTAGTTACTTCAACCTCTGCAGTTGTCTTTGAGTTAGCTGTTGAGCCTATTTGGGATACTTTAAAGCCTTTGTTACCATCAGGGGTATTTAGAAACCTTTAGTTTAGTTACTTCAACCTCTGCAGTTGTCTTTGAGTTAGCTGTGTTGAGCCTATTTGGGATACTTTAAAGCCTTTGTTACCATCAGGGGTATTTAGAAACCTTTAGTTTAGTTACTTCAACCTCTGCAGTTGTCTTTGAGTTAGCTGTGTTGAGCCTATTTGGGATACTTTAAAGCCTTTGTTACCATCAGGGGTATTTAGAAACCTTTAGTTTAGTTACTTCAACCTCTGCAGTTGTCTTTGAGTTAGCTGTGTTGAGCCTATTTGGGGATACTTTAAAGCCTTTGTTACCATCAGGGGTATTTAGAAACCTTTAGTTTAGTTACTTCAACCTCTGCAGTTGTCTTTGAGTTAGCTGTGGGCAGAAAACTAATTTTGGAAGAGGTAATTATAAGAGTGAGAGAACTCTATTTCTTATTGCTAATCTGGCAACCTCTGCGTCATAAATGCATGAAAGGGTTAAGTGTAGTGAAACGATTGGAGGGAAGCGTCTTACTATCCCCAAACTAATTGAATTATACGTCTTAAAATACTCAAAAACTAATGGAACGAATCCTGGGAGGTCCTAAAAGCCCACCCTGGGACCAAATAGGGTTACACCAAAGTTGACGATAACAGTTTAGGGAAAAAGCGTAAATCTGATATACCGGCTTTGGAAACCTAGCCTCCGTTTTCTTTACTTATTATTATTTTATTATTATTTTTTTAGGAGTGACTTAGGATCGATTGCTGGAGTGATAGCTTCTTAAGTATTGGGAGAGAGAGTGAGTGAGTGAGAGGGTGTGTGTGTGTGTGTGTGTGTGAGAGAGTGTGAATGGGAGAGAGTGAGTGAGTAAGAGAGAGAGAAAGGGGGAGGTAGACAAGTTTAAATGCATATAAGGTAGTTGTATAGATGTTATGAAATAGGCATACAAGGGATCTACCTCTCCTTCTGCTCTACCTACCGCCCCACCCTCCTTTCCTCCCTCCCTCTCCCCACCCCATCCTCCCTCCTCCCTTTCTCCCTCCATTTGTTCTCTTCCTTCCTACCTTCTTCTCCCCCTCCCTCCCTCCTTCCACCCACCCCTTCCCTCTCCTCCCCTCCGTCTTGTTTTGTAATTGACAGCACAGCAAACACACTCACATTATGTCCTTCTCTCCTTAAATATTCCTTCTTCCTTCCATCCACCCCTTCCCTCTCTCCCCCTCCTTTACTCCCTCCCTCCCTCTCTCCCTCCTTCCTTTATAAGTGACAGCACAGTAAACATTTCCTTCACTACTTCAATAATCCATCTGCCTTCCTTCCTTCTTGGCTTCCTTTGTGCTACCCTCCCTCCCTCCCTCCCCCTCTCCTTCCATTATCGCCTTCCCTCTCTCCCCCTTCTTCCCTCCCTCCCTCACTGCTTTGCAACTGACAGCGTAAACACACATTATTCCTTCAATAATCCACCTTCCTTCTTTTGATCCTTCTCCATTCCCTTCCTTCCTTCCATCCTTCCTTCCTTCCTTTTTTCCTTCCTTCCATCCTTCCTTTGTTCTTCCTTTCCTCCCTTCCTTCCTTCCTTCCATCCTTTCTTTTGTTCCTCCTTCCCTTCCTTCCTTTTTTCCTTCCTTTGTTCTTCCTTTCCTCCCTTCCTTCCTTCCTTCCTTCCTTCCATTACTCCTCCCCTCTCCATCCCTCCTGCCCCCTTCCTTCCATCCTTCCTCTGTTCCTCCTTCCCTTCCTTCCTTCCTTCCATCACTCCTCCCCTCTCCATCCCTCCTCCTCCCCCTTTCCTTCCATCCTTCCTCTGTTCCTCCTTCCCTTCCTTCCTTCCTCCCTATTCTACCTTGGTTACTCTCTTCCTTACTCCCTTCTTCCATCACTCCTCCCCTCTCCATCCCTCCTCCTCCCATCCTTCCTTACCCACATCCTTCCAACAATCCCCCTCTCTCCTTCCTTACCCCGTCCTTCCATCAATCGCCTTCTCTCCTTCCTCTCCTTCCCTTCCTTCCTCCCTTCCTTACCTATCTCCCATCGTCCCCTCTCCCCCCCACTACCTCCTTGCTCCCCCCCCCCCCCCTCTCCACTTTTGCCTTATAACTGACAGGCGCGTAAACAAACGTGGATAGATGGAGGTGGAGATAGATGGAGGACTGGACAGACTAAGAGAGAGACAGAGTGAGAGAGAGAGAGATGGTGTGGAAGATAATTGAAAAAGCTGAGATAGAAACGAGAAATTGGAATGCTGATGATAAGAGAAAGAGAGGGGGAGAGAGAGAGAGAGAGAAAGAGAGAGAGAGAGAAAGAAAGAGAGAGAGAGAGAGGGGGGGGGGAGAGGGGCCCTGGAAGGTTAATAAGAGTCAAGCAGGACCACACAGAGCAAGAAGGTTGAGAAAAGTGGACATGTGTACATTAAGACTGAGACTGAGAGATACATACATGGTGGGAGACTTGTGTGTGTGTGTGTGTGTGTGTGTGTGTGTGTGTGTGTGTGTGTGTGTGTGTTTGTGTGTATGTGTGTTTTGTTGAGAGAGATCTATTCAATAAATGAGGTATATATAATTAGAGAGAGAGAGAGAGAGAGAGAATGAAAGAGGGGAGGGGAGGGGGGGTACATAATTACATAGTGACACAGGCCACACAGAACAATAGGTCCCAAATAGGTGGTCTGACCATATATAACACTACTAGATAATCTGTTTATATTATTGGTATATTGGGAACTAGGAAATGAGAGAAACACATACATACATACATACACACACACACACTACATACGTTCATACACATACAGAGAGAGAGATATGCTGAATTAATATGCTGATAACGCCGCCCCAAGCTTGGCCAATGAGGCAAACAGTCGCCCTAATGAGTGATGTCTCGGCACTAAGTATGTTTTGGTCAATAATTGGTATCAGCAATATGTAAAACTTGATGTATTCGAGTGAAACATACAAACGTGTGCCTACCTTTATCCACCCTATTCAACATCTGGCAGACGTTAAGGGGAGGTTTTTAGTTAGTTCCCTAGACCTCCATCAAGCTTAACATTACAGCCCCTAGACCCCCTTTCAAGATAAATTTGTACATTTTTCGGTAGAAAAATGTCCCGGCCGAAGGCCGGTTCCTCTTAAATTACAGGCTCGCTATCGCTCGCCAGGAAAAAATCGACACCTAAATGGCACGAAAAGTTTTAAAATTGACAGAAATGGGGTCTATCTATCTATCTATTGCCTGACGCCGTGATCCCCGAAGGGGTGGCCACGAACGAACCGCCCCCATGCACCTCTGTCCCCAGAAATGGGGTGAAAGTTCTTAAAATCGCCAAACTAATGGGGCGAACGTCTTATAATATCAAAAGCAATGGGGCTAACCATGAGGGAGAAAGGGGTCAAGAAAAAAATCCCTCAAGTGGAGACCTCCCCTTAATACAGCACAGAGCGAGCCAAACGTAATGACAGCTGAGACATGCCTTATTAGCGCCACTGTCCACTATAGGCCTTGCATTAACCCTCTCCGACATATGACGCAATTTTGAGCCTATTGGGGATACTTTAAAGCCTTTGTTACCATCAGTGGTATTTAGAAACCTTTAGTTTAGTTACTTCAACCTCTGCAGTTGTCTTTGAGTTAGCTGTGGGCAGAAAACTAATTTTGGAGAGGTAATTATAAGAGTGAGAGAACTCTATTTCTTATTGCTAATCTGGAAACCTCTGCATCATAAATGCGTGAAAGAGTTAAAAGTTGGCCAGAACGCGTGACCTCTAACCCCTGTAACTCAAGAATGGCTGGAGCAAATGGGCTGTCAATGTTCACACTTATTCCCTTCCCTAATGGTAGACATATTAGCAAGATGACATAAAGGAACTCTTAAGTTTGATCCGGACTGAAGAGACGTTGATAATATCCACTATTAACGGGGCATGTCTCAAGGGGAGGTTTTTAGTTTGGTCCCTAGATATCCATCAAGCTTAAGATTACACCCCCCTGAGCCCCTTTCAAGATAAATTTGTACATTTTTCGGTAGAAAAATTTCCCGGCTGAAAGCCGGTTCCTCTTAAATTACAGGCTCGCTATCGCTCGCCAGGATAAAATCGACACCTAAATGGCACGAAAGGTTTTAAAATTGACAGATATGGGTCGAAAGTTCTTAAAATCGTCAAAATAATGGGGCGAACGTCTTAAAATTAGAAAAAAGCAATGGGGCTAAACATGAGGGAGGGAGAAAGGAGTCCAGAAAAAAAAAATCCCTCAAGTGGATATCTCCCCTTAACCCTCACGAACGCAAGAATAATAAATAGATAGATAGATAGATAGATAGATAGATACAATTTTTTTTTTATTATAACTGAACGATGACCCTTCAGCCGTGCAAGAATGTATTTAAAGTGGATTTATTATTTGTGTTTTTCCTGCCTAGACCTGCCTTAAGGCGAGATATATCCACTTGAGAGATTTTTTTTTCTGGACTCCTTTCTCCCTCGTGTTTAGCCCCATTGCTTTTGAGATTTTAAGACGTTTGCCCCATTAGTTTGGTGATTTTTAAGAATTTCCGCCCCATTCTGTCAATTTTAAGACCTTTCGTGCCATTTAGGTGTCGATTTTATCCAGGCGAGCGATAGCGAGCCTGTAATTTAAGAGTAATCGGCCTTTGGCCGGGACATTTTTCTACAGAAAAATGTACAAATTTATCTTGAAAGGGGGTAAGGGGGAGTAATTTTAAGCTTGATGGAAGTCTAGGGAATCAACTAGAAACCTCCCCTTAAGCTTAAAAAAAAAAACACCCCATGACCGGTTCCTCCTTAATTATAGGCTCGCTATCGATAGCCAGGAAAAAATATGACGCTGCCTAAATGGCACGAAAGGTCTTAATATCGGTAAAGAAATAGTCATAAAATCGCCAAACTAACTGATGACACCTAACTGGCACGAAAGGTCTTAAAATCGAGAAAGAAATAGGGAGATTAGTCCTAAACTCGCTAAACTAATTTGGTGAACGTCTTAAAAATTTCAAAGCTAATGGGGCTTAACATGAGGGAGAAGGAGTCCATGAAAATAATGACCCTTACTTGTTGACCCTATACCGTGCTCATTATAACACACACACACACACACACACACACATATATATATAGATAGATAGAGAGAGAGAGAGAGAGAGAGAGAGAGATTAATAAGTAATAGGGAATATGAATGTCAATAAACAACTCAATTTACACAATAGTGATGCAACAAGTATGTCAACAAGTTACGGTAACCCTGTATTTGGTCCTATAATGTGACACGCGTTCCAATGAGTGATAATGGATTGGTGGGGGCAGGTACATTGTGGCCAAGAATACCTGTGAAGTCTCCGGGAATTAAGCCTATTGGGGATACTTTAAAGCCTTTGTTACCACCAGGGGTATTTAGAAACCTTTAGTTTAGTTACTTCAACCTCTGCAGTTGTCTTTGAGTTAGCTGTGTTGAGCCTATTGGGGATATTTTAAAGCCTTTGTTACCATCAGGGGTATTTAGAAACCTTTAGTTTAGTTACTTCAACCTCTGCAGTTGTCTTTGAGTTAGCTGTGTTGAGCCTATTGGGGATATTTTAAAGCCTTTGTTACCATCAGGGGTATTTAGAAACCTTTAGTTTAGTTTTCTTCAACCTCTGCAGTTGTCTTTGAGTTAGCTGTGGGCAGAAAACTAATTTTGGAGAGGTAATTATAAGAGTGAGAGAACTCTATTTCTTATTGCTAATCTGGCAACCTCTGCGTCATAAATGCGTGAAAGGGTTAAAAACATACAAAACCAGCGAGACCTGTTCTCTTCCTTTCAAAAGAGACTTGAAAAAGGGGCTCCAGTCCTGACGCTATTCTTGACTTACAGTGTGCTGGCTTAATAATCCAGAAGGGTTAATAGCCTCTGAAGTCCTATTTTACCTAACTAACTGGAGTTCCCTACTGGATTATTAAGCCAGCACACTGTAAGTCAAGAATAATGTCAGGACTGGAGCTCCTTTTTCGAGAACTCCAATCCCTTGTATTTTTGAGAGAGATAAAACGAAGCAGGCAGGACCACTTCCAGAGAGCTCTAAGGATACAAACAAAGCACGACTGAACGCTGACAACTTCTATAATCTCTCCCAATCTGCTATATATCTTGGGACTGAGACGTTTCATTATATGCTGTATATATATGAGACAGTATAAGACAAGACAGTTTATATAGAGAGAGAAGGCTTGCATATAAATGGACAATAAGTATGTAAATAAATGAATGCATAAATAGAAAAGACAGTCGGTATGCAAGATGGAAAAGTCATGAGATATGTTAGGGATATAAACCAAGCACTACTGAACACTGACAACTTTTAGTTTATCTCAGAATCTCTTTAAAGTCCAACCTGGTCTATAAAGGTTATCTTGGTCCGGTGTTCCTCCTCTGCCAGTGCCATGACTAACACAATGGCTTGTCACAGATTTAAGGGAAGGTTTTTGTTTTGTTTTTTCTGGACCCTTTTAGCCCCATTAATTTTGAGAATTTAAGACATACGCCCCATTAGCTTGGTAATTTTATGACATTTTGTAACATTTAGGTGTCAATGTTTTCCTGACGAGCGATTGGGAGACTGTTATATAGAAGGAACCACCCTTTGGCTGGGAAATTTGTCTGCCAAAATATAAAAGAGAGAGCTGGAGAGAGAGAGAGAGAGAGAGAGAGCTGAATATGGAAGAACAACAAACGAGTGAGAATATATTATAAGAGATAAAAGTATTGAAATAACGTTAGGAATATAAACCAAGCAGGACTGACCATATACAACTTTTCTTATCTCTCTCAATTTGTCTATAGTCCAATCTGGTGTATAAAGTTACCTCGGTGTCTTACCCCTCCTCTCCCAGTGCCATGACCAACACAAACATACCTGGTCCTTGGTTGTCACAGATTTATTATCTGGAATCAAGTCTGGGCTTTCAAAATAGAACGTCGTGTACCTGTATCTTTAGAGGTCTTTGTTAAAAATGTAAAGTGCAGAAGTGGTATAGCACATAGCTACAAACAGGACCTTCAGTCGGTCTAGAAGCTCCTCTCGCTGTATAAAAATAAATACATAAATCAATACTTTAGATTTCCTCTTAGTAAAATAAAATGAAACTAGAATGCCTTGCAAGCCTCTAGTGCGCAGTAAGACTATATAAGAGAGGGAAGGGTGAATCAGAGGGACGCCTTCAGATAACGTTAGGACATAAACTAAAAGCATGAGAAGTTTTATTGTCACTCGGAAAGGGACTAGAGTTCTCGAGAAGGGGTTCCAGCTATTCTTGACTTGCAGTGTGCTGGTTTAATAATCCAGATGGGTTGGTAGCTTCTGAAGTCCTATTTTAACTAACCAACTAACTGAGGGAGGGACAAGGGATGGACTGGGGTTCTCGAAAAGGGGCCCCAGTCCTGACACTATTCTTGACTTACAGTGTGCTGGCTTAATAATCCAGAAGGGTTGATAGGAGGGAAAACTTGAAGGAGAAACAAAGTGGCGGCCATCAGTGAAGTTGTCCCTACCCTCTTGTATATAGCCATAGCCCCCCCCCCCCCCCCCCCTCCTAATCCAACCAGATCTATAACATTATCCCAGGCAGTGAAAAGAGGTGGGGTCAGAGCACAAGCAGAGACACCAACCTTCAGATTATTCCAGGATATAAACCCAAGGAAGAATGAACACTGGGGAACACTTTTATCATCAGTCTCAGGTTCTCTGTATATACTGGGTGGCTCTATGAAGGCGACGTCACACAAGCGCTTTTTCCGGCAATTTTCGATCGGCTGTAAGTAAATGCGGGGAAGAGCAACGTTATGGTCTTTGAAAGGGATGCAGCGACAGAGTGTGAGGTGAAGTTGAACGGTCAGGCTATGGAGAAGATCAAGTCATTCAAGTATCTAGGCAGTGTGTTGAGTAAAGATGGGAGTATGGATGAAGAAGTGCGGGAGAGGGTGCAACAGGGGAAGAAGGTTGTAGGAACGCTGAAAGCAGTAACAAGAAATAGGGTGGTCAGCATGGAAGTAAAGAAGTCGTTGCATGACAGTGTGGTATTCCCGATATTGACTTACGAGAGCGAAGCATGGACGTTGGTGAAGAGACTCAAACCAAGAGTGAGAGGGGTGGAAATTAGTTACCTGAGAAGTGCGTGCGGAGTTACATAGAGGGATAGACAGACAAAATTTGAGGAAATACGAGAGAGGTGTGGTATGGATGTAGATGTGCTGGAAAGTGTGACAAGGAACACCTTGAGATGGTTCGGCCATGTGGAACATATGGGAAGCGAGAGAATGACTAAGAGAGTATACGAGAGTGAGGTGGAAGGACAGAGAGGGAGAGGTAAACCGAATGAGAGGTGGAAGGATGGAGTGAAGAAGTATATGAGTGAAGGCGGTGCTGGATGGGATGAGTGGCGTCGACTGACTGGGTACAGAGGTGCATGGGGCCGTTTCGTTCGTGGCCACCCCTTCGGGGATCACGGCGTCCGGCAATAGATAGATAGAAGTTTGTTTTCGTAATATCTCGGGGGCTCTTTTTCGTTGGTATCTGATGCTAGACTAAGGGTAGATTACGTTAGGTGGCTGAATTCTGGTCAAACGTTACTTTTGAAGTTGCCAGATCATAATTACTCCCCCAAAATTGCTCGGAAATGCGCTTGTGTGACACCGCCATAAATGTATCCTGTTCTCCAGGTGGATTCACACGAGTCAGTTTTATTGACAACTGTAAGAGAGAGAGAGAGCGAGAGCGAGAGTGAGCGAGCGTTAATGGTAATATACCTGTGTGTACACTAAGAACTTCGACCATCTCCTCCAATGTGTCAATAAGTGTCTCTACATTACCGACCAGGGTTTATAAATGTTATCTTGGGTCTAATGTCCCTTCTAGATCGATAGATAGATAGATAGATAGATAGATAGATACGTAGGCAGTTAGGTAGATGAATGGATAGATGATTAGATAGAGGATATAGAGATAGATAGATATATATATTTAGACAACCAGACGGAATTTATAAGATAGATAGATAGTTAGATAGATAGATAGATAGATAGATAGACAAAACTAACGATAACATATTTTCTCTATCTCCCATGTGTCAATAAGTGTATCTCCATATCAACCAGGGTCTATAAAAGTGATCTTGGGTCAAAGGTCCCTTCTCCGACGATGCCCATGCCTTGACATCAATCATCGAGAGCCTTTCTGTTCGTATAGCTTACGGGGAGATCTCCACTTGAGGGATTTTTTTTCTGGACCCCTTTCTCCCTCATGTTTAGCCCCATTGCTTTTGATATTTTAAAACGTTTGCCCCATTAGTTTAGCGATTTAAAGAACCTTCACCCCATATTAAGACCTTTCGTGCAATTCAGGTGTCGATTTTATCCTGGCGAGCGATAGCGAGCCTGTAATTTAAGAGGAAGCGGCCTTCGGCCGGGATATTTTTCTACCGAAAAATTTACAAATTTATCTTGAAAGGGACTGAAAGGGGGTGTAATTTTAAGCTTGATGGAGGTCTAGGGAACAAACTAAATACCTCCCCTTAACCCTTGCAGTGCCGATGACGTCCTTTTCATTATATTCTGGCAACTGTTGGACGATTTTATTCAGCTTAGGAAGGACCTCTAGCCATAATAAGGCTTCAAACTATCTCAACCAACCCTTTTAACTGCCGCAGATCCTTCCTAAGCTGCATAATATCGTCTAAATACAGCTAGAATAAACTATAACCCACGTCGCTGGTACTCAAAGGGTTAAGGGGAGGTATTTAGTTTGTTCCCTAAACCTCCATCAAGCTTAAAATTACACCCCCTCGAGTACCTTTCAAGATAAATTTGTACATTTTTCGGTAGAAAAATGTCCCGGCCAAAGGCCGGTTCCTCTTAAATAACAGGCTCGCTATCGCTCGCCAGGATAAAATCGACACCTGAATTGTACGAAAGGTCTTAATATGGGGTGAAAGTTCTTAAAATCGCTAAACTAATGGGGCAAACGTTTTATAATATCAAAAGCAATGGGGCTAAACATGAGGGAGAAAGGGGTCCAGAAAAAAAAATCCCTCAAGTGGAGATCTCCCCTTAAAGCATGAATTTTAGAAGCAGAGTTGTGGATTAAATTTGAGGAAAAGAAGTGTGTGTGTGTGAGATACCTGCTTAAATCTGTATAGCCTTTCTCCGACAGTGCCATGACCGAGGTAAATAAAACTGGTCTGGCTTTTCGCTGGAATAGGTGGGTGTGGGTACATCCAGGACCCACACACAACGTTCTCTCTCTCTCTCTCTCTCTCTCTCTCTCTCTCTCTCTCTCTCTCTCTCTCTCTCTCCACAAACTTGTAAAAAATAACACAAACACTGAAGTAATTAAAAACTTGTACAAAAATAGTAGAAGGGAAGTGAAAAAAATAATTAGGGCGAACAAACAAAATTACGAAATGACTATTGCCAGAGAAAGTGCCACAAACCCCAAAAAATGCTACAGTTACGTAAATAAAAATAAACAGATCAAAAGCGGAATCGGACCGCTAATAGAAGATGGCCAGACAATAACAGGTGACACAAACACGGCAAATATGCTCAACAAATATTTTGGCTCAGTTTTCACAGAAGAAATTATCGATCATACCCTTGAAAATAACACCTCAACTCATGTGATAGGAGATTTCACCATCAGTGTTACCGAAGTACAAAGCAAATTGAGTAATTTAAATGTAAATAAGACCCCGGGACCCGACATGCTCCACCCGAAAATAATTAAGAATGTCAAGGACGAAATAGCAAAACCCCTGACACAACTATTTAACTTATCACTACTACAGGGGATTGTACCGAGTGATTGGAAAGATGCGAACATTACGCCGATATACAAGAAGGGTAGCAAGGCCAAAGCGAGTAATTACAGACCAATTAGTCTAACTTCAATTGTAGGAAAAATCATGGAAAAAATCCTTAGAGATAAGATAGTAGATTACCTCGAATCAAACAACCTAATCAAAAATAGTCAACACGGCTTTAGATCAAATAAGTCATGCCTAACAAATTTGATTGAATTTTATAACAAACTATTCACATATAACGACATGACGAAATCACTTGATATAATCTTCTTGGACTTTCAAAAAGCTTTCGACAAGGTGCCTCACCGAAAATTATTGGCTAAACTGGAGAGGATAGGTATCAAAGGTGAAATTCATTCTTGGATACAAAATTGGCTTACAGACAGAAGACAGAGAGTGGTGATAAATGGAGTGGAATCGGAGTGGGAGCCTGTCACTAGTGGAGTTCCACAGGGTTCAGTCCTTGGACCGGTCCTGTTTCTCATTTACATTAACGATATTGATGTAGGGGTAAACAACACCATTTCCAAATTCGCCGACGATACAAAAATAGAAAATACAGTCCTGAACGAAGATGATAGAAATGTGTTGCAATCTGATTTAAACAAGATATCAGAGTGGTCGAAAAATGGCAGATGCCCTTCAATGTCGATAAATGTCAGGTGCTGCAGGTTGGTAGCAGAAATATGAAATACAAATACGAAATGAATGGCAAACAAATAAAAACCGCAACGGTAGTAAAAGACCTAGGGGTACTAATATCTGAAAACCTAAAAACTTCCGACCAATGTATAGCAGCTGCAAATAAGGCAAACATAGCATTGGGCTTTATTAAACGAAAATTTACATATAAACATGAAAACGTAATAGTGCCACTGTTCAAAAGTATGGTGAGGCCCCACCTTGAATATGGTGTGCAGTTCTGGTCACCTTATCTGATCAAGGACATTGTAAGACTCGAGTCAGTACAGCGTAGAGCGACGAAGATGATACCCTCATTAAGAAATAAACCATATGAAGAAAGACTTAAACGATTGAACCTGTTCTCATTAAAAAAGAGGAGGTTGAGGGGTCAGCTTATTGAGTGCTTTAAGATACTAAAAGGTTTCGACAAAGTCGATGTAAATGCACTATTCACATTAAACAATACTAATCAAACTCGCGGAAATGGAATGAAATTAAAAACCAAAAAGGCAAACCTAGATGTCACAAAGAGTTTCTTCACCTACAGTGTGGCGACAGAGTGGAATAAACTACCAGCGAGAGTGGTGGAGAGCGACACAATAAACGCTTTCAAGGGAAGGCTTGACCTCTATCTGCAGAGGGCTGGGGTGATATGAAAAAAAAAAATGTATGTATGTGTATGTGTGTGCACTGTACAGTATGTATATATATATATATATACTGTATATATATGTATGTATGTGTGTGTGTGTGTGTGTGTGTGTGTATATGTATGTACCGGTGTGTATATATATATATATATATATATATATATATATATATATATATATGCATATACAGTATACATATATATAGTTTGTAAGGCCAGACTGCCTAGTAAGGAACCTTGAGGTCTGTGTGGTCTGTGTATCTATGTAGCTCTATGTAGCGCTCTCTCTCTCTCTCTCTCTCTCTCTCTCTCTCTCTCTCTCTCTCTCTCTCTCTCTCTCTCTCTCTCTCTCTGTAATAAAGTTGATAATGTGCTCGTTAACATTGAATGGAGATCTCTGGTTAGGGCTACAGTCGAAAGAAAGGAGAGAGAGAGAGATTCGGCTATTCACTGTGTAATTGGGTCTGGCACATAATTAATTTGATATCCAGTAATCGATAAATGGATAATAATCGTGGTTGTGTACTGAATCTTCAACAGTCTTGGTGGTGTAATGGTTAGAGCGTGGAAGTTCTGGATGTGGTGTCCTGGGTTCGAATCCTGGGACGATCACACGCTTTCATTTATTTAATTTGGGGGGATTATTTGTGTTACGATTTTTTTTTTTTTTTTTTTTTTTTTTTTTTTTTTTTTCAAACAATTTCACCTCTAAACTCAATTAATACCATATAATTGGAAGTTATACATGAGTAACAATAACATAAACAATGATATTTAGTGAAAGCTAGTAAAGAAAAAAGTAATTAAATACATAACAACCTTACAATCAAGCCATTAGAGATTAACCTACCTGTTGAGAGGGTAGGGTGTCACCTGGCAAGGGTTTTGTTAGGAGTCTGGTCCTAAAGATTCGTAGATGGAAACATTTCGTGTGTTTGTGTGTGTGTGTGTGTGTGTGTGTGTGTGTGTGTGTTTGATGATAAATGTATTAGCTTAGGCAGAGATTCGAATCGATACAGTCATGCATACTGCCTATATGTCACAGGTAAAAGACACATTCATCGGCTTTTCGTACGCACACACACACACACACACACACACACACACACACACACATACAAAGACACACACAATACAAACATTCTACACATACACACACACACACACATACAAAGACACACACACACACACACACACACACACATATACACACACACACACACATACAAAGACACACACACACACACACACACACACACACACACACACACACCAGTAATGTGTGCTGAACTGTGAGCATCCCCACCCGACCCAAACATCCTGTGTGGACCTTCCCAAAACACCACCTCCTTCACATTGTGTGAGAGAGAGAGAGAGAGAGAGAGAGAGAGAGAGAGAGAGAGTATAGGTATCACTCAGTATACATTGTGTGGAGAGTTCCTTCGCATCAAACCCGCGACTGACTGCGTTTGTAAATGAATAACTTTATTTTATCCCCCCCTCAGTTACTAACCCATCTGTCCCCTACTAACTTCCAAATCCTGCCACGGACATTAGTTCCAGGGCAGTAGTTCCCTTTCCAATGTTCCCTTACCCACTCTAAACCACTGTTTGGACACTTGATCCTCAGTGTTTTGGAGGACAAGCAGCCTAGAAGGGTCACTAGACCTGTTGTTGCTTGATTTCCGTTGTACTCCTTTGTACACTACAAGCACTACCATCAAGAATATAAAGATAGCAGCTTCTCTCTCTCTCACACACACACACACACACACACACACACACACACACACACACACACTTATAGTAAGACACTCTGGAATGTCCGTTGTTTTATTGCTCTCTACATGTAGGTGTTCAACTCATTAAGGGGAGGTATTTAGTTTGTTCCCTAGACCTCCATCAAGCTTAAAATTACACCCCTTGAGTCCCTTTCAAGATAAATTTGTACATTTTTCGGTAGAAAAATGTCCCGGCCGAAGGCCAGTTCTTCTTAAATTAAAGGCTCGCTATCGCTCGCCAGGATAAAATCGACACCTGAATGGCACGAAAGGTCTTAATATGGGGTGAAAGGTCTTAAAATCGCTAAACTAATGGGGCAAACGTTGTATAATATCAAAAGCAATGGGGCTAAACATGAGGGAGAAAGGGGTCCAGAAAAAAAAAATCCCTCAAGTGGAGATCCACCCCGTAATGGCTGTATTTTCCTTATGGACTTACAGGATCATAACGCGTTTTCATTTTGGCAATAACTATACGACTATATAATATATATATATATTTATATATATATATATATATATATAGCTTAGTTAGGACCTCTAGATATGATGACAAGGACATCCCTGGTGCTGAATGGGGTTAATGTATCGGCTTAGCGATTTCCTATGTGGGGACCCAAAATTTGATCACTTGCGCGTTTCAGGCTACAAGGAAGTTGGAGCCGTAGATATTGATGTTGAGCGGAATTATTGGCTAACAGACGGTCAGAGAGATAACAAGGCAGAGAGAGAGAGAGAGAGAGGGCGGATAGATAAAGAGAGTGAGAGACAGAGATAGGAGGTAGAAAGATAGATAGAGAGAGAGAGAGAGAGTGAGTGAGTGAGTGAGTGAGTGAGTGTGATACAAGCAATGAGATAGAAAGAGAGAGAGAGAGAGAGAGAGAGTGTGAGAGTGAGAGGGAGTGAGAGGTTTAAACTAGATAACACACCGGAGTGAATGTCTTCATTGAGTGCCTAAATCGCTGGCTTAATGTTCTTGCTTCTAAAGGCATTAAGGGGAGATCTCCACTTGAGGGATTTTTTTCTTGACCCCTTTCTCCCTCATGTTTAGCCCCATTGATTTTGATATTATACAACGTTTGCCCCATTAGTTTAGCGATTTTAAGAACTTTCACCCCATATTAAGACCTTTCGTGCTATTCAGGTGTCGATGTTATCCTGGCGAGCGATAGCGAGCCTGTAATTTAAGAGGAATCGGCCTTCGGCCGGGACATTTTTCCACCGAAAAATGTGCAAATTTATCTTGAAAGGGACTCAAGGGGGTGTAATTTTAAGCTTGATGGAGGTCTAGGGAACAAACTAAATACCTCCCCTTAAGGGAGCCCACCTCGTTTTGTTTTCTCACTCTTGGTTGTATCCATTCGGCCCCATGCAGCCTACTGTTTTAAGACGTTTATCCCCATCTAGGTATCGATGCGAGCCACCATATTTTCAATAATGAGTTAGACAGCAAGCTAAATTTGTACATTTTTCGGCAGAAAAATGTCTCCGGCGAAGCTGGATTTTTCTATAAAATGCTGTTGTTGTTGTTATTGTGGTTGTTTTCATGTTGTTGTCGTTATTGGCTTCATGGTTGTTGTTGTCGTTGCTGTTGTTGTCATTGTCATTGTTGTTGTCGTTGTTGTTATTGGCTTCATGGTTGTTGTTGTTGTTAATATTAGTGTATAGTCCTCATGTTGTTGCCGTTGTTGTTGTTGTTGTTGTTATTGCCTTCATGGTTGTTGTTGTTGTTGTTATTGGCTTCATGGTTGATGTTGTTGTTGCTGTTAATATTAGTGTATAGTCATGTTGTTGTTGTTGTTGTTGTTGTTGTTGACTTCATGGTTGGTGTTGTCGTTGCTGTTAATATTAGTGTATAGTCATGTTGTTGTCGGTGTTGTTGTTGTTGTTGTTGTTGTTGTTGTTGTTATTGGCTTGGCTTGATGGTTGATGTTGTCGTTGCTGTTAATATTAGTGTATAGTCATGTTGTTGTCGGTGTTGTTGTTGTTGTTGTTGTTGTTGTTGTTGTTATTGGCTTGATGGTTGATGTTGTCGTTGCTGTTAATATTAGTGTATAGTCATGTTGTTGTCGGTGTTGTTGTGTACCGTTAAACAGGTACTGGTCAGTGGCCTTGAAGAGTCCCCCCCACAAAGAGAGAGAGCCTGTTTTTTATATATATATACTGTAGATACCGGTACATACTTTGCAGGCAGGAGGGAAAGGTTGATAGATAGATACAGGGGTGGATATACTGATAGATACAGGGGTGGATATACTGATAGATACAGGGGTGGATATACTGATAGATACAGGGGTGGATATACTGATAGATACAGGGGTGGATATATAGTTCTAAACTTAGATTTATTAATTTCGAGTGGGCTATACAAACCTATTCCTACACGTAACCGCCCTACTCAACATCTGGCAGACATTATTACAGCACAGAGCTAGCCAACCGAAAGGACAGCTGAAACATGAATTATTAGCGCTACCGTACATGATATAAACCTTTATTCAGATTTGTTAAGCCAAGCAAAAGATTCTCACAGAAAACGGAGTCTTGGCGGGAAATGCGTGACATCCGGGACACCCGGAGAGATACAACATCAAATCTCCTTCCATATTTAACTCTAGGTGATCGATATAATTATTTTCACTTCACATAAACAACATACTGATATTGAGTTACGGGTTTAATAGTGTAGTTGATTTTTAAGCTGCGTATTTATATTATCGTGTGTAAGTGTCCAGGTGAAGGACTATGGACTCTCGCTTGATTCCCAGAGACGGTGACTCTCGGTAAAGACGCTTCGCTCGTCTCGTAGTTATTTCGTCTTTTTGTGTGCGATATTCGGGTGCCGGAAGTGCGGAAAGAGACTAGAGGTGGTGTTTGACGAGTAGCGGACGGCCTGAGAGGAGAATGGGAAGGAAATAGGCTGAAATAAGGTGAGAAATACGGGTGATATAAGTAACCCCTTCAGGATACGATGACGCGTTCCTTCACTATGTTTTGGCTATAATTAGACGATGTTATGCAGTTTGGGAAGGACTTCTAGGAATCAAATGGGTAAAATCTATCGTGGTTACCCCTTGAGCGTATATTTTCGTCAATTTTTATGGGCAATTGTAGTCTAGCAGTTTCGAAATGTTGGGTGTTATCAGAAGTCAACTACCAAACATAAACAGTCTAGTTTCGTATTTCAACGTGGTGTTGTAAAGGCATATCACTCAATATTTTCACCTGACCTCACCTGACCTGTGAAATAGCCTCAAAATATTACGAAAGTTGCCGGAAAAAGCGCTCGTGTGACACCGTCTTTAAGGGGAGGTATTTAGTTTGTTCCCTAGACCTCCATCAAGCTTTAAATTACGCCCCCTTCAGTCCCTTTCAAGATAAATTTGTACATTTTTCGGTAGAAAAATTTCCCGGCCGAAGGCCGGTTCCTCTTAAATTACAGGCTCGCTATCGCTCGCCAGGATAAAATCGACACCTGAATTGCACGAAAGGTCTTAATATGGGGTGAAAGTTCTTAAAATCGCTAAACTAATGGGGCAAACGTTTTATAATATCAAAAGCAATGGGGCTAAACATGAGGGAGAAAGGGGTCAAGAAAACAAATTCTCAAGTGTGGAGATCTCCCCTTAACCCTTATCTCCGTCGTATCCTCAGAACCAGCTCGTCCCCTAATATTATTATGCAGTCACAAAGGAAAGCAAGTAACATCAGAGCAATTTTTCATACTTACGAAGCTGCTTGTACCTTATCTACTTTAATCTATAGTTCATTCACTATAGGTAGGCCAGATTCATATGGGGCTAGAGCAAATGGGCTGTACGTTTTCACACCTATTTCCTGGCTGAGTCTTCCCAAATGGTAGAAATATAAGGTCGATTACTCTAGGCGTTTTTGAGTTATAGAAGTTACTGGTATTGATTTTTGAGTTATAGAAGTTACTGGTATTGATTTTTGAGTTATAGAAGTTACTGGTATTGATTTTTGAGTTATAGAAGTTAACTATAGTAATTTGTTGAGTTATAGAAGTTACTGATATAGATTTTTGAGTTATAGAAGTTACTGGTATTGTATATTGTATTTATTTTGCGTCTACCTTTATTGTATTAATGTATTTTTGTATGATTAGCGTTATGCAATTGTGCGATTATGAAACTCACCGCTAAGGTACAATCGACCTAATAAGTCATGTCTCGGCACCAAGTATATTTTGATCCATAATTGGTTTCAGCAATATCTCTCTCTCTCTCTCTCTCTCTCTCTCTCTCTCTCTCTCTCTCTCTCTCTCTCTCTCTCTCTCTCTCTCTCTCTCTCTCTCTCTCTCTCTCTCTCTCCCTCCCTTCCTCCCTTCTTTGCTATCCTTTCCTTCCACTGTCCCTTACTCTCGGGTTAGCTATCTCTACTAGAATTAAAGTCCTGACCACCTCGCTGGGATCGTAAGGTCTGTGTGGTCAGTGTATCTATGTAAATCTATGTAAATCTCTATCTCTCTCTCTCGTCTTTCTTTACTGTTCCCCCGCTCTCAAAGATGGTGTGTTGAATCCCTCTGGCAGTTAAAAGGCTATTTGGTGTGTGTGTGGGTGTGAGAGAGAGAGAGATTGGATGTGAGAAAAGAAAGCATTTAGTGGTTAGAGCTTGCATATGTGGAAATAGCTATATAGTTACTTTCAGAGAGAGAGAGAGTGAGAGAGAGAGAGAAGGGGGGATACGCGTAGGTCCGAAGAACAACACTACTTGCGGGCACATCATTATCTGTTGTGGGGACGAGGGAAGGAAGGAAGGAAGGATGGTAGATAGAGAATAGATGAAGGAAGGAAGGAAGGAGGGATGAAGGAAGGAAGGAAGGAAGGAGGGATGGTAGATAGAAAATAGATGAAGGAAGGAAGGAAGGAGGGATGATGGGAGGAAGGAAGGAAGGAAGGGAAACACATAGCCAGACACTAGATTAATGCCGCCAAATTGTTAGAAGGAAGGAAGGTAAGAAGGAAAGATGGAAGGAAGGAAGGAAGGAGGGAGGAAGGAAGAATGGAAGGAAGGGAGGGAGAAAGGAAGGAAGGAAAGATGGAAGGATGAAAGGAATGCTGAAAGAAAGAAAGAAAGAAGATGCAAGGATTAACGGAAGGAAGGAAGAAAGAAAGAAAGAGGAAGGAAGGAAAGAGAAGGAATGAAGGATGCATGGAAGGAAAGAAGTTAGTGAGGAAGCAACGAAGGAATGAAGGAGTACTAAGTAACAAACACTGCATCAAAGCCGTCAGATTGGTGTATAAAATAACATCTTCGAACAGGTTATATCAACATTATAGTAACGGAATACAATTACCTCATTAAACCCTTCCGTACCTCGCTTGTATTTTATTCTAACTACATTTAGACGAGTTTATGAAGCTTAGGAAGGACATATGGTAGCTACAAGGACTAATTGAGATGGTCTGTAGCCTTTTAATTCGTAGACCTCCTTCTTAACCTGAATAAAATCGTCTAAATATAGCAAGTATATATTGTTATAAAGGCGTCGGTAATGAAGGGGGTTAATAGTCATCGCTAATTTTAATCATTAAGTCAGGTCATTTGGTGTCAGGTCAGGTATTCCTGCTATCAGTAACATGTAATCTGATACTACCTGTTTCATGGTCGGATTGTCGGCGACTAAACCGGCTCCCCCTCCGGGTCCTCACTTGGAGGGTGGGTGGCTAGACACCCTGCAGGACTAAAAGCAATACCTGTCAAAGGGCGGATGAACTACTGTATATATTAGTCAACGGCCATTTAGCAAACTTATGGTATTTTACCATGATGGATGTTTAGGATGTTGCCATAGCCTGCACCAAGGTCTTCCATTGTCTGTTTACATCCATCCCTGCTGTTTGGTGCTATACAACAACTGTCCTTCCTCTTCCTGCAATCTCCTGTTTTTTTCCCCACGGTGGTTAGCAGGCCAATGAGGAAGACTTTTGAGTCTGGTGGATTTTCAGGAGATTTGGCATTCTTTTTCTGTTTCTAGTCTTTTCTAAACAAATAAACTCCAGCGCTACTGCTCCCCCCTGGATATGGTGTCTTTGGGGCTTGTTTTATACCTTACCCAGATGTGATGGCTCCGTCTGGGTCGACCTGTTTATATCCATCTTTATGTGTTTGTATATGGATTGCTTTCAACTTTTTCTGTTTTTGTTTCTACTTTTGTCCGGTGATATAGAAGTTAATCCCGGTCCTCACAGACAACTTGCTACAAGTTGTCGTGTATTTTATTCCAATATTCGTGGTCTCTATAAGAACATCAAGGATCTTACATTGGCATCTGTTGATTATGATATTGTCTTTTGTTCTGAAACCCTTGTCTCTGGTTGTAGAGATTATTCTGAACTTCTTATACCTAACTTCGGTAAACCAGTTCTTATTCGGCGTGATTCTATTCCTCGTGCTCGTGGAATGAGCTTGTATATTAGATCTGGGTATAATGCTCAGCACTTAACTAAGCATATTTGTAAATGCCATGAGATGCAGTTAGTTAAAGTTTCCAGCAAGTATCATAATCATTACATTTTTAGCCTGTACAGAAATCCTGATGTTAACAATGACATATATGACTGCCTTTTAACAGCCATGGCTTCAATACAGTCTGTAGATGTCAAATCATCTTTTATTTTTGTTGGTGATGTCAATGCGCATCATCAAGAGTGGTTGAACTCGGTCTCTCCAACTAATAGAAATGGTTATGCTGCATTGGATTTTGCAAACTTATCTGGTTGTGAACAGCTAATCCAAGGACCTACTCATATGTCTGGAAAATTGTCTTGATCTAGTACTAACAGACATTCCTGGCGTTGTAGAAACCTCCGTTCTTGTACCTGTTGGCACTTCCGACCACAATGCCATCATGTGTAAAATTAATCTTGATTTTTCTGTTCCTGATATTACTCTCTCACGTAAAGTCTACCTTAAATCCCGGGTTAACTGGGACAACGTTTGTAATGATGTTTGTAATATTGAGTGGAATCACATACTAAGATCTCATGACCTGGTTTCAGCTCTCAACAATTCCCTTCTTGGTATCCTTCGCAAAAGAGTTCCATCAAAGACAATTAAGTCTCGTATCAGGGATAAAGCATGGTTTAATGATGACTGCAAGCGTGCATTTGATGACAAACAGGCTGCATATCGTCTATGGAGGCGTAATCAAACCCCCTTGCATTGGGAAAATTATGTTTTTAAAAGGGCAGCTGCGCAGAGAGTTTATGATGGTGCTGAGAGGGATTATAACTCCCATCTTCAGGATGTTCTGGCAGGAGCTACACAGCCTCATAAATGGTGGTCCGCTTTGAAATCCTCTTTATTTGGAATAGATTCCTCCATGCCTCCTCTTTGTGATTCTGATGGCTCCATCTCTTTTTATCCATTATCGAAGGCCAATATTCTATCTAATATTTTATTAATAAGCAGAGTAATCAGGAATTGTCTTTGCCATTGACATGTTTCCCTAGACCCAACCTCAATTCAATGGCATTCAAATCAGCTGAACTGAAAAGGTACTTGCTGGATCTTGATACCTATGGTGGCACAGACCCGGATGGGTTTTTCCCTCTCTTTTTTAAAAAGGTTGCAGTGGTCTTGGCACCTAAATTGGCTGTGGTGTTTAGGTTGCTTTTGAAATCAGGTAGTTTTCCTCTTTGCTGGCGTAAGGCTATTATCACTCCTATTCCAAAGGGAAATACTGCCTCATCATCTCCTAATGACTATCTCCCTATCTCCATTACACCTATCCTATCCAAGTTCTATGAGAGGCTTTTGTCCAGACGCCTTTCCTCTTATTGTAAGTCATAATTTGATACCAAACTCACAGTTTGGTTTTCGTAAGGGACGGGGTACATGTGATGCACTTCTGACACTCACCCATGACTTGCAATCTTCATTGGACCAGGGACATGAGTCTCGCGTCGTGGCTATTGACTTTAGTTCTGCTTTTGATTTAGTCAACCATAAAGCACTTCTGTTTAAGTTACAGCTCATTGGTATTGGTGGCAATTTTTTAAGGATCTTTGAAGATTTTTTGACGAAAAGATCTCAGTCTGTGGTCATTGATGGGTGTCATTCCCCTTCTGTTACTGTTGTTTCTGGTGTTCCACAAGGCAGTGTCCTTGGGCCTTTGATTTTTATTATTTTTACTGCTGACCTGTGTTCCGAGCTTGAAAATAAACTAATCTCCTATGCTGATGATACAACTTTATATGCGTCAATTGCATCACCAATAGATCGACACGTAATTGCTACTGCTCTGAATAGGGATTTAGCCAAAATTACATCATGGTGTGAACTTTGGGGCATGAAACTTAATGCTAGTAAAACACACTCCATTATCATCAGCAGATCTCATACCTTGGATCCTCCCCATCCTTATCTACAAGTTTCTGGCGAGCAAATTGAGAATGTGGATACTGTTAGGAGTTACTCTTGATCCCAAACTTACTTTTGAAAAGCATATTCGTTCTTTCTCCTCTTCCATTTCCCAAAAAATTGGTCTGCTTCGCAAGGTTTATAAAACATTTGCTTGTGACGCCACAGTTATCAAATCTTTTTATGCTTTTATTTTGCCACATTTCGAGTACTGCTCACCTGTCTGGTTGTCAGCAGCTGACTGCCATCTCAAGTTGCTTGACAGGTCGCTAAATTCCATCAGTTTTATTCTACCTAATTTGTCTCTTGATCTGTGTCATCGACGTAAAGTTGGTGCCCTTAGTCTTTTATTTAAAGTTTTTAACAACCCTCAGCATCCCTTACATGGGGTTCTGCCTGGGCCCTATGTCCGGGCTCGTGCAACTAGATTCACAAGCAATCTTAATGATCTTGCCATGAGCCGTGTTAATTTTTCTACTACACAGTTTTCACGGTGTTTTGTGCCGGCCATGGTTGACTTGTGGAATAAGTTGCCAAATGAGCTAGTCAATTCAGCTAATATCTCCATTTTTAAGTCTAGAGTTGATGCTTTTTTGCAGCATTAATTCTAATTTTTAAACTTATTTTATTCTATTTTATTGTATTATATTTAAGCTTGATATCCTCCACTGCATAATATGTTATCTGTGTTTAATATGTGTATATGTACAGTACAGTATACAGTGTATGTTTTTATTTTTTCCTAAGTTGCCATAGTCTCTCTCCAGTGCCTCCGGGTGTTTTGTGTGGATTGTTCTTGATGGTGTTTCTGCACCCTGGTTGGAGACTTCGGCATCTCATATAATAATAATAATAAGGGGAGATCTCCACTTGAGGGATTTTTTTCTGGACCCCTTTCTCCCTCATGTTTAGCCCCATTGCTTTTGATATTATAAAACGTTTGCCCCATTAGTTTAGCGATGTTAAGAACTTTCACCCCATATTAAGACCTTTCGTGCAATTCAGGTGTCTATTTTATCCTGGCGAGCGATAGCGAGCCTGTAATTTAAGAGGAACCGGCCTTCGGCCGGGAAATTGTTCTACCGAAAAATGTACAAATTTGTCTTGAAAGGGACTCAAGGGGGTGTAATTTTAAGCTTGATGGAGGTCTAGGGAACAAACTAAATACCTCCCCTTAAGTTTACCTAGCCGCATTCTTGACGTTTTTTTTTTTTTTTTTTTTTTTTAAGAGACAATGAACGGAGGAAGGAAAAACACAGATAAAACAAAAAGGTCCATGTGCCTAAAGGCATCCTCCATTCATAAAATGTTTGTAACAACTGGATTTAAACATTTGTAGATTGTTAAGTTTGTGGAAAGCAATTCGAGGGAAGTGAATTCCAAAGAGTAGTAGCTCTGGGGATAAATGAATTCTGATAAGCAGAAGTTCTGCATTGTGGAGGAGAAAGTGTAAATTCATGGGCGCTCTCAGCTGCCCTAGTTCTACGGGGAAAGATGTGGAGAGGCGGCACAATTGAAGCAAGTTCCTCGGAACAATTGCTATGAAAATATCTGTAGAATAATGCAAGGGATGCAACGTTTCTTCGTATGGATAATGTAGGAAGGTCCTGTGTGATTGCAGGGTTATTGATTAATCTAATAGCTTTATTTTGAATTTTGTCCAACTGCCTCAATGAAACCACTCCACAGAGGTGAACAGTAATCCATCTGAGAACGCACATGACTTTTATATATTACGGCCAACTGCTCGTCAGTGAAGAATTCTCGAACTCTGTACAGGAGTCCCCAGTTTTTTAGAGGCATTCTTAGCAATGCTTCTAACATAATGTGTCCAGCTCAAGTTAGTAGTTAATGTTACACCGAGAATGTCAATACTAGGGGAAGTGGGAATATTTACATCATTAAAAAATATATGGGAGTCAGTGAGATTCTGTCGGTTAGAAAATTGAATGTACTTGGTTTTCTGTGCATTAAAGGAAACTAGATTCTTTTGTCCCCATTCTTCAATTCTAGAAAGGTCCTGGTTCAGAGAAATTGCAGTGCTTATTTTTTAATTTATAAGATCGGGTTGGGTGAAAGAATTGGTAAATGTGAAGGAACTGTGGAGTGTTGAGTCATCTGCGTAGGAATGTATTGGATTATGAGTGGTAGATATGAGATCATTGATATGAATGAGGAACAGAGTTGGGGCCAAAACTGATCCCTGGGGAACACCAGCATTTATTGAGTGAAATTGAGAATAAAGGCCATCTACCATTACACATATTTTTCTGTTATGAAGATAAGAAGAAATTAGTGGAACTAATGATGCAAGGCCGTAGTGTGACATCTTCGACAATAAGGATTGATGCCAGACTCTATCAAATACCTTTGATATATCCAGTGCTATTGTATGTGTTTCACCATGTTGGTCTGTAGCTTGGTTGATTTGATGCGTAAGAAGGCAAAGAATGTCTGCAGTTGATCGACATCGTCTAAAACCATATTGCCTATCACTGATTAATTTATTATTCTCAAGATGCTTAATTATGTGATTATTTAATATAATTTCAAAGACTTTACCAAGAGTGGAAGTTATAGCTATTGGTCTGTAGTTTGATGGATCTAAAGAGGCACCTTTTTTAGGAACTGGATGGATGTTTGCTTCTTTCCAGGGTACTGGGAAGCATGAAGTATGAGTACATAGACGGAAAAATGTTGCCAATACAGGAGCGAGCACCAAGGAGCAATTCTTAAGTACTATTGGAGGAATTTCATCTGGACCAGGAGCCTTATCTACTGAGAGATTCTGCAAAATAGTTTTGACATGTCTGGTGTGGATTTTAAGTGAGGGAATTTCAGGCGAATTAAAATTAAGTACAGGGACATCTTGATTTATTTCATCTAAGGTTGAGTTGGTGGAGAAAATATCCGCAAGAAGGTTAGCTTTACCTCGTGGGTCACTTACAAGATTGCCAGTCGGAGATTTTAATGGTGGAATGGATGAAGCAGTTGTGAAGTTGGATTTGAATAAGTTAAGAGTAGACCAAAATATTTTGTTATCATTTGGATTATTTAGAAGTTTATTTGCCTGCTTGTGGAGAAAGTTTGATTTAGTTAGGTTTAATACAGTTTTGGCATGATTTCTGATGTTTCTAAAGTAATTAAAGGCTTCATGTGTTTTTGATCTTGTGTATGTATTGTAGGCTATTGCTTTTTGTTCAGTTACTCTAGCACAATTATGGTCAAACCATTTAGGTGAATTAGATCTTTTAATGTACTTTTGATGAGGAATAAAAGTTTCCATTCCAATTTTTACAAAATCTTGTATGTGGCTCAAGGTGGAGTGTGCATCATTAGAAAAGAAAGAGGTCCAGGGAATATCAATAAAGAAACCTTGAAGACCCTCCCAGTCTGCCCTATCGTAATGCCATTTAGTCACCAAAACAGGTTCAGAGTCGGAAGGTGTGGTAGGTGATAGACAGGTGGCCTGTATCAGACAGTGATCAGAAGATATTATGAATGTTATTAAGGGATACTCCAGATGGATATTTAGTGGTCATGTGTGTAACAATGATTTGGGCCAAATTCAGACTAGACTGATATTACAAAGGAGTACAAAGGAAGTCAAGCAACAACAAGTCTGGTGACCCCTCGAAGCTGTTGGCACTCTAAATCACTGCTGCCCAAAGTGTTGACCAGTGAGAGAGAGTGTATGTTTGTGTGTGTGTGTGTGAGAGAGAGAGAGAGAGAGAGAGAGATTGTATGTGTGTGTTATGTGTGTATGTGTACGTATGTGTGATGTGTGTGTGTGGGAGGGTAATGGGGTAAATACCCAGGAAATGGTTTAGTTACACCTAAGGGAACAGTTACCATCTCACATACCTTGCGGTCCAATCCACGGAGATTACCAGTAAACATTAATTTGGTTCAATAAAGGTATATTGGATAATTTGTTATATTGATAGTGATATACCTGTTCATCTTTGTTTTAAGTGGGTATAATGATGGTAATATATTTGTCTATTCTCATATATAATGGGTATATTACAGCCAATATACTTAATAATATACAGTATATATAATATAGGTATGTACAACAACAACAACAACAACAACAACAACAACAGGGGCACCTAGGACAATTGCACATAAAACGAGGAATCCCGAACATCAACATCCCCATAACTGTCAGAGTCTGGGAATAACAATACGTTGTTAAATATAGCCGTGCAATTGATCACTTGCGAGTTTCAGGCTATAAGGAAGTTGGAGCCGTGAACATCGCTATTAACCTCTACTGTACCGGCGGCATCTTGTTAAGTTTGTCCTACCTGTATTTAGACGATTTGGAAAGAGTTAGTGAGAATTATGGCGATGATACAGATATATTGGACAACTTTTATTACCCGAGGTCCTTCTTAAGTTGAGCAATAATGTGTGATGGAGTAAAAGGGATAATGTATATGTATATATATATATATATATATATATATATATTTTTTTTTTTTTAAATTGCTTGGAGTCATTAACTTTGGAAATTTAAGATATGCTTTTTTGCAGTTTTTCCGGCTATCATTAGACGATTTTAGACAGCTTAACCCATTCAGTACCGGTGACGTCCTTTCCAGTATATTTGGGCAACTATTGGACGATTTTATTCAGCTTAGGAAGGACTTCTACCAATTGAAAGGCTACCGACTGTCTTTTCATCCCTTTAGCTACCATATAATCCTTCCTAAGCTGCATAAAATCCTCGAAGCGCCGTTAAGATGGATACAAAAGGACGTCGTCGGTACTGTAAGGGTTAACCTCGGTAAATGACGTCGTCGGTACTGTAAGGGTTAACCTCGGTAAATGACGTCGTCGGTACTGTAAGGGTTAACCTCGGTAAATCAAACAGGGCTGGAACAAATGGGCTGTATATGTCCACACCTCTTCCACGGTCGAGGCTTCACAAGTGGTGGAAATATTAGGTCGATTACTCTAGTCGTTTATGAGAGAGAGAGAGACAGTGTGAGAGTGAGTGAGAGAGAGATATGGGATGTGAGAGTGTGTATGTGTGTGTGGGAGAGAGAGAGAGAAATTACATAGATACACTGGCCACACAGACCTTACGATCCAAACGAGGTGGTCAGGACTTAATTCTAGTAGAGATGACATATCCGATAGAAAAGGATAGAAAATATAGAAAAGGAGAGAGAGAGAGAGAGAGAGAGAGAGAGAGAGAGAGAGAGAGAGAGAGAGAGAGAGAGTAGAGTCTAATAAACCCTACTAACTAAATGGCAGGTTGTCGCCACGTAGCTATTGTAGAGACCTTATTTAGTGTTTATAAAGAGACCCACCCTGGCTTTATCTCTCTCTCTCTCTCTCTCTCTCACACACATACAAACACACAAACACACTCTCTCACACACACATACACTTTCACACTCTTTCTCTCTCTCACTCCATACGCCCATATCTGCTCCACCCACCATAAACACCATCATCACACACACAGACACACACCTATCATCACCATTTGTCACAACGGGACATTAGCCGCCATCTTGTGGACTAAGTGGCTGTTTTTAATTAGATGAATGGGTGTGTGTGTATGTGTGGGATTATGATTGTCGGTTAGATAGATAGATAGATAGATAGATAGATAGATAGCTACTGCCTGCGCGTGTGTATGTTACGTTTGGTGTGTACATCTGTGTAAGTTATTGCATGTGTGTTGTATCCTTGTGTGCGTGTGTGTATGTACTTAATCTACACGTATACATGATCGTATATATAATGTACAGTTGGTCACTTGAGTTTGTATCCACTCCATCATATTTTATTAGAATTAAGGGGAGATGTCCACTTGAGGGACTTTTCTTGACCCCTTTCTCTCTCATGTCTACCCCATTGCTTTTGAAATTTTAAGATGTTTGCCCCGTTAGTTTGGCGATTTTAAGAACTTTCACCCCATTTTAAGACCTTTCGTGCCATTCAGGTGTCGATTTTATCCTGGCGAGCGATAGCGAGCCTGTAACTTAAGAGGAAACGGCCTTCGGCCGGGACATTTTTCTACCGAAAAATGTACAATTTAATCTTGAAAGGGACTCAAGGGGGTGTAATTTTAAACTTGCTGGAGGTCTAGGGAACAAACTAAATACCTCGCCTTAATATAGTATATATGTCTAACAAGAATAATAATTATGTTCTTCCAGCAACCAACTTCACCTCTAAACTCAATTAATGAAATCAACAAATACATGTGGCACTCCAAGGGCTCGAACCTAGGACACTCACATGCGTGGGTACGTGGTGTATCACGGTGGTCGCTGTACTGTACGGGCGCGCTAATAAGTCATGTCTCAGCCGTCTTTACGTTTGGCTCGCTCTGTGCTGTAATAATGTCTGTCAGATGTTGAATAGGGTGGGGGAGTGTAGGAACATGTTGGTATATCTCACTCAAAAAAAAAAAAAAAAACGTGTAAATATTGCTGGTACCAATTATTGTTCAAAACATAATCAGTGCTGAGACATCACTTATTAGCGCGACTGTACATCATCCATCATCACCACCGTAACGATCATTACCATCATCATCACCTCTATACATCATCACTATCAATCATCAACATCTTCTTATCCCTCATTACGTCAAGGGGGGAAGGTGGTTGGGTACTGTTGTTGTTGTTGTTGTTGTGTTTATATTTTGTTGCTTTTAAGTTGATATTGTTGTTTTTGTTGTTGTTATTCGGTAATTATTGTCAAAGATATTTTCAGTGTCACCTGT
The DNA here is from genome assembly GCA_032716605.1 of Paralithodes platypus. NCBI lineage: Eukaryota > Metazoa > Arthropoda > Malacostraca > Decapoda > Lithodidae > Paralithodes > Paralithodes platypus. Next base: position 3,224,624 of record CM064512.1, read on the forward strand.
TATTGCGTTATGGTCTAGCATAATGTATTCATAAATATATAATTTACATACGGTATATATATATATATATATATATATATATATATATATATATATATATATATATATATATATGAAGGATCTCTCACACCCAATATATACGAGCTAAATAAATCATAACACACACACACACACACACACACACACACACACACACACACATTAAACACCCTCCCATCCCATACACTGCCAGGTTAATAAATTCAAACGACCTATGGACTAAGTATAGGGTGGGATACTAGAGGTATTGTGTGTGTGTCTGTGAATATATGGCAGGGCGGGTCTCTCTCTCTCTCTCTCTCTCTCTCTCTCTCTCTCTCTCTCTCTCTCTCTCTCTCTCTCTCTGTTGAATTTAGCGTGTATATCTTCTAAATATCGATGTCCAACTTCCTCAGGTGAATGTATTGAGTCTATTGAGGGATAACACTTTACAACGGCACCTCGTAGCTACTTTCTACTTTTCCTATTTTCTGAAGAGTGTAGAGAGGGGAGAAAGAGGAAGCTGTTGGAGTGGCTTTGTAGAATGAAACTCGGGAGTGGTCAATTTCGTAAACTAAGAATTAAATCTTTCGATATATATTCCAATAATCTGCCAAGGAAAGTCATTATTATTATGTTTGCTTTCATTATAACTACCACTAAACGTTTAAAGGGGTATTATATTATGGACACATTAATTGCCCTCTTCATACCATATTTAAAGTAATCATTAAGTCCTTGGATCTATACTCAAATGATCTGCCAATGGAACCAGTCATTATTGTGTTGGCTTTCACTATTACAACGGCGAATCTTTGATCACTGACAGAATAGATGACTCGCTCTCTCTCTCTCTCTCTCTCTCTCTCTCTCTCTCTCTCTCTCTCTCTCCATTTTCGTTATCTCCTTGACGTTAAAATATGACTTGCTGTTCCTTTGAGAGAGAGAGAGAGAGAAATGTAGCCTAATGATGCAAGGAAATTATATAAAGCATTTTTTTAGGAGAGAGAGAGAGAGAGAGAGAGAGAGAGTAAACCGTTGTACCCCAAGCCTTATAAAGAGTAGTAGTGAATTTCATTAACATTCAGCGATAAATAAAGGCATAAAATGGAATATGATGGCTGAAAAACTTGCACACACACACACACACACACACACACACACACACACACACACACACACACACACACACACACATAAACAAACACTGTATGTTTTTTTTTTTTTTTTTTTTTGTATATTACAACTGTGTGTGTGTGTGTGTGTGTTTTTGAATGTACGAATGTGTAGTTCTGTTTAAAGAGAAATATCTAGTAATTTAGACAGTGACGTTCTTATCACCCAGCACTCAGACAAGGTTTACAGCAGAGAAGAAGGAGGGATGATGCAGGTCAATGTTTAAGACGCCGCGTTGCTTTCTTCAACATAATGTTAAGGGGAGATCTCCACTTGAGGGATTGTTTTCTGGACCCCTTTCTCCCTCATGTTTAGCCCCATTGCTTTTGATATTATAAAACGTTTGCCCCATTAGTTTAGCGATTTTAAGAACTTTCACCCCATATTAAGACCTTTCGTGCAATTCAGGTGTCTATTTTATCCTGGCGAGCGATAGCGAGCCTGTAATTTAAGAGGAACCGGCCTTCGGCCGGGACATTTTTCTACCGAAAAATGTACAAATTTATCTTGAAAGGGACTCAAGGGGGTGTAATTTTAAGGTAGATGGAGGTCTAGGGAACAAACTAAACACCTCCCCTTAACCCTTTGTTATTTTATTGTGGCTACTATTATTAAGTGAATTTGTTGAGATTATGAAGAGAACTGTGAGAGTTAGTAAGTTTATTGGGAGCTCTCCTTAGTGTTTTTTTTTTGTTTTTTTTTTTTGTTTTTTTTCGGTTATTGAAACATGGGTGTCCTAGTGGGCCTTCCAAAGCTGAATAAAATCATCAAATATTAACCAGAATAAAGTGAAATAAGTGTCATCTTATCATTGTCATCAACAGGGGAAGAGGGTTGTAGGAACGCTAAAAGCAGTAACAAGAAATAGGGTGGTCAGTATGGAAGTGAAGAAGTCCTTGCATGACAGTGTGGTAATCCCGACACTGACTTACGGAAGCGAAGCATGGACGTTGGTTGAGAGACTCGACCAAGAGTGGGAGCAGTGGAAATGAATTACTTAAGGAGTGCGTGCGGAGTTACATGGAGGGATAGACAGACTAATGAGGAAGTAAGAAGGAGGTGTGGTGTGGAGGTAGATGTGCTGGAAAGTGTGAAAAGGAACAACTTGAGATGGTTCGGCCATATGGAACGTATGGAAAGCGAGAGAATGACTAAGAGGATGTACGAGAGCGAGGTGGAGGGACAGAGAGGGAGAGGTAGACCGAATGAGAGGTGGAAGGATGGAGTGAGGAAGTACATGAACGAAGGCGGTGCTGGTTGGGGGGAGGGGCGTCGACTGACTGGGGACAGAGGTGCAAGGGGGCGGTTCGTTCGTGATAGATAGAGATAGATAGATAGTGTCATCTTATACTAGCTGACATTAAGCGATTGTATTCAACTGCGATGGACCTCTGAGAATCAAAGATGGACAGTAACTATATCTACTATTTCTCGGCTTCACACAAGTACTTCCTAAAGTAACTAAAATGGTCCAAAAACAGCCCAAATCGATTGGAAGGGTATTGAAAGGGTTCAGGGCATTGTTGACATTTACCGGACTCTGAAACCCTCGTAGTTAAGGGGAGATTTCCACCTGGAGGATTTTTTTCTGAACCTCTTTCTCCCTCATGTTTAGCCCCATTGCTTGTGAGATTTAAAGACGTTTGCCCCATTTATTTGGCGATTTTAAGAACCCTCGACCCATTTCTGTCAATTTTAAGACCATTCGTGCCATTTAGATGTCGATTTTTTCCTGGCGAGCGATAGCGAGCCTGTAATTTAAAGGGAACCGGCCTTCGGCCGGGACATTTTTCTACCAAAAAATGTACAAATTTATCTTGAAAGGGGGTCTAGGGGGAGTAATTTTAAGCTTGATGGAAGTCTAGGGAATCAACTAAAAACCTCCCCTTAACATCATGTCCGGTAGATTCCTTCCATGATTGACTTTTAGTGTTCTGTACTTCACCTCTTAACTTAACTGTATACAAAGGAATGTACAAAGGAAAGCGAACAACAACAACAACACACCTAAGTAGAACGAGGGGGTACTTGTTGTATTTGAGTTATATGTGATATTGTATTGTTTGCCAACACAAATTATATTAATTATTAACCCTTACAGTACCGGTGCCGTATTATTAACCCTTACAGTACCGGTGCCGTATTAATTATTAACCCTTACAGTACCGGTGCCGTATTAATTATTAACCCTTACAGTACCGGTGCCGTATTATTAACCCTTACAGTACCGGTGCCGTATTATTAACCCTTACAGTACCGGATTATTAACCCTTACAGTACCGGTGCCGTATTATTAACCCTTACAGTACCGGATTATTAACCCTTACAGTACCGGTGCCGTATTATTAACCCTTACAGTACCGGTGCCGTATTATTAACCCTTACAGTACCGGTGCCGTATTATTAACCCTTACAGTACCGGTGCCGTATTATTAACCCTTACAGTACCGGTGCCGTATTATTAACCCTTACAGTACCGGTGCCGTATTAATTATTAACCCTTACAGTACCGGTGCCGTATTATTAACCCTTACAGTACCGGTGCCGTATTATTAACCCTTACAGTACCGGTGCCGTATTATTAAACCCTTACAGTACCGGTGCCGTATTATTAACCCTTACAGTACCGGTGCCGTATTATTAACCCTTACAGTACCGGTGCCGTATTATTAACCCTTACAGTACCGGTGCCGTATTATTAACCCTTACAGTACCGGTGCCGTATTATTAACCCTTACAGTACCGGTGCCGTATTATTAACCCTTACAGTACCGGTGCCGTATTATTAACCCTTACAGTACCGGATTATTAACCCTTACAGTACCGGTGCCGTATTATTAACCCTTACAGTACCGGATTATTAACCCTTACAGTACCGGTGCCGTATTATTAACCCTTACAGTACCGGTGCCGTATTATTAACCCTTACAGTACCGGTGCCGTATTATTAACCCTTACAGTACCGGTGCCGTATTATTAACCCTTACAGTACCGGTGCCGTATTATTAACCCTTACAGTACCGGTGCCGTATTATTAACCCTTACAGTACCGGTGCCGTATTATTAACCCTTACAGTACCGGTGCCGTATTATTAACCCTTACAGTACCGGTGCCGTATTATTAACCCTTACAGTACCGGTGCCGTATTTGTCATATTGTGGGAACTATAAGAAGATTATGTTCAGCTTAGGAAGGACCTCTAGCAATAATAAGGCTTCATAATATCTCAACCAATCCTTTCAACTACCGCAGATCCTTCCTAAGTTGCATAATATCGTCTAAATATAGCCAGACTAGATGATAACACACGTCGCTGGTACTCAAAGGGTTAACCCTGCCTGTCCTGCCTTGCTGGTGTGTGAGTGGCAGAATTAATGTAATAGAGTTGGAATTGAAGATATATTTTTTTACAAACGAATTAAATCGGAATTGATTGATTCAAATTTGATTCTGAATTGGAATTGAATTGAATTGAAAAAAAAAAAATGAATTGATCCGAGCCCTGCATCTATTAATTAAATATTGTTCGCAGGTGTTGCATTATCTAGTGGACCATGTAGCAACAATAGTGATACACCTATAAACTCGATTGGTTTGATAACAACTGAAATAATGAAATGACGTTGAGAACTTTAACCTCCTTGTTGGTCACTAAATGATGATTGTATTACCCGCCCCCATCAACCCTATTAGTGTGTTGCGGAGATAATCATTGGGTTGTTAGTCTGTCTGTTTGTCTGATAACTGACCTGGATGTTTATTACCTATTTGGCCAAACAGGCTTCCAATATATATCTGGTTTGATTGTTGTACTTAGTTATTTGTTTGGTTAAGTTGGTCTTCAATGTGTTAGATGGACTTGTTTGTATTATAATGGCCACCAAATTATATATATATATACTGTATATATATATATATATATATATATATATACGGTATATATATATATACAGTATATATATATATATATATATATATATATATATATATATATATATATATATATATATATATATATATATATATATTATACTGTATATATATGAAGTGGATTTCCTCGCTCTTGTTCTCTCTCTCTCTCTCTCTCTCTCTCTCTCTCTCTCTCTCTCTCTCTCTCTCTCTCTCTCTCTCTCTCTCTCTCTCTCTCTCTCTCTCTCTCTCTCTCTTTCTTTCGGACGGAACGGAGGGTGGTGGGGAGAGAGCCTTCATCTTTGCTATCCTGTCCTTCTACTTTTTTCAGGGTTGCTATCTCTACTATAGGGTTAAGGTGAGGTATTTAGTTTGTTCCCTAGACCTCCATCAAGCTTAAAATTACACCCCCTTGAGTCCCTTTCAAGATAAAATTGTACATTTTTCGGTAGAAATATTTCCCGGCCGAAGGCCGGTTCCTCTTAAATTACAGGCTCGCTATCGCTCGCCAGGATAAAATCGACACCTGAATTGCAGGAAAGGTCTTAATATGGGGTGAAAGTTCTTAAAATCGCTAAACTAATGGGGCAAACGTTTTATAATATCAAAAGCAATGGGGCTAAACATGAGGGAGAAAGGGGTCCAGAAAAAAATCCCTCACGTGGAGGTCTCCCCTTAAATCCTGGCCACCTCGCAGGGCTCGTAAGATCTGTGTGACCAGTGTATCTATGTAAATATATGTAGATCTCTCACAGACAATACACAGACAACCTTTCAGACTCACTTAGCGTCCCAATATCTCCACTACCATTGTGAGTGTAAAGCCGGTATCACAAGAGCGCTTTTTCCCTCAACATCTATCATCAACACTGGTCTGGCAGCTTATGAGGCCAACATTTATCCTCAACACTGGTCTGACAGCTTATGAGGTCAACATTTAATACATTTCTGTCACCTAAATTGATCTCTCACAAGTCTAGTTTCCGATACCAGGGCAAAATATTTTCCAGAAATTATGCCAGAAAAATGTTGATCTTCGAATGTTGACTATAAAAGGTCTCGTGTGATACCGGCTTTAATGTGTGGACCAAAACCTCGTCTCTACTAGCGACCAGTGACGTTCGCATCCCCTTGTTTGGCTATCGTGAGGCGATTGTCTTCAGGTCAATTGCAACTTTAAAGAATACCATTAGTCGGTTTTGGTTGGGGCGAGCGATAGCGAGGTCTGGTTGGGCATCTTACAGTATATACTTTGAAGGAATCTAAGGTGTTTTTTGTTATACTGAGGGGCAGAATATAATGGAAAGATACTACTATTACCACTGCTAAGATGACTACTATAATACTGTTACTACTACTACTACTACTACTACTACTACTACTACTACTACTACTACTTTTTTTTTTTTTTTTTTTTTTTATAAACCACTCAGCCTGTGCATCCCCTCTTTGGACCCTAAACCAGGTCTACTACTACTACTACTACTACTACTACTACTACTACTACTACTACTAATGCAATAATAATGATAAATAATTCCAGATGTCGCCGTACTTCAAGGGTAAACTTAAATAGTATTTAACCCTTTGAGTACCAGCGACGTGTAACATAGTTTATTCTAGCTATATTAACCCTTTCACGCACATATGACGCAGAGGTTGCCAGATTAGAAATAAGAAATAGAGTTCTCTCACTCTTATAATTACCTCTCCAAAATTAGTTTTCTGCCCACAGCTAACTCAAAGACAACTGCAGAGGTTGAAGTAACTAAACTAAAGGTTTCTAAATAGCCCTGATGGTAACAAAGGCTTTAAAGTATCCCCAATAAGCTCAACACAGCTAACTCAAAGACAACTGCAGAGGTTGAAGTAACTAAACTAAAGGTTTCTAAATACCCCTGATGGTAACAAAGGCTTTAAAGTATCCCCAATAGGCTCAACACAGCTAACTCAAAGACAACTGCAGAGGTTGAAGTAACTAAACTAAAGGTTTGTAAATACCCCTGATGGTAACAAAGGCTTTAAAGTATCCCCAATAGGCTCAACACAGCTAACTCAAAGACAACTGCAGAGGTTGAAGTAACTAAACTAAAGGTTTGTAAATACCCCTGATGGTAACAAAGGCTTTAAAGTATCCCCAATAGGCTCAACACAGCTAACTCAAAGACAACTGCAGAGGTTGAAGTAACTAAACTAAAGGTTTGTAAATACCCCTGATGGTAACAAAGGCTTTAAAGTATCCCCAATAGGCTCAACACAGCTAACTCAAAGACAACTGCAGAGGTTGAAGTAACTAAACTAAAGGTTTATAAATACCCCTGATGGTAACAAAGGTTTTAAAGTATCCCCAATAGGCTCAACACAGCTAACTCAAAGACAACTGCAGAGGTTGAAGTAACTAAACTAAAGGTTTCTAAATACCCCTGATGGTCACAAAGGCTTTAAAGTATCCCCAATAGGCTCAAAATCGCGTCATATGTCGGAGAGGGTTAAGGGGAGATCTCCACTTGAGGGATTTTTTTTTTACCCCTTTTTCCCTCATGTTTAGCCCCATTGCTTTTGATATTATAAAACGTTTGCCCCATTAGTTTAGCGATGTTAAGAACTTTCACCCCATATAAAGACCTTTCGTGCAATTCAGGTGTCGATTTTATCCTGGCGAGCGATAGCGAGCCTGTAATTTAAGAGAAACCGGCCTTCGGCCAGGACATTTTTCTACCGAAAAATGTACAAATTTATCTTGAAAGGGACTCAAGGGGGTGTAATTTTAAGCTTGATGGAGGTCTAGGGAACAAACTAAATACCTCCCCTTAAGACGATATTATGCAGCTTAGGAAGCATCTGTGGTAGTTAAAAGGGTTGGTTGAGACAATTTGAAGTCTTATTATTGCTAGAGGTCCTTCCTAAGCTGAATAAATTCGTCTAATAATGGCAAGAATAAGATTAAAGAGACGTCGTCGGTACAGTTGGAATTAATGTATAGGAATTAATGTATATTCTTGAAATTGTTCCACTGACAATACTAGGCTCGTTGTGCATTGTTTGGCTTTGTTGTGGCATTCCTCTGCATACAAGGTGAAGGTTTAATGGTTATATGTTGACAGCTAACAACAACCACTAATATGTCTGTGTGTGGGTGTGTGTGTGTGAGAGAGAGAGAAAAGAGTGTTTGTGTGAGATACCAAAATATAAAATTCAGCATGTGTGTGTGAGAAAGAGAGACCCTGCGTTCAATTCTGGGTGGTCCGTAAAATTGGATATGGATTCCGTATACAGAAAGAAAGTATTGTCAGCATCTCTCTCTCTCTCTCTCTCCCTCAATATTTACGAGAATCATCAATATGTTGCAACAGAAAACGATCATTCCACCTTTATAATGGATAACTGTGTTGTTCTTGTTCTTTACCGACGATGCACAATGTAAGGTGGCGCTAATAAGTCATCTCTCAGCTGTCATTACGTTTGCCTCCCTCTGGTCTGTATTAATGTCTGTCAGATGTTGAATAGGGTGGGTAAGTGTAGGAACGTGTTTGTATATCTCACTTGGCTCGCTCTGTGCTGTATTAATGTCTGTCAGATGTTGAATAGGGTGGGTAAGTGTAGGAACGTGTTTGTAGATCTCACTTGGCTCGCTCTGTGCTGTATTAATGTCTGTCAGATGTTGAATAGGGTGGGTAAGTGTAGGAACGTGTTTGTATATCTCACTTGGCTCGCTCTGTGCTGTATTAATGTCTGTCTGATGTTGAATAGGGTGGGTAAGTGTAGGAACATGTATGAATATCTCACTCAAAAAGAAGAAATCGTGTGTGAATGTTACTGATACCAATTATTGATCAAAACATCATGGGTGCCGAAACATGACTTATGAGGCTGACTGTACCAAGGGGTCACTGCCCCCTAGATGATTGATAGAGCTATACATTAAGGGGAGATTTCCACTTGAGGGACTTTTTTCTTGACCCCTTTCTCCCTCATGTTTAGCCCCATTGCTTTTGAGATTTTAAGACGTTTGCCCCATTAGTTTGGTGATTTTTAAGAATTTCCGCCCCATTCTGTCAATTTTAAGACCTTTCATGCCATTTAGGTGTCGATTTTATCCTGGCGAGCGATAGCGAGCCTGTAATTTAAGAGTAATCGGCCTTCGGCCGGGACATTTTTCTACCGAAAAATGTACAAATTTATCTTAAAAGGGGGTCAAGGGGGTGAAATTTTAAGATTGCTGGAGGAGTAGGAAACAAACTAGAAACTTCCCCTTAAGGGTATCATAGCGTGTGGGTGAGTGTCAGTCAGTAGCCAACACTATAATGTACACCGGGTGACTGGACTGAAGGGAGCTCCTGATTGACGGAGATGGCCCGGCACGTCATGTTCAACTAGGTATTGACGGAGATGGCCCGGCACGTCATGTTCAACTAGGTATTGACGGAGATGGCCCGGCACGTCATGTTCAACTAGGTATTGACGGAGATGGCCCGGCACGTCATGTTCAACTAGGTATTGACGGAGATGGCCCGGCACGTCATGTTCAACTAGGTATTGACGGAGATGGCCCGGCACGTCATGTTCAACTAGGTATTGACGGAGATGGCCCGGCACGTCATGTTCAACTAGGTATTGACGGAGATGGCCCGGCACGTCATGTTCAACTAGGTATTGACGGAGATGGCCCGGCACGTCATGTTCAACTAGGTATTGACGGAGATGGCCCTAGGTATTTACAAGCCGTGGGTGCGTCCAGTTTTAATTAAAAAAAAAAAAAAAAAAAAAAAAAAAACAGTACTAGAGGTTTGATGGAGGCCAAGATGTGATGTGAAAATGTACATCCCATTTGCTTCAGCCCTTTTATGCGTTACTACAGAGGTTAGAGGGGGGGGGTGGTCACGATTGCTGGCCTAATTATATTGAATGGACTGTATAATTATGCGTGAATTTGTATTTTGTGTGTGTGTGTTCATTGTTTTCTGTTGTGTTGTCCCTATGCTGGGCTCTGTCTTGAGTCGCCCCCCCCCCCCACTAAAAAAAAAAAAATGGGGATTGGGCCTGAGTATATAGATAGATAGATAGATAGATAGATAGATAGATAGATAGATAGATAGATATACACCCGGCAAGATCTTCCAACTGGCCTAGTAGTGGTAATTGTATTATGTTATTGTATATATTCAGTCTTAAGGGGAGGTTTTTAGTTGGTTCCCTAGACTTCCATCAAGCTTAAAATTACTCCCCCTTGACCCCCTTTCAAAATAAATTTGTACATTTTTCGGTAGAAAAATTTCCCGGCCGAAGGCCGGTTCCCCTTAAATTACAGGCTCGCTATCGCTCGCCAGGAAAAAATCAACACCTAAATGGCACGAGTGGTCTTAAAATTGACAGAAATGGGACGAGGGTTGTTAAAATCGCCAAACTAATGGGGCTAGCGTCTTTAAATCTCACAAACAATGGGGCTAAACATGAGGGAGAAAGAGGTTCAGAAAAAAATCCTCCAGGTGGAAATCTCCCCTTAACCTATCCACTAGTTTGGTTATTTCTGCCGTTTGCATTTCTTATGTGTGTATGTGTATTTACCTATTTGTATTTACCTATTTGTAGTATACAGGAGTTGAGCTTTTTAGGCTCGTATTGTCCCGCTTCCTGAGTTACAATTATCTAACTTTGCCTTAAAAATATGAATGTTTTTGGCACACACCACTTCCTCTTCCAACTGATTCCATTTACTTATACTTCTGTAAGGGAAACTATACTTTCTCACATCTCCTTTACATCTTCCTTTCATTAGCTTATATCTATGCCCCTAGTTCTACCATTATCTTTCACAATATAACCCTTCTTGTCCACCTTTTCGAGTCCTCTCACACATTTGTACATCATAATCATATCGCCTCTCTCCCTCCTATCCATTAGAGATGGTAAATCTAATTTCTTTAATCTCTCCTCATATGGTAATTCTCTCAGTTCTGGTATCATCCTAGTTGCAGCTCTCTGAACCTTCTCCAGCTTCTTTATATGCTTTTTTAGATGTGGTGCCCACACCACTGCCGCATACTCCAGTCTTGGTCTCACCAATGTTTTTATTATTTTCTCCAGCATCTCCTCGTTTATATAGTTAAAGGCTATTTTTATTCTGTTTAGCAGTCCATATGTTTCTCCCACTATCTTATTAATATGATTCTCAGGTGAAAGATCACTCCTAACAGTTATCCCTAAGTCCTTTTCTTTCTCTGATGGGTTAATAGTGTTTTCTCCTAACTTATATTCCATATGAGGCCTTCTTTTACTTACTCCCATTTCCACTACATGACATTTATTTGTGTTAAATTCCATTTTCCACTTCTTGCTCCATTGATCTATCCTATCCAAATCCCTCTGTAATTCCCTACCACTGTTTTCATCTTCTATACGCTTCATGATCTTGGCATCATCTGCAAACATATTCATATATGCATTTATATCCTTTGGCATGTCGTTAATGTATATTAGAAACATTATGGGAGCCAGCAGCGCTCCCTGCGGAACTCCACTTGTGACATCTTTCCACGTAGAAAATTTATCTCTGATAGTAGTCCTCATCTGTCTCCCTGAAAGATAGTCCTCCATCCAATTTAACAAACTACCCTGAATCCCTCCATACTCTTTTAATTTCCACTTCAGCCTGCTATGCGATACTCTGTCAAAAGCTTTCTTCATGTCAATATATACGCAGTCCACCCATCCATCTCTCTCTTGTAATATGTCAACCACTCTGTCATAAAAACTGAGTAGATTTGTAACACATGAGGTACCCTCCCTGAATCCAAATTGCCTGTTAGATAGTAGATTATTCTTTTCCAAGTAAATCATCCATCTTTTCTTAATTATTTTCTCACAGATTTTGCACACTATACTAGTAAGTGACACAGGTCGATAATTCAATGGATGTTCCCTGTTCCCACCTTTATAAATCGGTACAATGTTGGCTCTCTTCCAGTCCATTGGTAATTTTCCCACTTCCAGAGAGTATTTCATTATCTCATATAAGGGTTTCACTAGTTCGTCAGCACATTCTTTCAAAATCCATCCCGCTACATTGTCAGGTCCCACTGCTTTTTTCACATCTAGTCCTTTCATTATTTCTACTAGCTCCTCTGGGAGAAAATTAATCTCTCCCAGTTTATCACCAATTTCACCTACCGGTACTTCTTCAAAGTTATCATCTTTAGTATATACTGAGTGTAGTGTATTGTTCATAATTTCACACATATTCTGGTCGTCATCATAAGTGGTCCCCTCAACCTTCAACCTGACTATTCTATCCCTTACCTTCATTTTACTATTTATAAACCTATAGAACAGCTTAGGATCACTCTTACATTTTTTCACAATGTTCTTCTCATATTCTCTGGCTTCTTGTCTCCTGATTGCAGCATATACATTTCTTAATCTTGTATCTGTTCCAAGTTTCTCTATTACACCTTTTTCTAGCTGCCTTCCACGCTTGGTCTCTCTTTCCTTGGCTTTCCTACATTTTTCATTAAACCAATCCTTTTCCTTCGCTGACCTATTACCTTGTTTAGGGACATATTTATTAACTCCTTCTTCATATATTGTTTTAAATACTCCATACTTCTCGTCTACACTATTTCTCTGATGTATTTCACTCCAGTCAACATCTCTAAAGTATTGTCTCAGTGATTGGTAGTCTCCTTTTGCATAGTCAAACCTAGTTTCCTTGTGCTCCTCCCTCTCCTCCATATTGGAATAACCCAATAGGATTTCTATATCCATTACAACGTGATCGCTCTTGCCTAAAGGTGGTAAGTATTTTATATCAGAAATTACATCTGGGTCTCTAGTAAACATTAGGTCCAATCTGGATGCTTCATCATTTCCCCTTCTTCTTGTATTTTCCTTTATATTTTGCACCAATAAATTTTCTGTTACCATATCCAGTAGCCTATACCCCCACGAGTTCACGTTGCTACCAGCTTCTCTCTGCTCCCAATCCACCTCTTTACAGTTGAAATCCCCTACTATAATTAATTCATTGTTTCTACGAGTTAATTTTTCAATACAAATAATCATCTCATCTTTGATAAATTTGTATTCCTCCTCTTCCCAAGCCCCTGTGTAGGGCGGCATGTAGGCCACTACAATATCCGCCTTTTGATTGTCATCATCTGTCAATTCTACTGCTAATATTTCCGCTTTACTATTATTCAGATCAATCATTCTTGTTTTCAATTTATTATGTGTAAGAATTAGCACCCCTCCCCCCATCTTGTCTTCTCTATCCCTTCTCCAGATATTATAGTTGTTCCATCCCATTCCCTCCAAACTTATCCCTTTATTTAGTTTAGTTTCACATAGACACAATATTAAGGGCTCTTCCTGTCTGATGTAATCATTTATTTCTAATTTCTTTGATAGCAGCCCATCCACATTGCTATAGACCATCTTGCACCTGTTGCTTTTACCATTATGATTGATATTCCCTGTCTTTATCCTACTATTTCCCCTTCCTGTTGCACCTCTCCCTCCAATCCTTCTTCTGTGTGTGTGTGTGTGTGTGTGTGTGTGTGTGTGTGAATAAAGCCTGAATGTGTGTGTACGTGACATCAATAGGGGTTAGACCATTCGTTAAGGGTGTGTGTGTGTGTTTGTGTGTATCATGTACGTATGTGTGTGTGTATCCTGTATGTATGTATGTATATTTACTCACGGCTTTGCGTATAGCGTATGTGTACACATTGTTAAAGATACTCCATAATTTGTTAGTATCACAGAACAGGCAGCAGTATTGCCAACATAATATCGTACTATTAAGGGGAGGTATTTAGTTTGTTCCCTAGACCTCCATCAAGCTTAAAATTACACCCCCTTGAGTCCCTTTCAAGACAAATTTGTACATTTTTCGGTAGAAAAATGTATCGGCCGAAGGCCGTTTCCTCTTAAATTACAGGCTCGCTATCGCTCGCCAGGATCAAATCGACACCTGAATGGCACGAAAGGTCTTAAAATGGGGTGAAAGTTCTTGAAATCGCCAAACTAACGGGGCGAACGTTTTATATTATCAAAAGCAATGGGGCTAAACATGAGGGAGAAAGGGGTCAAGAAAAAAAAACCTCAAGTGGAAATCTCCCCTTAACATCCACAAGCATACAGACCAACAACATCACTATAGTCCATTCATTATTGGGTGGGTGTATGCATGGGTGTGTAAGTGTGTGGGTGGGTGTATGCATGGGTGTGTAAGTGTGTGGGTGGGTGTATGCATGGGTGTGTAAGTGTGTGGGTGGGTGTATGCATGGGTGTGTGGGTGGGTGTATGCATGGGTGTGTAAGTGTGTGGGTGGGTGTATGCATGGGTGTGTAAGTGTGTGGGTGGGTGTATACATGGGGGTGTAAGTGTGTGGGTAGGTGTATGCATGGGTGTGTAAGTGTGTGGGTGGGTGTATGCATGGGTGTGTAAGTGTGTGGGTGGGTGTATGCATGGGTGTGTAAGTGTGTGGGTGGGTGTATGCATGGGTGTGTAATGTGTGGGTAGGTGTGTAAGTGTGTGGGTGGGTGTATGCATGGGTGTGTAAGTGTGTGGGTGGGTGTATGCATGGGTGTGTAAGTGTGTGGGTGGGTGTATGCATGGGTGTGTAAGTGTGTGGGTGGGTGTATGCATGGGTGTGTAATGTGTGAGTGGGTGTATGCATGGGTGTGTAAGTGTGTGGGTGGGTGTATGCATGGGTGTGTAATGTGTTTTAGAGATGGACCGAATATTCGTTTCGTATTCGTATGTCCGAATATTCGCTATGTTTTTCAATACTCGTATTCGTATTCGCATTTCCATTCATAGCTATTTGCAAATATGCGAATATGTTCACGAAACCGAATATATACACAAATGTTAAATATTAAATGTTAAAGTTAACACAACGATTAAATAACAGTGTAGATGTGCGTTGGGGCCGCTAAAGTGGAATGAAGGAGGACTGAGCAGTGTTGCTACTTAACTGTATTTAATAGTTCCAGATCAAACTAGTGAAAAGTAGGCCTACCAAATTATTCTAAAGTGGAATCACTGCCCGGTAAACGAACGTGTGCTGGACCTGGACACTTGAACCGCCGCAATATTGCCATTTCAGACATATCCAATGTAATAGCATGTCACTAAAATATATTCCATCATATTTCCTCACCGATTTCGTATTTAGTACCAGATATGGACTGTTTTATTGGAAAATGTATGAAATGTACTTGAGAGAGTCAAATGTGCCAAATCTGGTACTTTAGTACCAACAAAGCGGCAACATTGGGACTGAGGACTGGACACATAGAAAATGTAATGGATTTAATTTTAATTATTCAATTTTCTATGGTTAAACTCTTACAATATATTAAACATTAATTCATACAGTTCATTTATGATATTTAAGAAATTACACATTCACATCGTCATTAACTGCTGGTAATTAATGTCATAGTAATTTAATTAACGTTTGTTGGTGACATACAAATAATTACCAGTTCTTGAAGGATGAAATAAGGATTGACATATTCGCTATTCGTATTCGCGAATTTTACAACAAAAAATTCGTATTCGTATTCGCAAATAGTGAACATTTATATTCGTTCCACCTCTAGTGTACTTACACTAGTTGTACTTACACTAGTTGTACTTACACTAGTTGTATTTGCGGGAGTGAGCATGCTCGTTAATTCCCGCCTCCTAAGATATGTTTGTCATACCGTGCTTTGAAACTATGCACTGATGGTGCAGACACTACTTCGGCTGGCAATTTGTTCCACCCACTAATCGAGTTGGTAGGAAATCTTTTACTTTTCAGATCAGATTTACTATTAGGCACTTTTAGTTTGTAGCTGTGACCTCTTGTTCTCTCACCTCCATCCCTCTCTATGAAGTTTTCTTGGTCGATTTTGTCAATACCTCTAACACATTTGTATATCTGAATTTGCTGTCCTCGTTTCCTTCTCTGTTCCAGTGTAGGTAGATTCAATCTCTCGAGCCTCTCTTGGTACTCCAAATTTTCCAAACCTGGGATCATCCTCGTAGCTGCTCTCTGTACCCTCTCAATTTTGTGGATATGTTTCTTCATGTGAGGGGACCACACTACAGATGCATATTCCATCCTGGGTCTTATTATTGCCGTTATTATTTGTTTCATGGTGTTTTCATTAAGATAATTGAAAGACATCCTGATATTTGCCAATAGTGCTAGTGATTCTCTCACTATCTTATTTACGTGGCTTTCCGGAGACATGTTATCCTTAAATATGTATGGGTGTGTGTAAGTGGGGGTGTGGATGTATGTATATGTGCGTGTGTGTGTGTGTGTTTGTATGTGTGTTTGTGGCTGTATGTATGTATTTGTACAACACACATACACTTTAAGGAATCCACAGATACACACACACACACACACACTTACCACCCCATTACTGTACACGCCTCTCTCTCTCTCTCTCTCTCTCTCACTATATATATATATATATATATATATATATATATATATATATATATATATATATATATATATATATATATATATATATTGGAACAATACTGATGATAAATGAATGTTTACATTGATTATTATAAATATTCGTGTTATACAGTATATCCGTACCTATAGTTTTTGTTATATTACTTATAAATATTTATTATTATTATTATTATTATTATTATTATTATTATTATTATTATTCATTAACCTTTGCACTAATAACGGTGTCTTGATTCTCTTCAGGTAAATTGATATGATGCGAGTTGCAGATTTTTACACTTTGTGAGGGAATATGAGAGGTAGGTCAGGCTGGTTCTTGTTCTCTCTCTATCTCTCTCTCTCTCTCTCTCTCCCTACCTGTATAACCCATGCAGTACCGGGGACGTACTTTCCATCATATTCTGGCAACTATTAGACGATTTTATTCAGCTTAGGAACGACCTCTAGCAATACTAAGGCTCCAAACTATCTCAACCAAGCCTTTTAAGGGGAGGTATTTAGTTTAAGGGGAGGTATTTAGTTTAAGGGGAGGTATTTAGTTTAAGGGGAGGTATTTAGTTTAAGGGGAGGTATTTAGTTTAAGGGGAGGTATTTAGTTTGTTCACTAAGTTTTCATCAAGCTTAAAATTACACCCCCTAGATCCCCTTTCAAGATAAATTTGTACATTTTTCGGTAGAAAAATTTCCCGGCCGGAGGCCGGTTGCTCTTAAATTACAGGCTCGCTATCGCTCGCCAGGAAAAAATCGACACCTTAATGGCACGAAAGGTCTTTAAATTGACATAAATGGGGCTAAATGTCTTAAAATGTCCAAACTACTAGGGCAAACGTCTTAAAATCTCAAAAGCAATGGGGCTAAACGTAAGAGATAAAGGGGTCCAGAAAAAAATCCCTGAAGTGGAAATCTCCCCTTAACTACCACAGATCCTTCCTAAGCTGCATAATATCGTCTAAATATAGCTAGACTAAAATATAACCCACGTCGCTGGTACTAAAATATAACCCACGTCGCTGGTACTAAAATATAACCCACGCTAAAATATAACCCACGTCGCTGGTACTAAAATATAACCCACGTCGCTGGTACTAAAATATAACCCACGTCGCTGGTACTAAAATATATAACCCACGTCGCTGGTACTAAAATATAACCCACGTCGCTGGTACTAAAATATAACCCACGTCGCTGGTACTAAAATATAACCCACGTCGCTGGTACTAAAATATAACCCACGTCGCTGGTACTAAAATATAACCCACGTCGCTGGTACTAAAATATAACCCACGTCGCTGGTACTAAAATATAACCCACGTCGCTGGTACTAAAATATAACCCACGTCGCTGGTACTAAAATATAACCCACGTCGCTGGTACTAAAATATAACCCACGTCGCTGGTACTCTAAGGGATATTAATCACCATTATTAAAATCGCCAAACTGAATATGGGCCGAACGTCTTACAATATCAAAACTAAACGGGGCTAAGCATGAGGGAGACGGGGGTCTAGTAAAAGTCATTCTTAACCCTTCCAGACTATGAGAACGCCTGTTTATTTAACGATGCTGGCTATCAGTAGATGATGTTAAGGGGGTTACCGTTTTTTTTTTTTTTTATCTTTCTCTCCTTTTCTCTCTTTCCCTGGCTTGTATCCATTCGGCCCCCTTCAGCCAACTGTTTTAAGACGTTTATCCCCATTCAGGTGTCGATTTCTTCCTGGTGAGCGATAGCGAACCAGCATTGTATGGAGAAATCCGGCTTCGCCGGAGAAATTTTTCCATCGAAAAATGTACAATTTTAGCTTGCTGTCAAAACAAAAATATATATATGCTGGCTCTCTTGGAAAATATTGACACCTAGATGGGGGTAAACGTCTTAAAACAGTAGGATGAATGGGGCCGAATGGATACAAGCCAAAGAGAGAGGGAGAGAAAGAAAAAAAAAGCGAGGTGGGCTCCCTTTAGGGGGTGTTAGTTTCGGGACCCCCTTCGCCCTCATGTATAGCCCCAGTAGCTTTGAGATTGTAAGACGTTCGGCCCCATACTCTCTTTCATTTCATATGACGGTAAATTGAATCCCTTAGCAGCTAATTTCTCGATATTTAATGGGAAAATATGAAACTACTATGTTTCTGCATCATGTTAAGACCACGTTTATATAATTAGCACCCAATTTCACTACAAAATCTGCAAAATAACTGAGAAATCTTGATGGGAACTTTGCAATTTACCGTCAGACGAAATGAAACCGAGTATAGTTTTGACATTTTAAATTGTTCACCCCTTTAGTGTGGCGATTTTAAGACTTTTCGCCTCATTTCTTTGTCAATTTTAAGACCTTTCGTGCCAATTGGATGTCGATTTTTCCCTGGCGAGTGACAGCAGGCCGACAATTTAGAAGGATTTTGTATACCAAATAATGCACAAATTTATCTCAAATGGGGGTCTTGGGGGTATTTTTTGAAGCTTGATGGAGGTCTAGGGAGTGCACTAAAAAAATATATAATTATATATAAATATAAATATTTATAAATAATAATAATAATAAATACTCAGGACCAGGATACCGCGATCATTTTACGAAGCTTTATCTCCATCTCGTGGTCATATCCTAAATGCCAACTTTGTAATTCTATAACTATTTACATTAACCCTCAACTCGCGGCGACCATCATATGACGGGAGAGAGAAAATTGGCCTATCCTGCGGTGCCCGTCATATGACGGGCACCGTTTTGAGGTTATTATGAGCGCTGAGAGAGACGCCGGGCGTTGTAGGGACGACAGGCGGGCTTGGTCCGGCTGCCACAGTCGCGCGGCACATACTGGGGTCCACGGTATACCTCTCTGGCCTCCTACACCCTCATACAAGGAAAACACTGCCAAAATACCTCATTTTTGGCGATTTTCCCCTTCGGTTACACGATCGTTGCAAGATAACCCGATGTTGTGCAAGGATGATTCAGGTGTCATTGGAAAGCCCTATCATCGCCCTTTCACGGATATATAATTGTATTACGCTCTGGCTCTTGTGTATGCATGAACAAGAGCATGGAATGAAGGTAATTTTTGGTAAATATACCCGCCTGGCGCATCCGTGGATAGGAAGGGAGACCGGAATCGCACTTCATGTGGAGCATTCAGTCTTTAAGGGGAGATTTCCACTTGAGGGAGTTTTTTCTTGACTCCTTTCTCCCTCATGTTTAGCCCCATTGCTTTTGAGATTTTAAGACCTTCGCCCTAGTAGTTTGGATATTTTAAGACATTTTGCCCCATTTCTGTCAATTTTAAGACCTTTCGTGCCGTTAAGGTGTCGATTTTTTCCTGGCGAGCGATAGCGAGCCTGTAATTTAAGAGCAACCGGCCTCTGGCCGGGACATTTTTCTACCGAAAAATTTACAAATTTATCTTGAAAGGGGGTCTAGGGGGTGTAATTTTAAGCTTGATGAAAACGTAGGGAACAAACTAAATACCTCCCCTTAAACGTAGGGAACAAACTAAATACCTCCCCTTAAAAGTAGGGAACAAACTAAATACCTCCCTTTAAGTTTGTGTACCTGTATGTATGTGTGTAATATTCCTTCTGATATTTCAACTTGTTCCTTTCTACCTGGTCATCTGATCAATAATCACTATTATCTAACTCCAGACCAACTTATCTATGATTCCTGAAAAGGGACTCCACTCCTTGTCATGCAGTGTGCTGGCTGAATAATCCTGAAGAGTGGATAGCCTCTCAAGTCATATTTTAAGGGGGGGGTTTTTAAGTTTGGTCTCTAGATATCCTTCAAGCTTAAGATTATACCCCCTTGAGCCCCTTTCAAGATAAATTTGTACATTTTTCGGTAGAAAAATGTCCCGGCTGAAAGCCGGTTCCTCTTAAATAACAGGCTCGCTATCGCTCGCCAGGATAAAATCGACACCTAAATGGCACGAAAGGTCTTAAAATTGACAGAAATGGGTCGAAAGTTCTAAAAATCGTCAAAATAATTGGGCGAACGTCTTAAAATTAGAAAAACAATGGGGCTAAACACGAGGGAGAAAGGGGTCAAGAAAAATATCCCTCAAGTGGATAATTCTCCCCTTAACTAACTTTCTAACTGTGGTATGAGTCTAACCTTTTGTTCAAGGCGTATATTGAGCCATTGTTCACAACTTCATTTAATTCCACCAATTGTACTGTTGGCGAAGATATTATTTGTGTGTGTGTGTGTGTGTGTGTGTGTGTGTGTGTGTGTGTGTGTGTGTGTGTGTGTTATATACCAATTGACATCACTCTTCGAATTGGGCATGAAGACACGTACCACCCAAATCGGAAGAACTTGTACTGAGAAAAAAATGTATAATCCGAAACTAAATATATAAAAAGCACAATTGGGGAAAAGGTATATAAGAAACAAGAACAAGAAAATCCCTAGAAAGAGGATTCAGTATTATTTTAAATGCTATGCAGAGAGAGAGAGAGAGGATAAGTCAGTACTCACGGAGGGGATCTTGATACGTCCTTCCCTTGTGGTGGTTGGGGGCAGACTGAGGTGGTGGTGTGTAGTGAACCTGGTGGTGGTCGTGGGTAGGGGGTGGGAGGAGGAGAGGTGGAGTGAGAAAAGAGAGAGTGAGTGAGAGTGTGTGAGAGAGAGAACTTTTGGTCGAATCCATATTGGAGATGCATTAAGGAGGGATATCCACTTGAGGAGGGATTTTTTCTGGACCCCTTTCTCCCTCATATTTAGCCCCATTGCTTTTGATATTTTAAGACGTTCGCCCCATAATTAAGAACTTTCGCCCCATTTCTGTCAATTTTAAGACCTTTCATGCAATTTAGGTGTCGATTTTTTCCTGGCGAGCGAAAGCGAGCCTGTAATATAAGAGGAAGCGGCCTTTGGCCGGGAAATTTTTCTACCGAAAAATGTACACATTTATCTTGAAAGGGGGCCTAGAGGGTGTAATTTTAAGCTTGATGGAGGTCTAGGGAACTAACTCAAAACCTCCCCTTAATGCAAGCAAATTCAAAACAACACTGGCATACTTAAACAAAATAAAAATAATGTTTCTTAGATAAATTTTAACTAGTTTGTTATGGGGGATGGTTGTCATTTTCTGGACTCCCTTCTCCCTCATGTTTAGTCCCATCAGTTTTGAGATTTTTAGACGTTCGTTCCATTAGTTTGGCGATTTTAGGACCTTTCACCCCATTTCTATCGTCATTATTAGGAACTTTTGTGCCGTTTAGGTGTCGATTATGAAGTTTTAGGAGAACATTTTATACCGAGAAATGTACAAATTTATCTCGAAGGTGGAGTCTAAGGGGTGTTTTTTTATTTTTATTTTTTTTTGTAAGCTTGATGGAGGTTTAGCTAGGAAACTAAACATTAATAAATACATACTTAAATCGACCAAAAAATACTTAAATCGACCAACACATATGCCATACCCCCAAGATTGGCTTTGGTGTTGCCGTGTTGTATGCCTATTGTCAAGTTGTGTCTGTAGGCAGTCGACTAATTCTCTCTCTCTCTCTCTCTCTCTCTCTCTCTCTCTCTCTCTCTCTCTCTCTCTCTCTCTCTCTCTCTCTCTCTCTCTCTGTCAACCAATATATGCCTTCCAGCCTCTTATAAATTGTCAGGTTAATTGGCTGATAATGTACATGGAGACTAGCTTTGTGTGTGTGTGTGTGTGTGTATGTATGAGAGATAGAGAGCTTGTGTGTGTGTGTATGTGTTTGTGTGTGTGTCTGTAAGAGAGAGAGAGAGCTTGTGTGTATATGTATGTGTGTGTGTGTGTTTGAGAGAGAGAGAGAGCTTGTGTGTGTGTTTATGTGTGTGTGTGTATTTGTGTATGTGTTTGTGTGTGTGTGCGAGAGAGAGAGAGCTTGTGTGTGTATGTATGTGTGTGTGTGTGCGCGTGTCAGCTTGTCTTGTTTTCATGAACTGGTCTTTGTATCTGCGCAATATTCAATTCAAATTAATCCTATTTGTTCCGAGGAAGGTCTTTAGTATAGTACCTCCCCTGTTTCGCTCCATTAGTTTTCTAGATTACAAGACGTTTGACCCCATTAGTTTGGCGATAATTAGATGCTTCACCCCTGCCAGGTGTCGATATTTTTCTGGGCGAACGATAGCGAGCCTGTTATATAGAAGAAAATGGCCCCCAAAAATGTTCTATCGAAAAATGTACAAATTTAGCTTGAAGGAGGTCTGGGTCGGCATTTTTAGTTTGAAGGAAGTATTTTGCATGTTATAATATTATTGTTACTGTCTTCACTGGAATACGTCTTACTATTTAAGGGGAGGTTTTTAGTGTGTTTCCTAGACTTCCATCAAGCTTGAAATTACACCCCCTTGACCCCCTTTCAAGATACATTTGTACATTTTTCGGTAGAAAAATGTCCCGTCCTCTTAAATTACAGGCTCGCTATCGCTCGCCAGGAAAAAAATAGACACTTAAATGGGACGAAAGGTCTTAAAATTGACAGAATGGGGCGGAAATTCTGAAAATCACCAAACTAATGGGGCAAACGTCTTAAAATCTCAAAAGCAATGGGGCTAAACATGAGGGAGAAAGGGGTAAAGAAAAAAATCCCTCAAGTGGAAATCTCCCCTTAACAGAGAGAGAGAGAGAGAGAGAGAGAGAGAGAGAGAGAGAGAGCGAGCGCACAAGCAGCATGTTCCCCCACACCTTCCCTTGCATACAAACACACACGCATATACTGTACATCCATGCACACACATACACACACACACACACACACACGCACACATACGCACACATATACGTCCATGCACACACATACAAACACACACACATATACATCCATACACACACATACAAACACACACACACACACACACATATACATCCAGACACCATAGACTCCAAAAACACACATACACACACCTCTCCCTCTCTCTCACACACACTCTCTCTCTCTCTCACTCACACACTACTCACTCCCTCTCTCACACACACACACTCTCTCGCTGTCTCACTCGTACTCTCTCTCTCTCTCACTCACACACTACTCACTCCCTCTCTCACACACACACACTCTCTTGCTGTCTCACTCGTACTCTCTCTCTCTCTCACTCACACACTACTCACTCCCTCTCTCACACACACACACACACACTCTCGCTGTCTCACTCGTACTCTCTCTCTCTCTCTCTCGCTCTCGCTCTCTCTCTCGCTCTCGCTCTCGCTCTCGCTCTCTCTCTCTCTCTCTCTCTCTCTCTCTCTCTCTCTCTCTCTCTCACACCAATTTGCTTTTGAGGTTCATATATTACTGCCTGGCTTAACAGTACTTTGATTGGTGAGGAAAATAAATATGTGTGAGCGGAATAAATTACTCTA
The DNA here is from genome assembly GCA_032716605.1 of Paralithodes platypus. Classification (NCBI taxonomy): domain Eukaryota; kingdom Metazoa; phylum Arthropoda; class Malacostraca; order Decapoda; family Lithodidae; genus Paralithodes; species Paralithodes platypus. Next base: position 3,248,560 of record CM064512.1, read on the forward strand.
TGTGCGTGGAAGGCCTGTGTACGTGTGCAGGTGTGGTCAAAGTAGGTACACACACACAGTAGGTACACACACACAGTAGGTACACACACACACAGTAGGTACACACACACAGTAGGTACACACACACAGTAGGTACACACACACACAGTAGGTACACACACACAGATTATTTGCAGACGATTTGGCTTTACTAAATGTGTGTGCGTTGTGTGAATTTATGTGTGCATGTGTGTATATGTGTGTGTGTGTGTGTATCTGTGTTGGTATACAGTATGTGTGTGTAATGTATGAGGCATGTACGAGCCTAAATGCGTGGATACACGGAGTTTGAAGCAAATTAAGTTATAGAATGAAGGAAAGATGGATTCAAATTCAACGTTTTTCCTAACCATCCGAAACCTACACATATTTTTGCATTTCAGTTGTATGACGATGTTTACGACTCCAACTTCCTTATAACCTGAAACTCGCAAGTGGTTAATTGAGAGAATGTTATGCTATGTAACATACCAAAAATGAAAGAAGAAAGAAAAAGTGACGTGAAGGAAGGCAGGATGGTAGGACTGAAGGAAAGAAGAAGGAACGTAGGAAGGAAGGATTAAAGGACAGAAGGAAGGAAGGAAGAATTAAAGGACAGAAGGAAGGAAGAAAGGAAGGAAGGATTAAAGACATAATTAAGGAAGAATGGAAGAAGGAAGGGAGGAGAAAGGTTCAAAGGAAGGAAGGAAGGAAGGAAGGATTAAAGGAAAGAAGGAAAGGGATGTTGGTTTAACTAGTTGTTTGGTACGAGTTCTTGCATATTAAATGAGTACCAGTATGTGTGTGTCGTTAGGTACATGATTATGGTCGTTCTGGTGGTGTAGTGGTAGTGGGGGTAGTAGTGGTGGTAGTGATGGTAGCTGTGATGGTTATGGTTGTGTGGTGGTAGTGGGGGTAGCTATGATGGTGGTGGTAGATATAGTGATGGTGGTGGTGGTACTTATTATAGTGATGGTAGTAGTTGTGATGGTGGTGGTTGTGGTAGTTTTCTTGTTGGTGGTTGTAGTGGGATTGTGGTGGTGTTAATACTGGTAGTGGTGATTGTATATGCATGTGGTAGTAGTCTAGTGGTTAGGTGTTGTGAAGAGCGGTAAAATACCTATGTTTACCCTCCATATTAGTGGTTTTCTGTGAAGCAAGATACGCAGAAAACGGGTCCTTTGTTTATGTCATCCCGGGGTATAAAATATTGTCCGTTTTGGGGGTACTGCTAATTAACAAGAGAGAGAGAGAGAGAGGGGGGGGAGAGAGAGAGAGAGAGATTACGCTACCTATGACAATAAAATAAAGTTAGAGATATATTGGAAACGAACGAAATTGTATGATTTTGGAGAATTTGTATAAGAGTACAAAGGAGTACAAAGGAAATCAAGCAACAACAGTTCTAGTGACCCTTCTAGGCTGCTTGTCCTCCAAAACACTGAGGATCAAGTGTCCAAACAGTGGTTTAGAGTGGGTAAGGGAACATTGGAAAGGGAACTACTGCCCTGTTAGTGGCAGGACTAGGAAGTTAGTAGGGGACATATGGGTTAGTAACTGAGGGGAGGATAAAGTTATTCATTTACAAACGCAGTCAGTCGCGGGTTTGATGCGAGATATTTGTCTAGGCGGAATTTAAATGAATCAACGGTGCTGCAGTCTATAACGTCTCGGGGAAGCCCATTCCACAAGTTGACAACTCGATTGAAGAAGAAATTCTTAGATTCGTGCGAGTTAAAAGATTTACCAATAATTTTGCAACCGTTTCCCCGCGTGTAATTAGATTGGTCGATAGTGAAGTACTTACTACAGTTCATATTGTCGATGCCTTTGATGATTTTGAACACTTGAATTAAGTCGCCTCTTAATCTGCGCTGGGTTAAAGGAAATAGATTTAATTCTCTAAGACGCTCTTCGTATGGTTTGTTCTTTAGGCTAGGTATCATTTTGGTAACTCTACGTTGAACTCGTTCTAGCTTGTTTATATCTTTTTGGTAATAAGGGCACCAGGATTGAACGCAGTATTCCAGAAGAGGGCGGACTAAGGAATTGTAAAGGGTTAGGATAACTTCTTTGGATTTATGCTCAAATGACCTGCCTATAAGCCAATTATTTTGTTTGCCTTCTTAACAACTTCTGAACATTGTTGACTCGGTTTTAGGTTACTCGATATTGTTACTCCCAGATCAGTTTCTCTGTTTACATTCTTAAGCTGAGTGCCATTCATCAAATAGTTTGCTTTCTCATTTAGGTATCCGACATGTAGTACTTTACATTTATCCGCATTGAAACTCATTTGCCAAATTTGGGCCCAACATGACAATTTATCTAGATTGTGTTGCATATCGTCAACTTGTTCTTTTGAGAGTACGCTATTTGCAATTTTTGTATCGTCAGCAAATTTTGAGATTGTGCAGGTGAGACCCTCATCTATGTCGTTGATGTAAATTAGAAAGAGAATTGGTCCTAGTACCGATCCCTGGGGTACCCCGCTACTTACATTGGTCCATTTAGATGCCTTACCGTTTATGACTACCCTTTGCTTTCTGTTGCCGAGCCAATTTTCTATCCATTTCAACACACCGTCTTGTATTCCATGCGCTTTTAGTTTTAGCAGTAAACGTTTGTGGGGAACTTTGTCAAAGGCCTTTTGAAAATCAAGGTATATAATATCTACAGCTTTACTCTCATCGTAGAGGTTGAGGATATCGTGGAAGAAGTCTAAGAGGTTTGTTAAACAGGAAAGTTTTTTACGAAAGCCGTGTTGAGTATCTTTAAGTATGTTATTTTCCTCTAAGTGATTTACGAGTCTGTCTCGTATGACCGTTTCTATCATTTTACATACAACTGAGGTTAAGCTAATTGGACGATAGTTACTGGGTAGGGATTTGCTGCCTTTTTTGAATATCGGTGTTACGTTGGCTAGCTTCCACTGATCAGGCATAGTTCCAGACTGTAAGGATTTATTGAATAGTAATGTCAGTGGTTTGGAGAGCTCATTCTTAGCTTCCTTTAGAACTCTAGGCGAGATTGTATCAGGTCCTGGCGTTTTATTTACCTTGAGTTTATCTAAACAATTCAATACTTCTCTCTCTGTAACGGTGATATTGCTTAGAACATCTGAATTATCAATCTGAATCGGCGATGGTGTAGGGATATCACTGAGGTCTTCTGTTGTAAAAACTGATGCAAAGAAGGTATTGAGGGCATTACTCATTTGTACTTCGTCTTTGGTGTATTCTCCTTTTTCATCGACTAACGGTCCAACAGTTGAAGTAACTACTTTTTTCTTTCTGATATAACTATAGAATTCTTTCGGGTTTGTTTTACTTTGATTCGCAATATGTAACTCTAGGGTCTTTTTACTTTGCTTAATTAACTTTTTGGCTTTGCGTCGTAGCTCTACAAATTTCACTCGTTCTTCGTCATTTTGTGAGGATTTTAATCTATCATTAGCACATTTTTTAGCAAGCAGGCAGTTTGAAATATCTTTATTCCACCATTTGGGCTTATTATTATGGCCTGGACGCCGTATTTTCGATGGTATGCAGTCTTGCACTGCTTTTAGGTAAGTGGTTTCGAATAACTTCCAAGATGTATTTATGTCGTTATTGTTAATTAAAAAGCTCCAGTCAGTTTCTTTAAACATAGCTCTAAGTTTATGGAAGTTGCTTTCTTGAAATTAGGGACTTTTTCGATGCTACTATTTGGTTCGTTACTAGTAAACTTTAAAGTGAAAGTTATCGTACGATGGTCGCTGTTACTGAATTCATCACCAACATTCAAATTCTCTATCAATTCTTCTTTTGTTGCAAGTACAATGTCAAGAACGTTATTACCACGGGTCGGCATTCGAACAAATTGATAAAGCGAACTCTCTTGCAAGTTCGTATACAAGTCATGTCCGGAGTGTGAAGTAAGAGTATCGCCCCACTTGGTCACAGGTAAATTAAAGTCGCCTGAGAGCGAGAGAGAGAGAGAGAGAGAGGGGGGGAGGGGGGTGACTAAAATACTGTGTATATTATGGAAATGTGTGCGGGGACAGGAGAGGCGGATGACTAAACATGGAATGAGAGGGACATGCTTCAGAATATGAAAATGATTGGAAGATATGTTTGATGAAGAGATACGAAGAAGTGAAGGAAGAAGATATTTGAAGAAAGAGAGGAATAAGACAATTATTTAAATATTTATGATAATGCTGTGTGTGTATATATACAGTATATATACGCCTATATATAAATATAAATAAATATAAGCATATCTCACAGAGAGAGAGGGGGGGGGGGGAATATAATCTTAATCAAATTGAGAAGAAAATAAACAGTAAAATTAAATGAAAACGTAATATATAGGCCTACACCATAATATATAGACCTACACCATAATATATAGACCTACACCATAATATATAGGCCTACACTATAATATATAGACCTACACCATAATATATAGGCCTACACTATAATATATAGGCCTACACCATAATATATAGACCTACATAAATAATAGTATAATAATATAGGCCTACACCATAATATATAGACCTACACATAATATAGACCTACACCATAATATATAGGCCTACACTATAATATATAGGCCTACACCATAATATATAGACCTACACCATAATATATAGACCTACACCATAATATATAGGCCTACACCATAATATATAGGCCTACACCATAATATATAGACCTACACCATAATATATAGGCCTACACTATAATATATAGACCTACACCATAATATATAGACCTACACCATAATATATAGACCTACACCATAATATATAGACCTACACCATAATATAGACCTACCATAATATATAGACCTACACCACACCATAATATATACCTACACCATAATATATAGGCCTACACCATAATATAGACCTACACCATAATATATAGTACCATATATATAGGCCTACACCATAATATATAGACCTACACCATATATATAATATAATATATAGTCTACACCATAATATATAGCCTACACCATAATATATAGCCTACACCATAATATATAGCCTACACCATAATATATAGCCTACACCATAATATATAGCCTACACCATAATATATAGCCTACACCATAATATATAGCCTACACCATAATATATAGACCTACCATATACTATATAGGCCTACACCATAATATATAGACCTACACCATAATATATAGGCCTACACTATAATATATAGACCTACACCATAATATATAGACCTACACCATAATATATAGGCCTACACCATAATATATAGACCTACACTATAATATAGGCCTACATCATAATATATAGACCTACACCATAATATATAGGCCTACACCATAATATATAGACCTACACTATAATATATAGACCTACACCATAATATATAGGCCTACACCATAATATATAGACCTACACTATAATATATAGACCTACACCATAATATATAGGCCTACACTATAATATATAGACCTACACCATAATATATAGACCTACACCATAATATATAGACCTACACCATAATATATAGACCTACACCATAATATATAGGCCTACACCAAATATAGACCTACACTATAATATATAGGCCACAATAAATACCTACACCATAATATATAGACCTACACTATAATATATAGGCCTACACCATAATATATAGACCTACACCATAATATATAGACCTACACCATATATAGGCCTACACCATAATATATAGACCTACACTATAATAGACTACATATATATAGACCTACACTATAATATATAGGCCTACACCATAATATATAGGCCTACACCATAATATATAGACCTACTATAATATATAGGCCTACACCATAATATATAGACCTACACCATAATATATAGGCCTACACCATAATATATAGACCTACACTATAATATATAGGCCTACACCATAATATATAGGCCTACACCATAATATATAGACCTACACCATAATATATAGGCCTACACCATAATATATAGACCTACACTATAATATATAGACCTACACCATAATATATAGACCTACACCATAATATATAGGCCTACACCATAATATATAGACCTACACTATAATATATAGACCTACACCATAATATATAGGCCTACACCATAATATATAGACCTACACTATAATATATAGACCTACACCATAATATATAGGCCTACACCATAATATATAGACCTACACTATAATATATAGGCCTACACCATAATATATAGACCTACACTATAATATATAGACCTACACTATAATATATAGGCCTACACCATAATATATAGACCTACACTATAATATATAGGCCTACACCATAATATATAGACCTACACCATAATATATAGACCTACACCATAATATATAGGCCTACACCATAATATATAGACCTACACCATAATATATAGACCTACACCATAATATATAGGCCTACACCATAATATATAGACCTACACCATAATATATAGGCCTACACCATAATATATAGACCTACACTATAATATATAGGCCTACACCATAATATATAGGCCTACACCATAATATATAGACCTACACTATAATATATAGGCCTACACCATAATATATAGACCTACACCATAATATATAGACCTACACCATAATATATAGGCCTACACCATAATATATAGACCTACACCATAATATATAGGCCTACACCATAATATATAGACCTACACTATAATATATAGACCTACACCATAATATATAGGCCTACACCATAATATATAGACCTACACTATAATATATAGGCCTACACCATAATATATAGGCCTACACTATAATATATAGACCTACACCATAATATATAGACCTACACCATAATATATAGGCCTACACCATAATATATAGACCTACACTATAATATATAGACCTACACCATAATATATAGACCTACACCATAATATATAGGCCTACACCATAATATATAGACCTACACCATAATATATAGGCCTACACCATAATATATAGACCTACACTATAATATATAGACCTACACCATAATATATAGACCTACACCATAATATATAGGCCTACACCATAATATATAGACCTACACTATAATATATAGACCTACACCATAATATATAGGCCTACACCATAATATATAGACCTACACTATAATATATAGGCCTACACCATAATATATAGACCTACACCATAATATATAGACCTACACCATAATATATAGGCCTACACCATAATATATAGACCTACACTATAATATATAGGCCTACACCATAATATATAGACCTACACCATAATATATAGGCCTACACCATAATATATAGACCTACACCATAATATATAGACCTACACCATAATATATAGGCCTACACCATAATATATAGAGACCTACACCATAATATATAGGCCTACACCATAATATATAGACCTACACTATAATATATAGGCCTACACCATAATATATAGACCTACACCATAATATATAGACCTACACCATAATATATAGGCCTACACCATAATATATAGACCTACACCATAATATATAGGCCTACACCATAATATATAGACCTACACTATAATATATAGGCCTACACCATAATATATAGACCTACACCATAATATATAGACCTACACCATAATATATAGACCTACACTATAATATATAGGCCTACACCATAATATATAGGCCTACACCATAATATATAGACCTACACCATAATATATAGACCTACACCATAATATATAGACCTACACCATAATATATAGGCCTACACCATAATATATAGACCTACACCATAATATATAGACCTACACCATAATATATAGACCTACACCATAATATATAGACCTACACTATAATATATAGGCCTACACCATAATATATAGGCCTACACCATAATATATAGACCTACACCATAATATATAGACCTACACCATAATATATAGACCTACACCATAATATATAGGCCTACACCATAATATATAGACCTACACCATAATATAGACCTACACCATAATATATAGACCTACACCATAATATATAGACCTACACCATAATATATAGACCTACACCATAATATATAGACCTACACCATAATATATAGACCTACACCCATAATATATAGACCTACACCATAATATATAGGCCTACACCATAATATATAGACCTACACCATAATATATAGACCTACACCATAATATATAGACCTACACCATAATATATAGACCTACACCATAATATATAGGCCTACACCATAATATATAGACCTACACCATAATATATAGACCTACACCATAATATATAGACCTACACCATAATATATAGACCTACACCATAATATATAGGCCTACACCATAATATATAGACCTACACTATAATATATAGACCTACACCATAATATATAGACCTACACCATAATATATAGAAAGACCTACACCATAATATATAGGCCTACACCATAATATATAGACCTACACTATAATATATAGGCCTACACCATAATATATAGACCTACACCATAATATATAGGCCTACACCATAATATATAGACCTACACCATAATATATAGACCTACACCATAATATATAGGCCTACACCATAATATATAGACCTACACCATAATATATAGGCCTACACCATAATATATAGACCTACACTATAATATATAGGCCTACACCATAATATATAGACCTACACCATAATATATAGACCTACACCATAATATATAGGCCTACACCATAATATATAGACCTACACCATAATATATAGGCCTACACCATAATATATAGACCTACACTATAATATATAGGCCTACACCATAATATATAGACCTACACCATAATATATAGACCTACACCATAATATATAGACCTACACCATAATATATAGGCCTACACCATAATATATAGGCCTACACCATAATATATAGACCTACACCATAATATATAGACCTACACCATAATATATAGACCTACACCATAATATATAGGCCTACACCATAATATATAGACCTACACCATAATATATAGACCTACACCATAATATATAGGCCTACACCATAATATATAGACCTACACTATAATATATAGGCCTACACCATAATATATAGGCCTACACCATAATATATAGACCTACACCATAATATATAGACCTACACCATAATATATAGACCTACACCATAATATATAGACCTACACCATAATATATAGGCCTACACCATAATATATAGGCCTACACTATAATATATAGACCTACACCATAATATATAGGCCTACACCATAATATATAGACCTACACCATAATATATAGGCCTACACCATAATATATAGGCCTACACCATAATATATAGGCCTACACTATAATATATAGACCTACACCATAATATATAGACCTACACCATAATATATAGACCTACACCATAATATATAGGCCTACACCATAATATATAAGACCTACACCATAATATATAGACCTACACCATAATATATAGGCCTACACCATAATATATAGGCCTACACCATAATATATAGGCCTACACCATAATATATAGGCCTACACTATAATATATAGACCTACACCATAATATATAGACCTACACCATAATATATAGACCTACACCATAATATATAGACCTACACCATAATATATAGACCTACACCATAATATATAGACCTACACTATAATATATAGGCCTACACCATAATATATAGGCCTACACCATAATATATAGGCCTACACCATAATATATAGACCTACACCATAATATATAGACCTACACCATAATATATAGACCTACACTATACTATATAGGCCTACACCATAATATATAGGCCTACACCATAATATATAGGCTACACATAATATATAGACCTACACCATAATATATAGACCTACACCATAATATATAGGCCTACGCCATAATATATAGGCCTACACCATAATATATAGACCTACACCATAATATATAGGCCTACACCATAATATATAGACCTACACCATAATATATAGACCTACACCATAATATATAGACCTACACCATAATATATAGGCCTACACCATAATATATAGACCTACACTATAATATATAGACCTACACCATAATATATAGACCTACACCATAATATATAGACCTACACCATAATATATAGACCTACACCATAATATTAGAGGCCTACACACATAATATATAGACCTACACCATAATATATAGACCTACACCATAATATATAGACCTACACCATAATATATAGACCTACACCATAATATATAGGCGTTTAGCATACGTGATCCTTATTTCTGCTGAAGGTTTAAGGGGAGATTTCCACTTGAGGGATTTTTTTCTTTACCTCTTTCTCTCCCTCATGTTTAGCCCCATTGCTTTTGAGTTTTTAAGACGTTCACCCCATTAGTTTGGCGATTTTAAGAACGTTCGCCTGATCTCTGTCAATTTTAAGACCTTTCGTACCATTTAGGTGTCGATTTGTTCCTGGCGAGCGATATCGAGCCTGTAATTTAAGAGGATTCGGCCTTCGGCCGGGACATTTTTCTACCGAAAAATGTACACATTTATCTTGAAAGGGGGTGAAGGGGGTTTAATTTTAAGCTTGATGGAGGTCTATGGAATAAACTAAATACCTCCCCTTAATCTTATCTCTCTCTCTCACTCTCACTCTCACTCTCTCTCTATATCTATCTCTCTCTCTCTTTCTCTCACACACACACACACACACACGCACGCACACGCACACGCACACCTTACACTTCCCAAATACCACATAGGATTACACGCTATCCAACTGGTTTTCAATACCGGTACATTACCCCGAGGTGGACTTTACAGGGAGTTACGAGGGGTGTTCATGACCCAAGCTTCAGGATACCATGACAAATTGCTTTTCTGTCTGTTCTCGGGATATTTATTCAGATTACGAAGGGTATGTGGAAGGCAGAGAAGGGTATGTGGAAGGCAGAGAAGGGTATGTGGAAGGCAGAGGAGGGTATGTGGAAGGCAGAGAATTGATATATTGTCCACAAATCCTCCCTAAAGCCGGTATCACACGAGCGCTTTTTCACTCAGCATTTATCCTCAACACTGGTCTGGCAGCTTATGAGGTCAACATTTATCCTGTTTCGGTCACCTAAATTCATCTATCATCAATACCAGTGTAAAATAGTCCAGAAATGTTGCCAGAAAAATGTGGATCATCGAATGTTGACTATAAAAGCTCTCGTGTGATACCGGCTCGACTGTATACTACCGGTACCGGCTAATGGTTTGGAAGGGTATATGTGGAAGTCGTCAGAGGGTTGATGATATATTGTCCACAGATCCTTCCTAATCTGTGTAATATCATCAAATGACAGCCGGAATAAACTGTCAAATCGCGGCATAATCTTCTTAACCCTTTCCCTGCAGGTGACGTTCTGGCACGTCCTGGCAATTTACAGCAATTTCCAGGCTTTAAAAGCCTGTAAAAGCCATAGAAATCGAGTGTCAGTGGGCGGGAGCGTGAGGGGCCCACCTCCGACCCTCAGAGCAGCCAGAGGCTCACTGAGGTAGACTGTGTCTCGCGCGGGTCTCTCACTGCCTCTCACAACAGTGTTGCCGAGTGAACGAGTGCTAATAAATAGCGGGTTTCCCGCGTTTCTATGGCACCGCTGCGGGTGAACCAGGCCACCTACGAGGCCCGTTCTGGTCTCATTTGAAGCTATTTTCGCCTAGTTTTTGGCAGAATACAGTTCATTTAATGCAGATGCTTGATTCATCATTCAGGAGTGCCTGAATATGCCCTAAATAGCCCAAAACACCCCGCAGAGAAAGGGTTAAACAGTTGTTAAGAGTCGGGATATTATTGGTTATCCTGATGCCCATTTGACGATATTATACAACATATTTTGTCCGAGGGTGGTTTTTTTTTGGGGGGGGGGGGGGGGGGGGATCTCCCTGGTTTCGCTCCATTACTTTGGAAATGTTTAGACGTTTCACCCCATTAGTTTGTCTTAACATGAGGGAGAAGGGAGTCCAGATAGCGCCCCCCTGCCCCCATATTATGTTTGTATTTAATGTTTTATATTAGTGTTATATCTTTATTTAATGTTTTATATTAGTGTTATATCTTTATTTAATGTTTTATATTAGTGTTATATCTTTATTTAATGTTTTATATTAGTGTTATATCTTTCCTGAGTTCTGAAGGCGAGCATTTCTTAGCACATTCCAGAAGAGGCCGACTTGGAGGATTACATGCACTAAATCTGATATCGCATGACCGGTTTTTACACCCCAGCTTGGATATTATTATTATGTTATATATATATGTATTGTTATATGTATTGTTATATGTATTGTTATATGTATTGTTATATATATGTATTGTTCTTGTATTCTTATTATTAGTATTACTATTAATAATTAGCTTTGTTTAATTATTTGTATTTAGTATATTATTTTAGTGTGTTAAACTTGGTAAATCCGACATACCATGGGCGCTCTTTCCCTTCACCTTTGTCATGAACATTGATCTGGCAGCTTATGAGGTCAACTTTAAATATATTTCTGTCGCTATAATATATCTACAGACACAGTGTTCGTATTTATTTGGAAGTATTTAGTTATAACACTGCTCAATTATTATATATAACACATAGTAGCCATTTATTGGAAGTAATCGCTAAACTTAATGAGTTGAAACGTCATATAGTCGCCATTAATGGAGTGAAACAGGAGTGGTACCCCTTAACCACCCACCCCACCCATATACTGTATATATATAATAGTATAAGTTGCACACACACACACACACTCTCACACACACACACACACACACACACACACACACACACACACACACACACAAAGAGCTGGTCATACGTGTTTCACTGTCGAGTCATTATCTGGTATAAGAATAAAGGAAGATGAGTCGATGCACAAGACAAATTCGAAGTGTATTTTGACCACCGTTGATAAGCGACGACAGGCTTATTACCACTCGGCTCACTCTTGTTGTTGTTGGTTGGTGTTGTTTTTGTCTTCATCTTCTTCGTCTTTTTCATGTTTTCTTTCTTCTGTTCTTCTTGTTGGACTGGATCTGCCGAAGCAGTAGTCAAGGAGAGAGAGAGAGAGAGAGAGAGAGAGAGAGAGAGAGAGAGAGAGAGAGAGACTAGGAAACAGAAGGGCTTGGAGCTACAGGGTGATTGACAGCATTGACGGAGGTCTTCAGTGTTTGGCAACGCTTGTTATGGTACTCTTTCGATATTTATTTAGTTTAAACAGAACCTTTGGCAATCCAAGGGGCAGGATAGAATATCATACAAACATACATAACATTTTAAGACTGAGCGTTCCACACATTACATGCAGTTTCAGTCTCTTGTCCTAATGGCCATCTGACTGCCACAGACCCTTCCTAATCTTAATATAATTTGTTGATAGTAGCCACAATATTGTTATCTGTTGTAAAAGTTTTAATGAGAAGTATAATATATATATATATATATATTTTCTTTAATACATACGAGGTTGAAAGAAATGGCAATTTCTGCGTTGGAAATTGTATTATTCAAAGTTTCCAGGTCTCTGATGAGTTTTCGCTGGGTGGCAGGAAGTAGATGAATGAGATTAGCAAAATTCATGGTGGTACAGGGTTACATTAATGTACATGATGATACAGGATATACGACGCGTTTCACTGGACAACCAGCATTATCAAGTAAGGATAGAAAGATATAAAAGGTAAACAGGAAGGGTATATATAGAGGGTGGAGGATCAGAGGAGGCGAAAATCAGGGGGCAAAAGTACACCCAAAAGCCCTCCCAACATTGACCCCCCCCCAATGAAATTAAGATCTTCTACCGCAATTTTATGTCCTTTGAACACAAAAATGACGAGGCCGTCTTAAAAGAAATATTCTCCAAGCATGTCCACCCAACCAACCCGGAAAACAAAATCAAATTAATAATTTATTACAAATCCCCCAAGACCTCCAACCTCGTTCTCCGCAACAAACCAGATTCTCACTCCTGCCTCTCCACTCTTGACCACCTCTACCATGGCCACCAGCATTACCACAACCATTGGTAGGGTCAAGTGGTTTAATTTCAAAGCAGGCTATGGTTTTGTCACAACATCCTACAACGAGGATATCTTCTGCCACCACACAAAAGTCATCAACAACAACAAGAGCAGCAAGAGAGCCTTATTGGGGAATGGTGAAGCAGTGGAGTTTTCCATCTACTCCGGGAGTCAGGGAAGAGAAGCCATCAACATCACAGGCCCTGAAGGAGCCCCTGTCAAGGGCTCCTCATTCTCTCCACATAATACTCCACCAAAGGCGCCAACAACAACAACGACTGCAGAAGGGGAAGCTGTACTGAGGGCAAAAATCTACGCCTGTATCCAGTCAGCCATAGCCATCGCTGGTACAGATAAACAACAACTCTGCCAGCTGATCCCCTATCTGCTGTCAGTCAACAAGCTGCCGACAATCACCATCCCTGAGGAGGCTCTCTCCACGACCTCAGCAATCACCAAGAGGTCGTTGACAAGGAAGAAGAAGCCCTCCAAGAGACAACAACACCGAGCTCCAGAACCATCACCGCTGGAGGCGAGGAGTGATCCAAAACAGCAGCTGCTTGTGCCGAGACCTTTCAGTCTTAGCATAAGCAAAAAGGAATACTCCTCTACAACAACAACAACAGCTACCAAGGAAAAGTCGCCTCCAAGAACTCCAAGAACACCATCACCTGGATTCTTTGGGGAACCAACCTACCAACCATCCTACATCAACTCTACCAACAAGACACCTAAGAAGAGGAACCCTGCCCCTGCTCAAGATCCACCAACAACTCCAGCAATCTCCCCCGAGCCTTCCTACCACCTCTCCAGTCCTAAGCCGAAAAAGAAGAGACAACAGCTGAAGAAGACCAAGATGCTCAACGTTTACTCCCAACAACCAAAGAAAAAATAGCAAGGTGGTCCAGCCCACCATCTTTCATCTCTACAACTCTTCCTACTCACCACTTTACCTTCGACTTCAACCTCTTCTTTCATCACTAGTGAGACCCTCTATCTCGCAATAAACAAACTATATCATTCTATCCTTACTTGATAATGCTGGTTGTCCAGTGAAACGCGTCGTATATCCTGATCATCATGTACATTAATGTAACCCTGTACCACCATGAATTTTGCTAATCTCATTCATCTACTTCCTGCCACCCAGCGAAAACTCATCAGAGACCTGGAAACTTTGAATAATACAATTTCCAACGCAGAAATTGCCATTTCTTTCAACCTCGTACCGGTATGTATTAAAGAAAATTTATTACCTGGCTTTACTAACATATATATATATATATATATATATATATATATTTATATATATATATAAATATATATATATATACACAGTATATAATCTGGCTGCATCTCTCCCCTTGACAGCACCATTCAGTCTCCCTCCCACTCACTTATCAGCATGCAGCCCCTCTCTCTCTTTACTATCTCACATTAAACCTATCTCTAACACCATTCACTCTCTCCCTCCCACTCACTTATCAGTATGCAGTCCCTCTCTCTCTCTCTACTAGCTCACATTTAAGCTATCTCTAACACCTTGCCTGGATCACTATCCGTCTTTGTGAGTCAGGAGAGAGAGAGAGCGAGAGTGAGTGTGGGAGAGAGAGTGAGAGTGTGTGTGAGAGAGAGAGAGAGAGAGAGAGAGAGAGAGAGAGAGACACCAATACAGACGTTAGCCCACGAAATTTACTCTACTATATTCAAATTTGCATAATTCGATGATCAGTATTATTTTATGGTAAGGAATTCCCACTTGATCACTTGCGAGTTTTGTAGTATAAGGAAGTTGGAGCTGTGGACATCAATATTTAACATAATTACCAGCTAAAATATGGTTGTAGTACATTTGTAGCACAGTACATAGGGAAGTTGGAACTGTAAACATCAATATAGGACAGAAATGCAATAATAATGTAGGTTTTTGGTGGATTGAATGTATGTTTTTTTTGTTTTGTTTTTTAAATTCACCTATTAGACGAGACAGAGAAAGGGGCGAGGGAACGCGAAAGTGGTCTCGGACTCTTAGGAATTGAAACTAACTTTAAATTATGTTTCCGTTCGGGCTCTGTCTCGAGTCGGCCACCCCCAGCTATGGGGTATGTGTCTGAATACATACATACATACATGCATGCATACATACATACATACATACAACCGTATTATTTCTGGATATGCAAAATTCGAAAATGGATATTAATTGTGATTGTGTATTCAACCTTTAACTGTGTTGGTGGTGTAATGGTTTAGATGCTTATGTTCTGGGTGTGGTGTCCCGAGTTGGAATCCTGGGAGGACCATATGCTTTCATTACTGTGTTGGTGGTGTAATGGTTTAGGTGCTTATGTTCTGGGTGTGGTGTCCCGAGTTGGAATCCTGGGAGGACCATATGCTTTCATTACTGTGTTGGTGGTGTAATGGTTTAGGTGCTTATGTTCTGGGTGTGGTGTCCCGAGTTGGAATCCCGGGAGGATCATATGCTTTCATTACTGTGTTGGTGGTGTAATGGTTTAGATGCTTATGTTCTGGGTGTGGTGTCCCGAGTTGGAATCCTGGGAGGACCATATGCTTTCATTACTGTGTTGGTGGTGTAATGGTTCAGGTGCTTATGTTCTGGGTGTGGTGTCCCGAGTTGGAATCCTGGGAGGACCATATGCTTTCATTACTGTGTTGGTGGTGTAATGGTTTAGGTGCTTATGTTCTGGGTGTGGTTTCCCGAGTTGGAATCCCGGGAGGACCATATGCTTTCATTACTGTGTTGGTGGTGTAATGGTTTAGATGCTTATGTTCTGGGTGTGGTGTCCCGAGTTGGAATCCTGGGAGGACCATATGCTTTCATTACTGTGTTGGTGGTGTAATGGTTTAGATGCTTATGTTCTGGGTGTGGTGTCCCGAGTTGGAATCCCGGGAGGACCATATGCTTTCATTACTGTGTTGGTGGTGTAATGGTTTAGGTGCTTATGTTCTGGGTGTGGTGTCCCGAGTTGGAATCCCGGGAGGACCATATGCTTTCATTACTGTGTTGGTGGTATAATGGTTTAGATGCTTATGTTCTGGGTGTGGTGTCCCGATTTGGAATCCCGGGAGGACCTTGTGCTTTCATTACTGTGTTGGTGGTGTACTGGTTTAGGTGCTTATGTTCTGGGTGTGGTGTCCAGAGTTGGAATCCCGGGAGGACCATATGCTTTCATTACTGTGTTGGTGGTGTAATGGTTTAGGTGCTTATGTTCTGGGTGTGGTGTCCAGAGTTGGAATTCCGGGAGGACCATATGCTTTCATTACTGTGTTGGTGGTGTACTGGTTTAGGTGCTTATGTTCTGGGTGTGGTGTCCAGAGTTGGAATCCCGGGAGGACCATATGCTTTCATTACTGTGTTGGTGGTGTAATGGTTTAGGTGCTTATGTTCTAGGTGTGGTGTCCCGAGTTGGAATCCCGGGAGGACCATATGCTTTCATTACTGTGTTGGTGGTGTAATGGTTCAGGTGCTTATGTTCTGGGTGTGGTGTCCCGAGTTGGAATCCCGGGAGGACCATATGCTTTCATTACTGTGTTGGTGGTGTAATGGTTCAGGTGCTTATGTTCTGGGTGTGGTGTCCCGAGTTGGAATCCCGGGAGGACCATATGCTTTCATTACTGTGTTGGTGGTGTAATGGTTTAGGTGCTCATGTTCTGGGTGTGGTGTCCCGAGTTGGAATCCTGGGAGGACCATATGCTTTCATTACTGTGTTGGTGGTGTAATGGTTCAGGTGCTCATGTTCTGGGTGTGGTGTCCCGAGTTGGAATCCCGGGAGGACCATATGCTTTCATTACTGTGTTGGTGGTGTAATGGTTCAGGTGCTTATGTTCTGGGTGTGGTGTCCCGAGTTGGAATCCCGGGAGGACCATATGCTTTCATTACTGTGTTGGTGGTGTAATGGTTTAGGTGCTCATGTTCTGGGTGTGGTGTCCCGAGTTGGAATCCTGGGAGGACCATATGCTTTCATTACTGTGTTGGTGGTGTAATGGTTCAGGTGCTCATGTTCTGGGTGTGGTGTCCGGAGTTGGAATCCCGGGAGGACCATATAGTTTCATTAATGTATTCATGTACATTGGGGTTTTTAATTGATGATTAATGTTAAGAAAGGGGTGATCCACTTAATTGTATACTTTTGGGCCACCCAGTAGTTTATTAACTTACGGTACTACAGGAGCTCATTGACCGACTGACGATAATATTAAGGGGTGCCTGTACAATAGGGTAGTAGGGGTAACGCCATTTTGTTTCTATTTCTGGCTATTATACTACTATTACTACTATTATTATTATTATTATTATTTGTATTATTATTATTATTATTATTATTTGTATTATTATTATTATTATTATTATTTTTATTTTTATTATTATTATTATTATTATTATTATTATTATTATATTTTATACTTCCATTTTACAGCTTATATCCTTTATGTTCTATCTATTTTTATATTTTTATCTTTATATTTTGTAATCCATCAATCTACTGTATATCTATCAGAACACTTCAATACCTGGGCACCATCTTGTTTCTGACTCCCGGGCGCCATATTGTTTCTGACTCCCAGGCGCCATCTTGTTTCTGGAGCTACTCTCTATTAAAGGCACTCGAAGTCATATCTCAGGTTATTTAACGTAAGACCGGATCTTAGTTCATCATATTTCTTGAAGGCTTCTAACTTGTTCTCTCTCTCTCTCTCTCTCTCTCTCTTCTTTGCTGTCCTTTCCTTCCACTGTCCCTTACTCTCGGGTTAGCTATCACTACTAGATTTAAGTCCTGACCACCTCGCTGGGATTGTAAGGTCTGTGTGGTCAGTGTATCTATGTAAATCTATGTAAACCTCTCTTTCTCTCTCAGCCTTAATAAATCCGGTATTTCTAGTCGAGGAACTATTATTCACACTTTACCTTATTTGGGCTGGTGGCTACAGTAATGGGGAAGGAAGGAAGGAAGGAAGGAAGGAAGGAAGGGAGGAGGAAGGAAGGAAGGAAGGAAGGAAGGAATTCAAGGAAGGAAGGAAGGAAGGAAGAGGAGGTGGAGGGAAGGAAGGAGGAAGGAATTCAAGGAAGGAAGGAAGGAAGGAAGAGGAGGTGGAGGGAAGGAAGGAAGGAAGGAAGGAAGGAAGGAAGGAAGAGGAGGAGGAGGGAAGGAAGGAGGAAGGAATTCAAGGAAGGAAGGAAGGAAGGAAGAGGAGGTGGAGAGAGGAAGGAAGGAAGGAAGGAAGGAGGTGTGTGAGTGTGTGTTTTCCATATATCAATTTTGCCATAGCAGGATTAACAAACCAAGGACATCCTTCCACACAGTGATGATCAGGTCACAACTCCCACCACTATTATTGTTGTAACCTGCATATACACTATATATATAATAGGTCCACAGGTTATTATTATGGGGGTGATCTCTGTTATCTCTCTCTCTCTCTCTCTCTCTCTCTCTCTCTCTCTCTCTCTCTCTCTCTCTCTCTCTCTCTCTCTTACCCATTCATTCATTAGGTCACCCACTCACTCTCACACCCGTCTACCTCTCTCACACTTTCTCTCGCTCTCTCTCTCTCTCTCTCTCTCTCTCTCTCTCTCTCTCTCTCTCTCTCTCTCTCTCTCTCTCTCTCTCTACTAGAATTAAGTCCTGACCGCCTCGTTTGGATCGTAAGGTTTCTGTGGCCAGTGTTCGTATGTAAATTCTGTGTAAATCTCTTATCATTGACGATGTTATTTCTTTTATGATGATCCCTGTTGTTACTTGCTTTCCTTTGTACCACCTGTATCTGTGGACCCCCCCCCCCCCAACTCCGGACCTGCATCCATGTGTCTCTTCACACATCACCCACCCACCTTAAAGGGAGATCTCCACTTAAGGGATATTTTTCTTGACCCCTTTCTCCCTCATGTTTAGCCCCATTGCTTTTGATATTATGAAACGTTTGCCCCATTAGTTTAGCGATTTTAAGAACTTTCACCCCATATTAAGATCTTTCGTGCCATTCAGGTGTCAATTTTATCCTGGCGAGCGATAGCGAGCCTGTAATTTAAGAGGAACCGGCCTTCGGCCGGGAAATTTTTCTACCGAAAAATGTACAAATATATCTTGAAAGGGACTCAAGGGGGTGTAATTTTAAGCTTGATGGAGGTCTAGGGAACAAACTAAATACCTCCCCTTAATGCTTGATGCAGTCACCCCTCCCTCTCTCTATACAAAAAAAAAAAAAAAAAAAAAAAAAAAAAAAAAAAAAATATATATATATATATATATATATATATATATAGAGAGAGAGAGAGAGAGTTAGCAGGAGAGCCAGATAAGCGTGTACATATGTCACTTGTCACTCTGGGGGGGGGGGGGGGTGAATTAAATATATACTGCCAACGACATTGAGGGGGGGTAGGGGGGGGGGAGGAAGGGAGGGAAGAGAGGAAGAAAGGGATTGAATAAACGAAGGGAGAGAGAGAGAGAGAGAGAGAGAGAGAGAGCTCCTTTTCCGAATGTTTACGTTGCGAACAAAATGAAGGCTTAATTAACGCAAATCTCACTGTTTTCTCTATCTATCTATAATAATAATAATAATATTTATTCAGTTAGCAATTTACAGAGTTGGTACCACATAGTATGTTATAAATATGACATGTACCAGCCTTGCATAATTCCAACTAAGGATAGCCCAATAAGGCCGTTAGGCGTATTTCCATTGGGGTCCTTGTGGGATTAGGTTAGCTGGGGAAATGGGGAGGATAAAGAAATAGATACTTTAGAGAAAGTATTTCTAGGGGGTTATTTTAAGATACCTTACATCCTATAGTAAATATCAGTAATCCGTAATCAGTAATCATTTCAGTTTGGTTTGTCTATCTCTTATGTCGTATTTAGTAGTAGACATAAGCTTGGTGCTCCCTTCTCGCAGCTGTCCGGTTCAGGTGTTCCTTCAGGCTACGTCTACGTCTGAAGGAGTACAGTGTTCTCTTTTCACGGACTGACTGGGGTAGGTCGTTCCAGTCTTTGATGGCAGTGAAGAAGAATGTTTGCTTACCCTGTCCTTGGATTTTCGGGACCTTAAAATTAAACATCCTGTTTCTTGTATTATGTCCACTCCTCTCATTTACTTTAACAAAATCATTCTTTAGATACTCTGGAGCTCTGTCATAGAAAATTTTGAAGGCATTAGTGAGCCTGATTTGTTTGGCCCTGTCAGAGACATTGAGCATACCTAGTGACGGAAGTTGTTCCTGGCCAACATGTGATCTGGGTCCTAGGTTCAGCATGAACCTAACCATTTTATTTTGAGTGACCTGAAGTTTGTGCTGTGCTGATTTAGATGATGCAGAGTACCAGGATGACACAGAATAGTCAAAATGACATTGAACAAGCGCTTGGCAGAGGGTCGTTTTGGTCGCCGCGGGCAAGCATCCCACCTGTCTATACAGGTATTTTATACGTGCTCTACACTTACTCAGGATAGATTCCAAATTGTTTCACCTGACAAACTCGCGTCCAGTTTCAGTCCGAGATATTTAACTTGTGACACTGTTGTTATAGGAATATCATTACAGTTGACCGAGAAGCCCACAATGTCTTTCAGTTTGCGTTTTGTTCCACATAAGATGGCTTCCGTCTTGCCCAGGTGAAGAGATAGTCTATTGTCCACTAGCCATTCACTACATGATGCTAGTTCTTTGGAAAGTGAAGCGGCAATACTTATTGGGTCTTTTACTGAAACCAGAAGCACGCTGTCGTCTGCATACAGTAATAATTTACATCAAACGCTCAGTTCCATGTCGTTCACATAACAGAGAAAGAGTAAGGGACCAAGGATGCTTCCCTGCGGGACGCCACAGTTAATTGGCATAGGATCAGATATATTATCATCAATTTTGACTCTTTGGGTTCTACCACTAAGATAAGATAATTATCTATTATCTATTATCATTATCTATTTCTCTCTCTCTCTCTCTCTCTCTCTCTCTCTCTCTCTCTCTCTCTCTCTCTCTCCACTCTCTCTCTCTCTCAATACGTAACACATATAAACCCCTCTCAACTCTTGATCTATATTCAAACAATGTCCATTCTTCACTCCTGTAAGTCAATGTTGGGATTACCACACTATTATGCAGTGACTTCATGACTTTCAATGTCACCTCCCTATTCCTTGTCACTGCTTTCAGTGTTTCTACAACCCTCCTACGCAGTTTCATCCTCCAAGCTTCTCTTTGCATCTCACTCTCTCTCTCTCTCTCTCTCTCTCTCTCTCTCTCTCTCTCTCTCTGTCGCTCTCTCTCTCTCTCTCTCTCTCTCTCTCTCTCTCTCTCTCTCTCTCTCTCTCTCTCTCTCTCTCTCTTAATCTCTCTCTCTCTACTCATATCTCTCCATAACATACATACCGGTACACATAATTTTACCTTCTTTGAAACTGGACTTTGAGGGACTGGAGGGTAGGGAGAGAGCCCAAGTGGGGAGGTAACAACCAGGGCAGGCGAGGCTCCCAACTGAGGTCACCGCTCTCTCGGAAGGTCACCAGCACCCCCCCAGCGCTGCCCTTGACCTCGTACTTGACCTTTGACCTTGACCCCGGTGAAACCTGACCCCTCACTACCCCCTCCCCCCTCCTCCACCCCCACCAGCCTCCTCCCCCTCGCACATTTGACCTCCTCTGACCTCCCCCCGTCCAGGTCATGGTGTGAACTTTGACCTTGCTTGCCTCTGGTCAGGATACGCTGGGTTGGAGCTTGACCTATGGAGAAAAAAAAACATCCTTGTTTAACTGTCTTGATGGTGTTAATGGTTAGAGTGTTTAAGATCCGTGTGTGGTTACCCAGGTTCGAATACCGTGGATCACAATACTTTCATTAATTCTCTTTGGAGGTGTTTGGTGTTGGAGTGAAATTAATAAATGATAGTATTCCTATACAGATTTGTGAACCTACTCTAGAATGGGCATGGAAAATACATTACAATTTCATGGGTTCATTAAACAGTGTTATTATAAGTTTCCAAAATTAACTTAAATGACACTTAAGTGGCGGCCGCGGAAAAGTCTTTAATTAACAAAGAATGGGGGCAAAAGCTCTTAAATTCGTCAAAATAAACGGGGCGAATGTGCTTAAATCTCGAAACTCATGGGGCTAAACTGATGGAGAAGGGGGTTCTAAAAGCTACCCCTTAACACCACACACCACTTACACGTATTTTCTAACCACACACCTGTAGCAGCTACACACCACACCACACCACACACACCAACCCACACACACACACACACACACCACACACACCCACACACACACAACACACACACACACCCACACACACACAGCCCCGTATCCTAGTAGGTAGAGCTTCTCCGTCTCACACACGAGGGGTTCGGGGGTTTCCAATCCCCCGGCCG
>CM064512.1:3272127-3274627 GCA_032716605.1 Paralithodes platypus
TTCCTACCTTTCCTCCCTCCCCTCCTAAATCCTCTTTTCCACCTCCACCACCCCCCCCCACCATGGACCCCTCAGACATGTGTTCTGCACCCCTCCACAACCCTAAAGTGGGCGAGAGTCCACATGTAGATCCACATATATAGGCTAATAAATTACCTCCATTTATAGGCTCGTTAAAGTATTCCCTCCCTGAGGAATGTTAGTGGGGTCTATTGTCGGTCTCCATTCTTCCTTCCTTCTGTTCTGTCTACCCTCCCTTCCTTTCCTTCCCTTATAGAACGTTATAGACTGCAGCAAACCGGTGATTCATTTAATTCCGCTAGACAAATATCTCGCTGCATCCAAACCCGCGGACTGACTGCGTTGTTGGTATAATAGAATAACTTTTATGCTCCCCTCAGTTACTACCCCATATGCCCCCTCACTAACAATTCCCTAGTTCCTGCACGTTAGTGGCAGGGCAGTAGTTCCCTTTCCAATGTGTCCCTTACCCACTCTAAACCACTGTTTGGACACATTGGAAGCCTCAGTGTTTTGTGGAGACAAGCAACCTAGAAGGGTACACCTAGACCTGTTGTTGCGTGATTTCCTTTGTGAACTTCCATTTTGTACGTCCTTTGTACCTCCTCCCTTGCTTCCTGTCCTTCCTTCCTCCCTCCCTCCCTCCCTCCCTCCCTCCCTTCCTTCCTCCTCTCCCTTCCTTCCTTCCTTCCTTCCTTCCTTCTTCCCTCCCTTCCTTCCTTCCTTCTGTTCTGTCTCCTCTCCTTCCTCCCTTTCCTCCCTCCCTCCCTCCCCTCCCTTCCTTCCTTCTTCTATCCTTTCTCCTTCCTCCTTCCTCCTTCCTTCCTTCCTTCCTTCATTCATTCCTTCCTCCCTCCCTCCCTCCCTCCCCTTCCTTTCCTTCCTCCCTTCCTTCTTTCCTTCCTTCCTTCCTTCTTCCATTTTCTCCCTATTTCTTTCTTCTTCTCTTCGCCCTCCCCCTCCCTTTACTCAGTCCACTTACTCTCCTTTCTTTTCTTTTCCACCTTCCCCCCTGTGTGTAGCACCTAGGGCCGGCTCACACCCATCCACTGGACCATACCCAAGGTTACTGCCCCTATTGGGGAGTGGGGGGGGGGGATGTAGTCCCACATATATAGATGAATACAATTGCTCCATTATAGAAGTCCTCAAAAACCACATAATTACCGTTTTCCCTGCAGCCCTCCTCCTTTCCTTCCTTCCTTTTCTCACTGTTACATCCATCCAATCCTTCCTTCCTTTCTTTCTGTTCTTTCTTTCCTTGCTCCCCCTAATACAATCAAAGCTTCCCCCTCCCCTCCCTTCCTTCCTTCCTCCCTATTCCTCCGTCCCTTCCCTCCTTCTTTTCCACCTAGTTTGCCTCCCTCCATCCTTCCCACTCTTCCTATCCTTCCTTCCGCCCCTACTATCCTCCACTGTTTCCTCGCTTCTCCTTACCTTCTACTAACCCTCCATCCTCCACATACTTCCTTCCTCCCTCCATCCTCCACTGTTC
Organism: Paralithodes platypus; assembly: GCA_032716605.1. NCBI lineage: Eukaryota > Metazoa > Arthropoda > Malacostraca > Decapoda > Lithodidae > Paralithodes > Paralithodes platypus. The sequence goes on from CM064512.1 coordinate 3,273,644, forward strand.
CTATCCTTCCTTCCTTTCTACCCTCCATCCTCCACTACTCCTCCAGTCTCTTTATTACACTTCCATCCTCCACTGTTCCTTCCTTCCGTTTCCCTTCTAACCCTCCATCCTCCACTACTCCTTTCCTCCCCTCCATCCTCCACTGTTTCGCTTCCTTCCTTCCCTCCCGCTCCATCCACCACTGTTCCTTCCTTCCTCCCTCAAATCCTCCATCCTCCACTGTTCCTTACTTCCTTTCCTCCCCTCCATCCTCCACTGTTCCTTCCTTTCCTTGCCTTCTACGACCCTCCATCCCTCCTACTACTCCTCTCCTCCCTCCATCCGCCACTGTTCACTTCCTTCCTTCCTCCCTCCATCCACCACTGTTTCCTCCGGCCTGGTCTTCCTCCCTCCCTCCATCCTCCACTGGTCCTTACTTGCCTTCCTCCCTACCATCCTCCACCTGTCTTCCTTCCTTCCTTCCTTCCGCCCTACCATCCTCCACTGTTCCTTCCTTCCTTCCTCCCTCCATCCTCCACTGTTCCTTCCTGCCTTCCTCCCCTCCATCCTCCACTTGTCCCGTCCCGCTCCTTTCCTTCCTCCATCCTTCCGACATGTTCCTTCCTTCCTTCCCCCCCCTCCTCCCACTGTTCCTTGCCTTCCTTCCTCCCTGCCCTCCCCTATCCATCCTCCACGGGGTTCCCTTCCTTTCGCTTCCTCCATCCATCCACTGTTCCTTCCTTCCTTGTCCTCCCTCCATCCTCCACGTTGTCCTCCGTCCTTCCTTCCTCCCTCACCTCCATCCTCCACTGTTCCCATTGGCCCCCGTCATCCCTCCTTCCTTCCTCCATCCTCCACTGTTCCTTCCTTCCTTCCTCCCTCCATCCTCCACTGTTCCTTCCTTCCTTCCTCCCTCCATCCTCCACTGTTCCCTCCTTCCTTCCTCCATCCTCCACTGTTCCTTCCTTCCTTCCTCCCTCCATCCTCCACTGTTCCTTCCTTCTT
>CM064512.1:3282127-3334022 GCA_032716605.1 Paralithodes platypus
TCCTGATTATGGTACGGCCATCTTGGGCGTCGAACCAGAGACAAACCTGTTCCCGACCTCGGGAGTCCACCAGACCAAGAGCTAAGGTGGACCCGAAGGCGCTAGCGACCTCGCCTACGCTCAACACCACGGGTAACTTGAGGACCAGAAACGGGTGGCTCATATCGCGATCTTCAGGATACACCATTATCCTACAGCTCCGTGGGTCAAAAAGTGGGTATGGTGGTGGGGTACTACTAGAAAGGAGAGAAGTTGGAAAGGTGGGGGTTGAGGGAGGAGGCGGTGGAGTACTCGTAGTGGGAAAAGGAGTTGAAGAGGTGGAGTTGGTGTGGAGAGAGGGGTTGATAGAAGTGGGAGAGAAAGAAGCATTATTTGGTGCAATGGTCGAAGGAGTGCTCAAATCGGGAGAGGTGGCAGAATTGCTTAGCTCATTGTTCGTAGCGGCAACCTCTAGGCCGATGTTGGTGGTAATAGCATTAGTCGATTTGTCTGCACCTGCAATGTTTGTAGTTGTGGTAGGTATATAGATGTCGGTAGTCGTAGTAATGTCTGGTTCGCTGGCACTTTCTCCTATCTTGGTAGTTGTGGTGGAGTCCCTATGAGCCGCTCCATCGATGTTGGGAGTCGCAAAAGCAGCCGGGTCGATGGTGGTAGTTGCGATAGAATCCCTCACCGTCATTTTGGGTACCGTTGTATTAGTAGCAGAGATGAGGATGGGTATAGGTGGCATGATGGTGGAAATATTCATGTTGGTTGTGGTGGTGGTTGTTATGGTGTCACTACTACAACACAACAACATGAACAAGAGGAACAACACCATCTTGATTTTAAGGAAGTTGTTCTGCAAGGAGGACAATATTATATAAACAAAACGAATGCATCAACATAAATATTTATCTACGTGCTGTAGAAAACTTCAGAAAATATTGAAATAACGTTAAAAATAAAAGGTGAACACACTTTTCTTCTACTCTTCATTATTCATAGACATTTATTTGCATTGCAACTGTAAAAATACCAATAGCTTCTCCTACCTATTTTGCGTTTACTGGGCTATTGTACAAAGCAATGTTGTTTGTTAAAACAAAATAAACATAGGACATAAACATGGAGGCTCTAATTAAGCTGAATAAAATCGTCTAATAGTAGCCAGAATAAATTGGACACACCATACCGGTACTGTATACCTTCCTTCGGCGCTCTCTGTGTATGACTGCTCCCTAGACACACAACTGGTGGGAAGTGTGTGTGTGTGTGTGTTACTCAGTTACTTGTTCGTCAAAGGGGGTGGGAATGTATTGGGTGAATGCATGTTAAGTGTTTTATGTATCGTTGGTGGCTGTGGTGTGTGTTGTAGTGTGTATTTTAGCCAATTGGCGACAAGAGTGTGGAGCATGAGAGAAAGAGCTTGGTGTGAAGACTGAGGAGGATGATGTTTACATTGGAATATCTCATCTAAATCATCATAACACGAGAGAGAGTGTGTGTGAAAGTGAGTGTGAGAATGAGTGAGTGAGTGTGTGTGTGTGTATTTACCTATTTGTATTTACCTATTTGTGTAATACCAGGAGGTTGAAGCTTTTTTAGGGTCGTATGTCCCGCTTACATTGGAGTTACAATTAATCATAAACTTTTGCCTGATTGTGTGTGAGTCTGTGATGAGAATGAGAGAGTGAGAGTCTTGTGGGTGTAATTGTGTATATTACCCCCCCCTGTGTTGTGTCTTGTGAGAGAGAGAGAGAGAGATAAAGAGTCTGTGTGTGTGTATATACCCGCTGTGTGTGTGTGTACCGTATGTATGTATAATAGTGTACATGTGTATATATCAGATACACTATATCACCAACATCCTTTTCCATTATCACAGAATTATCAACGAAATACAGAAAACATGAAATTAGTCAAGTCTGTTTTTCGACTGTCTGAATAACTGCTCAAATCAGTCGCACATTACGTAATAGATAGATAGATAGATAGAGAGGGAGAGAGATATTTACATAGCTTTACATATATACACTGGCCACACAGACCTTACGATCCAAACGAGGTGGTCAGGACTAAATTCTAATAGAGATGGCATATCCGATAGAAAAGGAAAGTTGAAGGAAAGGATAGAAAAAAAGAAGGAGAGAGAGAGAGAGAGAGAGAGAGAGAGAGAGAGAGAGAGAGAGAGAGAGGGAGAGAGGAGAGAGAGAGAGAGAGGCAGAGAGAGGAGGAGAGAGAGAGAGAGAGAGAGAGAGAGAGAGAGAGAGAGAGAGAGAGAGAGAGAGAGAGAGAGAGAGAGAGAGAGAGAGGTAGGTACAGTAGATAGATAGAGATAGACAGATAGATATAGATACATACATACATACATACATAGATAGATAGATGGGGTGAAGCATCTTATTATCGCCGAAGTGAAACGTCTTAAAATCTCCAAACTAATGGAACGAAAGAGGGGAGGTCCAAAAAAAACCCACTTCGGACTAAATAGAATAACAAAATATATAAGTATCCCCTTCTGTACCGGCGACGTCTGTATTATTGGAGTTCAGCTACATTTAAGACGATGTTATGAAGCTTGGGAAAGATATATGGTAGCTAAACTGATGAATTGAGATAGTCCGCAGCCTTCTTTATGGGTAGACGTCCTTCCTAAGCTGCATGAAATCGTCTAATAAGTGTCAGGATTATAATCAAAAGGTCGTCACCGGTACTGAAAGGGATATACATTATATTCACATAAGAAAATTATGATAAGACAAGGAAAGTTTCTTTGTGAGGGTAAGCCATCTTGGACTACTTCCCATAGTGACGTCACCATTCTTATGTAAACAAACCCTGTTCCCGTGTGAGATGGGTGTGGGTGTGTGTGGGTGTGTGTGTGAGAGAGTGAGAGTGAGAGTGAGAGTGAGAGTGAGAGAGAGAGAGAACAGTAGGTTAAATGGGGCCAAATGGATACAACCCAGAGGGAGAGAGAAAACAAAACGAGGTGGGCCCCCTTAAGACAGGCCAACACCAGCGCTGCTCAAGTCCTGTAAACTACAAAATAGGTAAATACACACCTACACACAAACACACATACACACACACACACACACCTACACACAACCACATATACACACACACCTACACATCAATAAACAACAGGTATAGTACCCTCACACCTACATATATACTGTATATACACCTACAGTATAATTATAAGTTTTTGTGTCTTTCCCTCACCTCTCTCTCTCTTACAGTATATATATATATATATATATATATATATATATATATATATATATATATATATATATATATATATATATATATATATACAATATATACAGTATATATAATTGCATAACGTAAAACATAGGGGATCCACGGAATCTCACTAGTGGGATAGAGACTGTCTTGATAGCGTAATGCATAAATGCGCGGAATTTCGGTGTGAGTATCCTAGGTTCGAGTCCTTGGAGTGCCACATGTATTTGTTGATTTCATTAATTGACTTTAGAAGTAAAGTTGGTTGGTGAAAAAATATGAATCCAAGTGTACCTAGATGTAAATGTGAATCCAAGTGTACCTAGATGTAAATGTGAATCCAAGTGTACCTAGATGTAAATATGAATCCAAGTGTACCTAGATGTAAATGTGAATCCAAGTGTACCTAGATGTAAATGTGAATCCAAGTGTGCCTAGATGTAAATGTGAATCCAAGTGTACCTAGATGTAAATGTGAATCCAAGTATACCTAGATGTAAATATGAATCCAAGTGTACCTAGATGTAAATATGAATCCAAGTGTACCTAGATGTAAATATGAATCCAAGTGTACCTAGATGTAAATATGAATCCAAGTGTACCTAGATGTAAATATGAATCCAAGTGTACCTAGATGTAAATGTGAATCCAAGTGTACCTAGATGTAAATGTGAATCCAAGTGTACCTAGATGTAAATGTGAATCCAAGTGTACCTAGATGTAAATGTGAATCCAAGTGTACCTAGATGTAAATGTGAATCCAAGTGTACCTAGATGTAAATGTGAATCCAAGTGTACCTAGATGTAAATATGAATCCAAGTGTACCTAGATGTAAATGTGAATCCAAGTGTACCTAGATGTAAATGTGAATCCAAGTATACCTAGATGTAAATATGAATCCAAGTGTACCTAGATGTAAATGTGAATCCAAGTGTACCTAGATGTAAATGTGAATCCAAGTGTACCTAGATGTAAATGTGAATCCAAGTGTACCTAGATGTAAATGTGAATCCAAGTGTACCTAGATGTAAATGTGAATCCAAGTGTACCTAGATGTAAATATGAATCCAAGTGTACCTAGATGTAAATGTGAATCCAAGTGTACCTAGATGTAAATGTGAATCCAAGTATACCTAGATGTAAATATGAATCCAAGTGTACCTAGATGTACATGTGAAATCCAAGTGTACCTAGATGTAAATGTGAATCCAAGTGTACCTAGATGTAAATGTGAATCCAAGTGTACCTAGATGTAAATGTGAATCCAAGTGTACCTAGATGTAATGTGAATCCAAGTGTACCTAGATGTAAATGTGAATCCAAGTGTTCCTAGATGTAAATGTGAATCCAAGTGTACCTAGATGTAAATGTGAATCCAAGTGTACCTAGATGTAAATGTGAATCCAAGTGTACCTAGATGTAAATGTGAATCCAAGTGTACCTAGATGTAAATATGAATCCAAGTGTACCTAGATGTAAATATGAATCCAAGTGTATCTAGATGTAAATATGAATCCAAGTGTACCTAGATGTAAATGTGAATCCAAGTTGTACCTAGATGTAATGTGAATCCAAGTATACCTAGATGTAAATATGAATCCAAGTGTACCTAGATGTAAATATGAATCCAAGTGTACCTAGATGTAAATATGAATCCAAGTGTACCTAGATGTAAATATGAATCCAAGTGTACCTAGATGTAAATATGAATCCAAGTGTACCTAGATGTAAATATGAATCCAAGTGTAACTAGATGTAAATATGATCCAAGTGTACCTAGATGTAAATATGAATCCAAGTGTACCTAGATGTAAATATGAATCCAAGTGTACCTAGATGTAAATATGAATCCAAGTGTACCTAGATGTAAATATGAATCCAAGTGTACCTAGATGTAAATGAGTGGGTTTTGGGTAAGATCTCGTGAGCCCCTCCCTCCTCTCTACACCTTGAGCAATCCGACCAATAATAATCATCTTGACATGATCGGATACGGACTTTGATGTAATTTATTGGTGGTTAAGACTGGAAGACACCCCTCCTTCCTAGACTATGATATGCCGGTAATAATTTTAAGATTTTGTAGTTGAAATAGGAATTCAGAGGCTATCAACCCTTCTGGATTATTAAGCCAGCACACTGTAAGACAATAATAGCGGCAGGACTGGAGCCCCTTTTTGAGAACTCCAGTCCCTTGTATATTGTGATACGATAAGATATGAAAAGATTCGATACAATAAACTAGTAAAACTACAATATGATATGATACAATATGATACCCTACAATACAATTCAATAAGGTACGATACTCTACAATACGATATTGTACGGCACAATACGATAGCGTCTTCTTCACTTTATTCTGAATAACAGACAATATTTCTAAGCTTAGGAAAAACCTCCAATGCTACTGACAGACAAGCTACATAACCAACGCCCTCTTGGCTCATATATCATGCTGTCTGCCAGTTTACACACCTACACATACACTCACTCTCATTCACCATCAATCTCTCTCTCTCTTATTCTCACACTCTCTCTCTCTCATTCACTCACACATACACTCTCACTCTCTCTCTCTCTCTGAAGAAATAAGGCCATACTGCCTATTGTAGGGACTAAAAAGCAAAGGGTACATCACAAATTCATGATGTTGATCCCGACGTTCCACGAATGGCCAGACGTGAAGCAATCCTGGACGTGGTTATGAACAGGCAGGCAGTGTCGTGGAATGGTCTAGAGGCGTCCTCCACGTGTCGGCGTGGCAGGAAAATAATTTGAGTCTGCACAAAACTGAGCGTGGTTGTTGTGAGCCATTAACTGTCAATGTGCCATTGTTGTGCCATAGAGACACCATCGTAGCACCATCGCTATCGTCTTTGACATCACTGTCTATACACACAAATGGTGCCACATCAACAAACGACCACACAACAACGGTAAAACGACGCTACAATATGGTGCAATAATGGTAATGTCAGCGAAACGCGAAATCCTACTATAGTCAGACAACAACCAAAGACTGTGCAATGACAGCGCAACGTACATGAGAAGACAGCGAAAAGACGTGGCTATGCAGCACGAAGACATGGCAAGGCAGCAAGAGGACGTGGCACCACCGCACCACGCGGTCCAAACAACACCAATGGGTCGGCGCCCCATAACTACGAGCCATTGCACAAATCGTCCTCCCCCCATCGTCTGTCTCTGTGGAACCGTCTTTCCAGGTTGTACTCGGTCGTGCCCGGCAGTCATGACCCTCGTGAGTCCGTCGTAGCTCCGTCGTTGGTCATTATATTACTGTTGTTACACTGTCTTCCCACAGTCTTTCCACGCTAAAATTAGCCCCATTTCTCACAGATTACTGCCGATTTCCCAAGTCGCCAGTGACCGTCACGACGGAAATCGTGAATGGATGAACTACACTTATGGGTAGTGTGGGTATGTATGCTACTCTATGTAACTCGCTCTCTCTGTCTGTCTCAATCTATTAATTAATCTATCAATAAATCCAGTTAATATAATGCAACCTACATCCTGAATACAATGTGATAAATCCTGGGGAGTGTCAGTCTAGAGCCTCCCACACAACTGGTTATACTGTTTGGAATGACCGTGGTCGTTATGTCTTATGGCTACACCTTCTATAGTCTAGTTCTCTCTCTCTCTCTCTCAGTCTCTCTCTCGCTCTCGCGCTCTCTCTCTCTCTCCATATATATACAGTATATATATATATATATCTATATAATATATATTATATATATATATATATATATATATATATATATATATATCGAGAGAGAGAGAGAGAGAGAGAGAGAGAGAGAGAGAGAGAGAGAGAATAGATAATGGGAGACTGAAATTAAGATGCTTCGGGAGTGGCAAGATGGCTAACCAGTGTATTGTGTTGCAAAGTCCAGGATCCCATTGTTTCACCTTCTTCCACAGACAGACAGACAGACAGACAGACAGACAGACAGACAGACAGACAGACAGACAGACAGACAGACAGACAGACAGACAGACAGGACAGACAGACAGACGAAAGACCAGACAGGCAGACATACAGACAGACACACACACACACCACACACACACACACACACACACACACACACACACACACACACACACACACACACACACGTATCACCATCTGGTTAATTAGCAGTAAATCAGGGTTGGGTAATGGTGGTTATGTAATCGTGGTGGGAGGGGCGAGGAGGGGGGGGGAGAATTGATGAAGGAATTGAAGAAGATATGATGAAGGAAAGGAGTGGGGGAGGAGTAAGTGGAGGAGAGAAGATGGATGGAGAGGAAAGGAGGGAGGGGGGAGGGATAGAGGGTGGAAGCAGAGATGAGGTAGGAAAGGAGGAGTAGGTGGAGGAGAAAGGATGAATGGGAGAAAGGGAGGGAGGAAAGTAGGGGAGGAGGGAATAGGTGGAGGAGAGAGAGAGAATGGGGGAGGGAGGGAGGGGGAAGGGAATAGGTGGAGGAGAGAGCATGGAAGGAGAGAGAGAGAGAATGGGGGAGGGAGGGAGGGGGAAGGGAATAGGTGGGAGAGAGAGAGGAGGAAATAGGGAGGGTAGGAAGAAGAGGGAGAGAAAGAAATAAAACCACGAAGAACTGAAAGAGAGAGGAGAGAGAGAGAGAGAGAGAGAGAGAGAGAGAGAGAGAGAGAGAGAGAGAGAGAGAGAGAATATAACATACACAGACATGCCTACATTATGTGACGTGAAGCACTTACAAAAACAATTTAAATCCCAGGATACAAACCAAAATAAATTACCTAAGAACACTGATAATGATCTGAGTAGTAATAAACGTGGGGTCAGGATTGGGTAGAGTACACTGTAAGGATTCAAAGGTATAAAAAAGTACAGATATTCCTCACTTAACCCTTTTTGTAACAGCGACGTCTGTTATATTTTATTCTAGCTATATTTAGACGATTTTGTGAAGTTTAAAAATATACAGTATATACATATATATACCTGTATATACCAATAGAAAGAGCAAACACACACACACACTTACTGCATGTTCTTATGTTCTTATATATGTATGTATATATATGCGTATGTATGTGTGTACGTATGTGGGATATAGGTATGTTGTCTGTATATATATGAGTAAAATAAATTGTGTACTGTCATGCACTGTAAATCACTTATCTCTCATGTGGTTTAATTTATGATAATTTGTATTTTACACTAGCATAATTATTGTATTAATTTCTTGTGTTAATGTAAAGTATATTATACTCACCCATTGTAAACTGAGCTTACCATTTTCATATCTGTACATCTCATGTTCATCCACTAAATTGTAAAATGTGTATTTTCAGCTCATGAGGCTGCCATTCTTTAATAAACCGTTTATTATTATTATTATTATTATTATTATTATTATTATTATTACACACACACACACACCAAGTATTTCCTTCCCCTCCATACCAACCTCCCACAACATACCAACTCCTACGAAAATTGAGAATATGGTACATCAGAAAATCTAAAATGAAATGCTGATGCTTAATATCAAGGGCGTTTCTGTCTGTCTGTCTGTCTGTCTGTCTGTCTGTCTGTCTACATTTCCTCTACCATCTTACATAATACTTTCTTTACCGAGGTGTATCATATATGTTATACGATTTATACTGTGGATACTTTTCCTTCAAATATTAGCTCTTGAGATAATTATTTTGACGTTAATTGAGGATTTATTGTTGCGAGATGACGGGTTGGGTTGATTTATGGTCACTTTCTATTTTGGGAGGCTCTCTCTCTCTCTCTCTCTCTCTCTCTCTCTCTCTCTCTCTCTCTCTCTCTCTTTCTTTCGCTCTCTCTCTTTCTCTCTCTCTCTCTTTCTTTCGCTCTCTCTCTCTCTCTCTCTCTCTCTCTCCAGCTCTTTCTTTAGCTCACTCTCTCACGAGAAACAAAAGAGTGGCAGATGCCATTCAATGTTATTCAATGTTGACAAATGTCAGGTCTTACAAATAGGCAAAACAAAAATAATATGAATACAAGATGAAAGATCAACCAATAAAGAACAAATGCAGTAGTTAAAATTGTACTTATAAAAAAAATAAAAATTATAGAACCGTTACTTAAAAGCATACAGAGGCCCCATCTTGAATATGGCATGCAAGTTTAAAAGCATACAGAGGCCCCATCTTGAATATGGCATGCATAGTTTTAAAAGCATTACAGAGGGCCCCATCTTGAATATGGCATCGAAGTTTAAAAGCATACAGAGGCCCCATCTTGAATATGGCATGCAAGTTTAAAAGCATACAGAGGCCCCATCTTGAATATGGCATGCAAGTTTAAAAGCATACAGAGGCCCCATCTTGAATATGGCATGCAAGTTTAAAATGCATACAGAGGCCCCTCTTGAATAGGGCATGCAAGATTTAAAAGCATACAGAGTGACCCATCTTGACTTATGGCATGCAAGTTTAAAAGCTTCAGAGGCCCATCTTGAATATGGCATGCAAGTTTAAAAGCATACAGAGGCCCCATCTTGAATATGGCATGCAAGTTTAAAAGCATACAGAGGCCCCATCTTGAATATGGCATGCAAGTTTAAAAGCATACAGAGGCCCCATCTTGAATATGGCATGCAAGTTTGGTCTCCTTGTCTGAACAAGGACATTGGGAAAATTAATCATATCACGAAAGATTAAAGATAAATTTGTTTTCACTGAAGAAAAGAAAATTGCGAGGTTAATTAATTGAATGTTTCAAGATATTAAAGGACCTTGCTGAAATTGATGTAGATTATCTGTTCAAAATCAGTAATGGTTGTTGTTGTTGTTGTTGTTCCCCAGGCTGTCTGGCCGAACAGCCCCAAGGTCTCGAGCAAGGCCAAGGCCATTAACGAGCGACCCACCCAACAACAATCCTCCCTGCTTACCAATAACAAAGCCCGGGTGACCGAAGCCACACCCAAGGCAGGGAGCTGAGGAGGGCTGCGGAACGCCCGGGAGGGAAAACCAAGCCCCACCCAAGGCCCTGTGCCCAATCAGCAATTATGAAGGGAAAGTTGAGGGGTAAGGGAAAAATGTGACACTTTGGAAATCTGCCAACTTCTAGGTTGCCAGTAGGGAGGTCAATCCACGGAAAAGACGCCGCCACTTGAGATCTAGAAGATATATAAGTAAAAGGAACAGTCAGAGTAAGCTATGGGTATGGCAGAGATCGCTCAGTTCTCACTCGGATAGACCAGCCCATCACCACATGACTAGAACCCAATCCTCTCAGCAGCAGCTAGGAAAGGCCCTAGAAAGCCGCCTTTGGCGGGGGGATAGCTCCCCTATTTCAACTCCTTTCGGGGTTGGGCACCCGCCCATGGTTCATCAACTCGGTGGGTGGAGAGAGAGCCTTTTGCTTTGCGATGTTTACCTTGCACTGTGTAGCAAATCCCAAGTTAGAATTAAGTCCGGATTGCCTAGTAGGGAGCGCAAGGTCTGCGCAGTCTGTCTTGATAGCGTAATGGTTAGTGTGCTGGATTTGCAGTGTGAGTATCATAGGTTCGAATCCTTGGAGTATCATATGTGTTCATTAATGTCATTCATGTCATTAATTAGGTTTATTTGTAAGTTAATTGGTGGGTTGGTGATAATATGAATCTATGTAACTCTCTCTCTATCTATCTATCTCACACACACTCTCTCTATCTATCTATCTATCCATCTCTCTCTCTCTCACCCTCCCTCTCACTCACTCACTCACTCTCTCTATCTAGCTCACCTCTCTCTCTCTCTCTAGCTCACCTCTCTCTCTCTCTCTCTCTCTCTCTCTCTCTCTCTCTCTCGTCTCCGTAACCAAATAAGGCCCATTAGGCGTGGAAGGGTCTGGCGCCTACGAGAACATTAATGAAAATAAACAAAGAAAATATATGAGGGAAAGAAAACGTTCTGCAGGTAGATATATCCGGTTTGTGTGTGTGTGTGTGTGTGTGAGAGAGAGAGAGAGGAGAGGAGGGGAGATGGGGAGACGCCGAGAGAGAGAGGAGAGAGAGAGAGATGAGAACACACCAAGAGAGAGAAGAGGAGAGGAGACTGAGAGGAGGAGAGAGAGAAAGAAAGAGAGAGAGAGAGGAGGAGAGAGAGAGAGAGAGAGGAGAGGAGAGCGGAGAGAGAGAGAGGAGAGAAGAGAGAGGAGAGAGAGACAGGAGAGAGCAAGAGAGGGAGAGGAGAGAGGCGAGAGAGAGGACAAGAGGCGAGAGAGACTGAGAGAGGTAAATGAGCGAGAGAGGAGAGAGAGAGGAGAGAGAGGAGAGGAGAGAGAGAGAGAGAGAGAGGAGAGAGAGACAGGAGAGGAGAGAGAGAGAGAGAGGTAGGAGAGAATGACAGGAGAGAGAGAGAATGAGTGAGAGTGAGAGTGTGAGTGTGTGAGAGAGAGTGTGAGTGTGTGAGAGAGTGTGAGTGTGTGAGTGTGTGAGAGAGAGTGTGTGTGTGTGTGAGAGAGAGAGTATGTATGTGTGTGTGTGTGTGTGTGTGTGTGTGTGTGTGTGTGTGTGTGTGTGTGTGTGTGTGTGAGTGTGTGTGTGTGTGGGTATGTGTGTGCGCGCGCGAAGGAGGGAAGGTGACTTCTTTAATTTGAGAGAACCTTCTTAAGCTGAATAAAGTATTCCGGCAGAACATGATGAAGAAAGGGGTCCAGAAAAAAACCACACCTCCATAAGGACTAGTCAGCTTAGGAACGACCTCTAGGAATCAAATGTATATGATATATTTAAAGGGTTATTGTTTTCTAGCTCCATTAGTCATGATATTATAAGACGTTCGCCCCACTAGGACTTAAAATTGACACGAAAATGGGGCGAATGGTCTTAAAATAGCCAAGGGAATCGGACGAACGCCTTAAGCAACATATGAGGGTGAAGGGGGTCCAGAAAACACTCCTTACGTGAACAATCTCCCCTTGACATACAGGTATATCTATGTCAACACCAACTATATGGTGTCGGTAAACACAGTCTCGGTGACGTTTAGTATGCATTACATTAACCACTATCACACACTAATTGGCTTACCTCTTACAAATTGGCAACTTTAACGTATATGGAGGACAGATAGGCTGTATATTTGTGGGAGTTAATGTATAACGTAGTCAACTTAAACAAATATTATGCAATAAACACACGTATAAAAAAAAAAATATATATATATATATATATAAAAAAAAATATATATATATATATATATATATATATATATATATATACCGGTATATATATATATATTATATACTGTATATATCATAGAGTATATATTTTTAGATCTCTCACTTTCTATCCATTTAACCATTTATTTTTCTTTCCACCTCTCTCTCTCTCTCTCTCCCCACCTACGGCCTGTCCAACATTCAGGATTTAGTTCATAAATTACGGCAAATCTTCTTAATCAGTGTGTGTGTGTGAGAGAGAGAGGGAGAGAGAGAGAGAGAGAGAGAGAGAGAGAGAGAGAGAGAGAGAGAGAGAGAGAGAGAGAGAGAGAGAGAGAGAGAGAATGTCAAAGAGGGAGAGCGACTAATTTTAAAGGGAGGGGTCTCTTGCTCTCTCTCTCTTTTTCTCTCCATTTTTTCTCACTTTTGGGGTAAGGCGTTTCCATCCTGCACACTTAACGGAAAGGAGGGAGGAGGGAGGGAAAAAAGGAAGGAGGGGGAGAGGGAGAGGAAGGAGGGAGGGAGGGAAGGAGGGAGGGAGGAAGGAAGGAAGGAAGGAAGGAAGGAAGGTAGGAAGGAAGGAAGGAAGGAAGGAAGGAAGGAAGGTAGGAAGGAAGGAAGGAAGGAAGGAAGGAAGGAAGGAAGGAAGGTAGGAAGGCAGGAAGGAAGGAAGGAAGGAAGGAAGGAAGGAAGGAAGGAAGGAAGGAAGGAAGGAAGGAAGGAAGGAAGGAGAGAGGGGGAATAAAATAGGAAGTAGGAGAGAGAAAAGGAAGGAAGGAAGGAGAGAGATGATATAGAAGGAAGGAAGGAGAGGGAATGATATAGGAAGAAGTAGGGAGAGGAGGGGGGGAGGGGGGGGGAGTAAAGGAAGGAAGGAGAGAGAGGAAGGAATAAATAGTATACGCTATATAGTTTGTAGGTTATGAATAGAAAATGATGTTCATAAATTTGTTTCCAGAGGTATACTTCCACCCCTACTCTGTGCAACTCTCCAACCCAAGAGTGAAACGCTATTTTCAGACTTTCTTCTATTCAACTGCTGAGCTCTGGAACTCTCTCCCAGAATCAGTCTTTCCCTCTTCCTATGACTTAAATTGCTTCAAACTCCGTGTGTCCAGGCATTTCAGCTCGAACGTCCCTTGATTTCGGCCCTGTCAATCTTTGAAATCTGGGGGAGGCACTCGTTGCAGGCAGTTATGCCTTTTGTCTCCCTCATTCACATAGAGAACAAAAAAATAGAAATAGGTGAAGTCCACTAATATTTATGAGTGGGCTAGAAACTATGGTATCCGAGTGTACCGGTACCTAAATACTACCTATATACTGTACTACCTATTACTGTATGTGTAGGTACCTAAATACTACCTATACCTAACTGTATGTACGGTACCTATATACTGTATGTGTACCGGTACCTAAATACTACCTATATACTGTATGTGTACCGGAACCTAAATACTACCTATATACTGTATGTGTACCGGTACCTATATACTGTATGTGTACCGGTACCTAAATACTACCTATATACTGTATGTGTACCGGAACCTAAATACTACCTATATACTGTATGTGTACCGGTACCTAAATACTACCTATATACTGTGTACCGGTACCTAAATACTACCTATATACTGTATGTGTACCGGTACCTAAATACTACCTATATACTGTATGTGTACCGGTACCTAAATACTACCTATATACTGTATGTGTACCGGTACCTAAATACTACCTATATACTGTATGTGTACCGGTACCTAAATACTACCTATATACTGTATGTGTACCGGTACCTATATACTGTATGTGTACCGGTACCTAAATACTACCTATATACTGTATGTGTACCGGTACCTAAATACTACCTATATACTGTATGTGTACCGGTACCTAAATACTACCTATATACTGTATGTGTACCGGTACCTATATACTGTATGTGTACCGGTACCTAAATACTACCTATATACTGTATGTGTACCGGTACCTAAATACTACCTATATACTGTATGTGTACCGGTACCTAAATACTACCTATATACTGTATGTGTACCGGTACCTAAATACTACCTATATACTGTATGTGTACGGTACCTAAATACTACCTATTGTATGTGTACCGGTACTAAATACTACCTATATACTGTATGTGTACCGGTACTAATATATAAGTATGTGTACCGGAACCTAAATACTACCTATATACTGTATGTGTACCGGTATGTTAGATGGGTTTATTACAAATAATATACCTTATCCATCAGAGCATAAGCGTATACAAAGGTATGATATATACCGGTATGATGGTTATATACCGGTATGATATATACCGGTATGATGGTTATATACCGGTATGCATAGTGATTTACCTTTCTATTATTATAGCCTATTGGATGAATTAATCCCTTAGATGCATATTTCTCTGTACCGGTACATAATGGACAGAGATGAAACCGCTACTTCTGTGAGACATATAAATACCAAGTTTTCATGATTAATACCATACTTCGGTACACAATCTCCATAATAGCAGAGTACTACAGTTGAGGACATGACAATTTACCGCCAGCTGTAGTAAACCAAATGAAATCCATACCGTATCACTGTGTGCCATTAATTACTGTTGTTAGTGCATTGTGGAATACTGATTATTATATGTGTACGAGAGAAAATATAGCAATGACAATTTGTATTGACCCTAGAACTGATAGTCTCGCTCTCTCTCTCTCTCTCTCTGCATAGGCTATACGTCGCCACTGACTCACACACACACACACACACACACACACACACACACACACACACACACACACACACACACACACACACACACACACACACACACACACACACACACACACACACACACACACACACACACACACACACACAACCCCCACATAAGGTTGCCCCCGAACTAACATCCTGGTTCAGTGATCTGACCTGATTCACCACAGTCACAGAGTATATAGTCACAGTCAATAGATCTGATCTCCCTCTTGCCTTACAGAGCTGAGAGAGAGAGAGAGAGAGAGAGAGAGAGAGAGAGAGAGAGAGAGAGAGAGAGAGAGAGAGAGAGAGAGAGCGTCACATAATCCTATTTCACTAATTTCTGATTCCATAGTCACAATAAATAATAATAATACTATCCCACCCGCAACAGCTCTTTATCCACGTTAAAATGTTTCAAACGTTCGCTTAAATGTTTCAAAACGTTTGAGGTGTGCCTGGAATATTGAAGTGAAATGTACGAAACGATTCTTGTCACCCCAAAACATATGCATTATCAACGGGCATTTGTTTGGGTGAGGGCTGGTCCTATCCAGAGTGGGGTTTGACATCCTCTACCCAACCTTAGCCGTTTCTGGCGGTCTCTTTCCTGTACTACTTTTCCTACTTCGGGGGCGGGAGGCTAGGAATCCTCATCCCCTTGTAAAATTCTCCTACTTGACGAGACAGAGAAAGGAATGAGGGAATGCGAAAGTGGTCCCGGATACAAGGAATTTGAATTTAAATGTACCGGTAGTTTCTATTCGGGCTCTGTCTCGAGTCGGCCACCCCAGAGCAATGGGGCATGTGCCTTAAGCTGGTATCACGCGAGCGGTTTTTCCCTCAACATTTTTCCTCAACACTGATCTGGCAGCTTAGGTCAACCTTTAATATATTCGGTTCACCCAAATTCATCTACCAACAGTCTAATTTCCGATACCAATGCAAAATGGGATATGTCTTGTATAGGCCAATCGGCTTTCTACAGACTCCCATTTTCTTATGTTCTTAAAATATTCCGGAAATGTTGCCGGAAAAATGTTGATCATCGAATGTTGATTATAAAAGCTACCGGCTTTAGTATATACAATACATACAATGCATACATAGTATATTTAATTTTATATCACTCCAACGGATCGAATCCCTGCCACGGCGGACATTTAGTGGGTGCGGTAGTACGTCCTAGCATGTTTCACATGCTTGCACCCAGTCAGGGGACATCCTGACGACGTATACAGACAAAACACACATAAAAAAGCCACTCCAACACCTTCCTCTCTCTCCAACACCCCTTCTCCCCTCTCAACACTCTTCTCTGAGCTATTGCCGATAAAAATGGCATGGTCAGTCCTGTACAGAATCGTAAGATTCAGAGTCGTAAAGATTCCAGGACGAGCTCATCAGCGGCGGATCCCCAGATCGACCGTGGTGATTGTCACCTAAACATCTACAAAACAAACAAAACAAACTGGTGAAAGGCAACCACGTCTGAGCCGTTACAATATACTGGTACCGGTATGTAGCCTAATTAATAATGGCGCTAAACCATTGTATGTATTTATGTAGGTAATTAATGTATCTCTATATATATATATATATATATATATACCGGTAATATATATATACCGGTATACTGTATATAGTATTATTTGTTTGTGGTATAAAGCCTTCCTACGATTGTACATAATATAGATCCACGGTGAAGAACTAAAAACACTTCATACTGACATGCCTTAACCGGCAGGGGTTCCCAACCTTTTAGTTCCTCTGTACCACTTGGGCATTCTGATAGGTACCCATGTACCCCTAACAATTTAGGATAAAAATGGATAAAATTATGTCAATTTTATATTATTTTATTATGAAATATGTATGTGTAGACTGATAGGGATCTTAGCATTGATATTATCAATAAAATTAACTCAGTGACTATAAAATATTTTGATCTGTCACATACTCGGACATTATCGGGCGGTACTGCAGCTGTCTGAGTTGGTATGCATACCCGATTGTTTCACGTCCAATACAGATTGTGGGCCGCAGGAAGTCACATAATAGTGAAAACAATGGAATAGTCACCTCACTGATATAATTTTAAGGGAAGGATGTAGTATCCGGGTGTACGGTCCAACAAGTAACCGACCTAGTTGTGAGATTTTATGTTTTGTTTTGTTTTTCTGATGTGTTGTGATGTCCCTATTCGGGCTCTGTCTCGAGTTAGCCACCCCCATAAAAAAAAGGATAATTGGGGAAGGTGCCACATATACAACTTCATTTTCCGAAGAATCTTTAGCAACTAGGTAGTAACAATGACAACATTCCAAGAGCAAATTACTATATGAGAAGGGATTACAATGATGTGCTAGTTTTGGATAATTAACATATTAACTATACTCCGTTTACTTTCAGCTGACGATAAAGTGAATCCCTGAGCAGCTAATTTCTCGATACTTAAGGTTGGACAAAATTTAATATGAAACTACTATGTCTGTGCATCATAATAAGACCAAGTTTATATAATTAGCACTACCGTACATTTCACTACAAAATCTTCAAAATAACTGAGAAATCTTGATGGGAACTTTGCAATTTACCGTCAGTTGAAAAGAAACAGAATATAGTATGTAAATTTGACTATTAACCCCTTCTTTACCGACTATATCTTCTTCACTTTATTTTGGCTACCATGAGATGACTTTATTCAACTTTGGAAGGACGTCTACCAATTAAAAGCTACAGACTATCTCAATTTATCCTTTTAGCTACCATATATCCTTCCTAAGCTTCATAAAACCGCCTAAATGTAGCTGAAATAAAATACAAAAGACGTCGCCGGTAGAGAAGGGGTTACCAACATAATAGGTCTACTATTAATATGGTGACAACATTAGTATCACCAACTAATTGATAAACTTTGTACCTACCTTAGCATTGACAGGACCATGAACGTGAAGAGATGGGTTGGATGTGAAAGAGATCTGCCATGTGTAGATCATTCGGCTTTCTGCAGACTCCCGTTTTCTTATGTTCCGCGATGAAGGAAGGGTTTGAAAGACTCCCATCGCAGCACAGACCCTACAAAATCTCCGGCTACTATTCGATACAGGGGCCACATTTACAAAACAAACACCTTAATTTCTCAAAGCTTAACATTCGGATTCTTGAGAGATTGTAATTTTAGCCTGTCACAAAACGAACATCTTAATTGTCCTAAGCTTCAGATTCGAACTCTTGATGGAGAGATTAGGAACTTTAGTCTGTCACAAAACGAACACCTGAATTTCCCAAAGCTTGATTTTCGGATATTTGATGGAGAGATTTGGAACTTTAGTCTGTCACAAAACGAACACCTTAATTGTCCAAAGCTTCAGATTATAACACTTGATGGAGAGATTGGAACTTTAGCTTTTCACTGTGTCAAGATGCAGATCCTAAATAGCAAGATTATAAGCTTCTTCATATCAATTTGTAGAGATGTGGATACTTATTAGAAATGTCGGAAACTTCTGCAAATCGCCTTGTCTAGATCTTTTAGTCCTCCTCTTATTCTTACTTTTGATCTTCTTTCATTTATGGTTTTCACTGCTTCCTCTTCATATATTTATTCCTTCGTCTTTTCTTCTTCTACTTTTTCTCTTGTTCTGGTCTTCTTGTCATTCTTCTCTCTTGAGTAACTTAAGTAATATCTCACATATACTGGATCTAACTATTATTGAATCTTATTACTGCAGCATGGCGAATATTTAAACATTAATCTCGCTTAGTAAAGTCCTCTCATATATAAGCTTAAAGTAGAGTAAATATTGGCGAACACTGTCTATCAGTCATTAGGCTTAGGAACGATCTCTCATCACAAATAATCAACTCCAGAGCTAAAAACAAGGCCAGTTCCATAAATTCGGCTTAGCAAAGATCTCTCACCAATAATCAACTCCACAGGGTATAAAATCAAGGAGAGTTCCATAAACTCGGCTTAGGAAGGATCTCTCACAAATATAATAAGGTGCGTTTTATCAATCCGGCAGTCACATAAACCGAGTTCATACGAGGGGAGGGTTTTGCAGGGCCTGTGCTCCTCCGGCCAGACTTACCATTGGTTTCCTTCATTTGTTTCCGTATTTTTCTTTGTCTTTTTGGATTTTCCATTCTTGCTAATTCCATCTGGAAATACACAGAAAATATGGTTAATAATAATGATAATATTAATATTAATAATAATAATGATAATAGTAATATTAATAATAATAGTAATACAAATAATAATAATAAAGTAGTGATAATAATAATAATAATAATAATAATAATAATGTTAAAAATTATCTTCAGGTCTTTAAAAATGGAGATATTTATATTTCTGTGTTCATTTATTTAAACAATATCAAGTGCAAAGAGAAGACAATATGAACATACATAGATAACAGAATAATATTTATTCCGCAGGAAGTCACATAATAGTGAAAAGAATGGAATAGTCACCTCACTGATATAATTTTAAGGGAAGGATGTAGTATCCGGGTGTACGGTCCAACGGTAGTCATGTTTACATAGGTCGATCGCTCGCGGTTAAGTTCCCGTATATTTGTTCTGTTATTTAATTTTAAGGGAAGGATGTAGAAATTCCAGTGTCCTGCCTGGAGCGGTGTGAACCCTCAATTACGAGTCCCATGTTCGAACCACCACCTCACATTGTGGGTTAGAATATCTTTTATCCGTATTATTATTATTTTAGAAATTCCAGTGTCCTGCCTGGAGCGGTGTGAACCCTCAATTACGAGTCCCATGTTCGAACCACCACCTCACATAGTGGGTTAGAATATCTTTTATCCGTATTATTATTATTTTAAGTTGCATAATAAATCGTAGGCAGTGTCCACCATTCTTTAACTGTCTTCGTGGTGCGATGCATAAGGTGTTGATTTTCCGTGTGAGCGTCCTGGGTTCGAATCCACGGACTGCCACATGTGTTTGTAAATTTCATTAATAGATTTTAGGAGTATAGTTGGTTGTTGGAAGGAACATAATAATTGATATTGGTTCAGGGGTAATTTATCGAGAGGACTTCCCTAGTGGTTAAGGCCCCATTAATTGCTCTTTCCATTCACATATGCATAGCCTACGTGAGTTGCAGTTGGGATGTGTGTACATGCTTAGATTGATATGCAGGATTCGAAGTTGCATAATAAATCGTAGGCAGTGTCCACCATTCTTTAACTGTCTTCGTGGTGCGATGCATAAGGTGTTGATTTTCCGTGTGAGCGTCCTGGGTTCGAATCCACGGACTGCCACATGTGTTTGTAAATTTCATTAATAGATTTTAGGAGTATAGTTGGTTGTTGGAAGGAACATAATAATTGATATTGGTTCAGGGGTAATTTATCGAGAGGACTTCCCTAGTGGTTAAGGCCCCATTAATTGCTCTTTCCATTCACATATGCATAGCCTACGTGAGTTGCAGTTGGGATGTGTGTACATGCTTAGATTGATATGCAGGATTCGAAGTTGCATAATAAATCGTAGGCAGTGTCCACCATTCTTTAACTGTCTTCGTGGTGCGATGCATAAGGTGTTGATTTTCCGTGTGAGCGTCCTGGGTTCGAATCCACGGACTGCCACATGTGTTTGTAAATTGCATTAATAGATTTTAGGAGTATAGTTGGTTGTTGGAAGGAACATAATATTTGACCCCTGCTGGCAATATGTATGATGATGACAATAAGTCATGGGGGGTGAGGGGGGCAAAAGCCCCCCTTCAACCTATTAATGTATCCCACGGCAGTCAAAATAGGCGGGAACATGATTGTAAGCGTCCTCATAGTGTAAGGCGGGCGGTCCACCCGGTAACTACATTCTTGCCAAATTTTAATATAAGTTTCGCTTACTGAAATGAGGAAATTGATAAAAATACAACTTTGTGCAATCTGCCTGTAGATTAGAACACCATGTTTTGTACACTATGGTTATTCTCTCAGACCCCTATGTACCCCCTGAGAAGTGCAAATGTACCCCTGGGGGTACATGTACCCCCAGGTTGGGAACCCTTGCAGGCTTAACGCATGTAGGGCTTCTCAACGGTACTCAACCACCTGGAACCCCAACCTCCCACCACCTATATTTACTAAATGCGTCTTCCAGTATATATATATATACTGTATATATATATATATATATATATATATATATATATATATATATATATATATATATATATATATATATACCGGTACCGTATATATTATTTAGTTTATTTGCTTCATATTCTTTATTTACCACTCAGTACAAGCTCCAACACTCTGGAGGACGTTGTTGTTCAAGGCGTGGCTGTTCAAGGCATGTGAATACAGTACGGTACAAAGCACCGGTATATAACAATACGAGCGAGATTTACAGGAAAGAAACCCATGACTAAATTGCCTGCATAAGTATACACAATTGTGAGAACGAAAATAAGCAGGCCTAATGTGGTAATCACATATATATATAAATGCGTGCAGCACCCATGCATGTATGTGTATATGCTTTTACGCACCCACACATGCACACACACCACACCTGTGAAGCATAAATAAATGTTCTAGATACATGCTAAAACTGCGCCCACGATAGCCACATTTAAATCACGGTACAGTCGCGCTAATAAGTGTGTCTTGGCACAAAGTATGTTTTGATCAACAATTGTTATCAGCAATATATAAGCTTCATTTCTTCATATCGAGTGAAATATACAAACATGTTCCTGCACTTACCCACCCTATTCAACATCTGACAGACATTATACAGCACAGAGCAAGCCAAACGGAATGACAGCTGGGACGTGACTTATTAGCGCGACCATACAATAGACACATGGGTAGCCTAAAGAGAATATTGTAGTTGACATGTCTTAAGAAGTGGGGACCACACAAGAAGTCCAATTGTTATTTCCCCACTTCCAATTCATAGGTAAGCAGGACAAATTCCAGTAGCAACATAATTATATAATAGTCTCCCATATTAACTTACCATATACTGCCGTTTTCATTAACTCCCATTGTGTGAGAGAAAACGTCAACGGTCAAGAATAAATCAGGGCAAACTGAACCATTTGAAAAACTCCCATCGTTCGAAGGATAATAATAATAATAATAATAATAATAATAATAATAATAATAATAATAATAATAATAATAATAATAAAAAAAATCGAACACGATTTCCTTGAAGGTGCTTTTACTCTAGTAGCGCGCACTTTACAGATACCACCACGGACTTATTTGAGATTTTGTTCTAGGTTTCCGCGCATCCAACAGAAAGCTACACCCTTTTATGGTCTGTTAATAGACCCTAGCTAGTATAGTTTTCGACGATGATAAATCTGCGCGTTTGGTCCGAAAATCAGGATTTCACCACCTGTCTTCCGATCGTTGGTTTGATTACATGACGCTCGCGGTTAGGCTAATAGTGTGCTCAATCTAACCTGGCAGAAATTGGTAACGCTGCCTTTCTATACCGTACTGACTTTCTATACTTCCTATACTTGCCTTTCTATACTTCCTATAGCCTACTGACTTTCTATACTCTTATACTGACTGTCTATACTTCCTGTACTGCGTTTCTATAATTGCTCTTAATTGTGACGCTGCCTTTATTAAATAGGCTATTGGCCATACAAATGTACGGAAAGGCAGCTTTACAATTTCTGCCAGGTTAGATTGAATACACTATAGTTACATTTGCCGTTGTTACTTGCCCCCTGCGACCTAAATTTTAATGTAACCGCCAAGACGGGAAACGAATGAGATGCGCAAAGTATTACCCCCAAGCGTAGCCTAATGTAAACAAAGCGATAGACAATAACCCCCCGCAAACACAACTCTTCGACCGAGTTTTTGTTTATGTTGTCTACTATTAACCCCTTCTGTACCGGTGTGAGGTGGTAGACATCCTATCTTTAGATCCCTTTCAACTAACAAACTTCCCTTCCCCTCAGCAAGCAACTCTATGCCTGTGCAGTAATCTGGAGATCTGAAATACTCCGAGCAAACTGCACATATAAATATCAAGAAGAAGAGGTGGTAGAGTTCCCCGTGACAGAGTAACAGGTTAAAACAGCTCATATGCCTATCAGTTGAACCAAAATCAGTTAAATCACGACTGTATTTCGAGATATTTTACTTAATGTTACAGTATTAGGTTAGGTTGGTTAGGTTAAGTTAGTAAATGCAATAACATTAAGTCAAAATCCACCGAAATAGAATCGTGGTTAGCGCCCCGGGAGCCAACGTTGCCTTCTATAAGTAGATTCTATACTTTATCCCACCAAATTATTGTTATATATAGTTATTGTCTGCATTAGTATTATTGTAAGTAGTGGTAAGTTAGGCTCGCTAACGATATATCTAAATACAGTCGTGATTTAACTTATTTTGGTTCAAATAATAGGCCATATGGTCTGTTTTAACCTGTCACTCTGTCACGGGGAACTCTAGCACCTCACACCGGCAACGTCTTATTAATTTTATGCTATGCTATATTTAGACGATATCGTGCAGTTTAAAAAAGGATCTGTGGTAAAAAAATGGGTTAAGGAAGTCAGTTCGAAGCCCGTTAATTGCAGGAGGCCCCTTTTTAAACTGAATAAAATCGTCTTACATTTGTCAGAACAAGGTTATAAGGACGTCGCCGATACAGAAGGGGTTGATATTAGCGTGTCTCAATTACTTTAGGGGGGTTTCGTATACCGTGGAGTCACACGAGCCCTTTTTCGAGCAATTTTTACGGGCATTTATGGTCTGGAAGCTTAAAAAATTACACTTTATCAGAATTCAGCCGCCTAACATAGTCTACCTTCAGTCTAGTTACCAATACAAGTGCGAAAATGTCCCGAAATAATACGAGAACAAACTTGCTCATGGAAATTTGATGGAAAAAGCGCTCGTGTGACAGCGGCTTTACCAGAAAAGAATGTAAGTTGGTGTTGGATGCGTCTATCTATCTATCTGTTGCCGGACGCCTTACTCCCCTTACGAGGGTGGCCATACACAGAATAATACACACACAAGCGGACCCATTCCCTGTGAGAGGGACAACCCGAGCCAGTTTAGTGAAGGACTTACAGGATTGACCACTCAATTTAGGATCCGTCCGACTCCTAGGCCCTCTGTGTATCTTGTTAGCACTATTTTTCTACAGTGGTGTTCGGCTAATCCATCCACTAACCTGCCTTACCCGTAGGTAAGCAGTACGGATTTGTATCAGGTTTACTCCCCTAGACAGGTTGCCAACCAAGGCTGACGAGTCCCATCCACCCGGATTTGTATAAGGTTGTCTCCCCTAGATGAGTTGCCTACCAAGGCTAACGAGTCCCATCCACCCATGCGTGAAAACCTTTAAAAATATATATATATATATATATATATACATAATCAGTCCATGGCGGTACTCTGTAAAGTGCGCACTACTTAAGTAAAATCGCACCTTCAATTGCCGACTTGCGAGTTTCGTTCTATAAGGAAGTTGGAGCTGTAGACAACGATATTTAACAGAATTTACAGCTAAAATAAGGTCGTAGTACATATATAAATACATAAAACCCAATTCAACATACCATTTATCCATCAGAAACGTACATTATTATTGCATTTCTGTGTAATGTCGATTTACACGGCTCCAACTTCCTTATAGAACGAAACTCACAAGTGGTCAATTTCTATAACCATCAACTCCACTGATTATTGTTCAATTTCCTTCCACTGTTGCACACTATTTAAACGAGTAGGCTATACAGTAGGCTATGTGCTTCCCGGCGTGTGGAATTTGATTTGCAGTCTGAATGTTATTATTCCAGATGATATGATCTAATTTGTTAATTTCACTCCCACCACCAAACACCTCCCAATGAAATTAATGAAAGCATGTGATCCTCCCGGGATTCGAACCTGAGTTACCACATACAGATCTTAATTTCACTCCCACCACCCAACACCTCCCAATGAAATTAATGAAAGCATGTGCTCCTCCCGGGATTCGAACCTAAGTTACCACATACAGATCTTAAACACTAACCATTACACCATCAAGACAGTTAAAGGTAAAGTACATGACTATGATTATACAGTATATCCATTTATCGAATACTGGATATCAATTTAATCATAATTATAGCCTACTCAGACCCAGCTGCACACTGAATAGCCTAATGTTTAAGTGAAAGGAAAGAACAATTATTGTGGTATCCTGTCAGTAATCAGTAGGAAAGATAATAAAGAAAGAACTGAGAGGGTTCTTCAGCTTACGGAGTCAAGATAGAAAAAGTAACTTGAATACAGTACGGTACTCTAACTCTCTCCTCCCCTCCCTCAATCCCTCCTCTCCCCCCCTCCTCCGCCTCCTCCCGCTCTCTCTCTCCAAAATTTTCCTTCAATGCCTCCAATCTATCAAGCATCCTTTCATCCTCAGTTCCTTCCAATCGTATCACAAAGCCAGGACAAACTGGATTTTAGGTCACGTATGGGATATGATGTTCTAAATGTTTGCTATAGCTTTGTATTAGAGTATTAGTCTGAGTCACCACAATATATGTCTTTACCACTGCACATTAAATTATATTTCCTTAGACTTTGTGGGTTAAATAAGGGTGATGGCGACCATCTTGGATCAGCTGAGAACTAATATTTTTTCATTTTGTTACCGTAGTTTTAGTATTTTGTCATATTCTATATCAATACTAACCCTGCGGGGGTCTGGGGGCGGCAGCCCCCAGGTTAGGTCAGGTTGTTAGGTTAGGGTAATGACAAAATATGTTTTTAGGGGGCATGTTTTAATATTGCAAAATAATGGCTAAATATTAATTTCCAGAAGGAAAAACACCTTAATCAATGAAGGAACTGATGAGAAAAAGGATTATAATACAAAAAACACATACGTGACCTAAAATCCAATTTGACCCAAAGCCATGCCGTTCAAATGATGTTGCTAAGCTATCCATATACTGTACGGTACTAGGAATTTGAAAACCACTCAATATTTAGGTAATTAGCCTAAATTATCAACGTTAAACTAGCCTACAATACCCATCTTACCTAAACTAACTTACAACAACTTAAAATAACCTTAAATTAATGAGAAACTAACCTAAATATGCTGGTTTCAATCTAAAGTGTTCTCTGTTCCCTATATTTCCCTCAGATGATCTACGCTAAGGAATATATTGTAATTCTCTAAAAATATAATGTTACCAAAGAAAAGTTGTTACACATGAACACATAAAAATACATAAAACACATAAAATATATAAAAACACAAAAACTCACACAGAGTAAAGAACGGTTAGTGCGCAGGGAACTGGACAACTTCCTCTCAACCATCACGGATCAACCAGGCATCCCAGGCTATGCTGCAGCCCGCCCAGCGACAACCAACTCGAATCAGAACTCGATAACGTCCCAGCAAGTACAAACAGCGAGTACAAGCAGCGAAGTGAAGGGTGGCGGCGACGCCGTGGCCTTGCCTCAGGAGCAACACCCTCTTGAGGCAGAAGCGCTTCAAGGTAAATTCAAGGTCTAGCCTATACCGAAGCTTGCGTGGTAACACGGCTAGCCTAAATTCTTGTTTACAAATTCGGACTAGGCTAGGCCTATAGGCTATTTTTTTTTTTTTTCTCTGTGATTGAGGGAGGCAAAAGGCACAACTGCCTATAGCGAGTACCTCCCCCATAGTTGAAAGAGTGACAGGGCCAAAATCAAGGGACGTTCGAGCCAAAATGCCTGGACACACGGAGTTTGAAGCAATTTAAGTCATAGGAAGAGGGAAAGTGATTCTGGGAGAGAGTTCCAGAGCTCAGCTGTTGAGTAGAAGAAAGTTTGAGAGTAAAACGTTTCACTCTTGGGTTGGAGAGTTGCACAGAGTAGGGGTGAGATTGAGTTGCAAGACGGGTACCACGTGCCCTACGTAAAGGTGGTATGCACTGGGATAGATCTGAGGAACACTGAGTATTATAGTAGCGAGAGATGCAACATTGCGGCGGAGAGAGAGAGATTGCAGAGAGTTGGTGAGTGGACGGAAGTTAATGATACGAAAGGCCTTCCTTTCAACTTTGTCTAGGAGAGCGGTGTGAGAGGAACCTCCCCACACATGTGAACAATACTCAATACAAGGGCGCACTATGCCTCTGTACAGAGCAAGAAGCTGTGCAGGGGAAAAGAACCCCCTAAGGCGGTTGAGCACACCCAGCTTCTGGGAGGCTGCCTTAGCAAGACTGGTAATATGGTAATATTACACAAATACAGATACAATTATCCTACCTACTTCCCATACACGGATTAATCATCGCCCAGGTCAACTTACAATTCACGGATATAGAAGTAAAGCAAGTGCAACGCAATCATAACAGATCATTTGCACAATGTAAACAACACTTACGACTTCGATGCGCTTGCGGGGTCCTCACTGGTCTTCGTATTTCTTGCTAGTTTTCCTTTTCCAACACTGCCAACCTATTATCCCGACATCCTGGGTATTATAATATTACTGTCCGATGCTTATAATTCACTATCGTTCACACAATCGCGCGCAAACTACACAAATATAAAGTGTAAACAATCTTGTTCTTGTTTGGCTTGAGTGAGTGGAGTGACGCTTAGAAGGGGCAACGGGGGTAAAATAAAAACCGCGTGATTTTTTTTTCCTCGCTGTCAATAATACATTTTGTGAACTAAATTATTATCATTTGTTAATAGAAATAATATAAGAATGCTGTTTGTGGTTTTAATTGTCCTTTCTTATTGTTTTAGTTGTTAGTTTCTTGGCAACATTTTTGAGTAGCCTACTACAAGCCATGCAGGCAAACTTCAACGACACATTTAGATAGTATAGAAAGTTACATGGTAGTTTATTGTAGATTTAGCGATAGTTGTGCTTTATTCGACGTAGCTAGTAATAGGCTCGTAGCTTTCACATTCGAGCGGTTTGAGTTGAATCCATAACACGGCAAGGAGGATTTACTTGGATTTACTTAGATGAATACTGGATTTAGGGGGGTAGCCTAGGTCTCTATGTCCATATCCCTGCTTCAGTTCAGTTCTTACCGTATTGATTAACTTGATTGTAGCCTTACAGTCTCGTTTAACCCTGTGAATAGTGTGACGCAGTTTGACAGTTTATGCAGGCTCTCGCTAGACGATTTCCTGCAGCTTAGGAAGGATTTGTGGGAATTCGAAGGGTCAGGCCTATCTAAATTAACCCTCTGCCTTACGCAAACCCTTCCTAATCTAATTATAATCGTCTAATAATAGCCTGATGACATAAACAAACTGAGTAATCAGATCTTGATAGGCTTTACAGGTTCAGTTCAGTTCAGTTGGAATTCGGGAAGTTTAGCCTTAACGTCGGCACTTCCCTAAGAGGTTTTGTTATTTTTCTTGTTGTGACTTTTTGTGACGTGCTCATTTGTCTAAAAATAAATATATCTCATTTTTCATCCCTTTTTCTGAAATCTTCTTCCTTCATTCTTGTTTCTTCTCTCTTCAGTCTTCTTATTTCAGTTCTTTCAATTTTTTTTCTCGTACTCTCCACATTTGATAGATTGTCTGTTTCACTCTATCGCTTATTTCTTTGTTAAATAAAAGATGTCCGATGACTTGGTTTTCATTTTCAATATAAGGCTGTTGGAACCCTGGATCTTTTATTCTGCATGCTTTATAAAATGAACAGTGTAGTAGAAAATGTTTTAGGTCTTCTGTTCCTTCCTTACACAGATCGCATTGTGTCTCCTCCCACATGCCTATTTCTATCTTTTAGATTTAAGTTATTTGTCCTACATCTGTAAAATATTATGGATGCCTGTGTGTTGTCATAAATATCTTCCTCGCTCTTAATCTCCTTCTTATACCTTCTATACACTTCTAGGCTACTCTTCTCTGCCAACTCCTCTCGCCATCTTCCCGAATCCCAGTTCAGAACTCTTTTTCTAATGTCGTCCTTCTTAATATTTGCTAAATTTGTTTCTCCTAACTTCAAATTCCCTACATACTTTCTAATGTCTGCAGTCCAGGGATCTTTACTATTTCTAAGTTTTTCCTCTGTGATTCTTCTTAGCAAGTCATTACTTTCCTCTCCTACTAAATATTTAAGATATTTTATGTTACCTTCCATAATTCTTGCCTCCATTGATGAGGCTCCTATTTCACCCCTTAAGGTTACCACCTTTTGGGCATATCTGGGTGCCCCTAATATGTGTCTAAAAACCCTATTCTCTATATTTTGTAATTTATTTATTTCTGTTTTTGAAAAACCTATAACATTCGAGCCATACAGGACTGCTGGTATCACAATACTTTTCCAATATGTTTTTCCAATAAGTATCTTATTACAACTTTGCGATATTACCGGGTATGTAAGGTTAGCTTGACTGGTACAGAACTTATCAAGGCGGCGCTCAAATGCTTGGACGAAGGGCTTATATACGGCTCCTGGATCTTTGGTTCGTCGTCTGAGGAGCCGCTGATTGACCACTTGCGAGTTTCAGGCTATAAGGAAGTTGGAGCCGTGAACATCGATAATAATGAGTTTCTGATGGATAAAAAGTATGATCAATTTGGTTTTATGTATTTATATATGTATTATGACCGTATTTTAGCTGATATTTCTGATAAATATTGACGGCCACAGCTCCAACTTCCTTATAGACCGGAACTCGCAAGTGGCCAATTAACCCCTTCTGTACCGACGGCGTATTCTCTATTGGATTTCAGCTACATGTAGACGAATTTATGAAGCTTGGTAGGGACATGGGGTAGCTAAAAGGACTAATTGAGATCGTTGGTAGCCTTTTAACTATAATGAAAAGGACGCCACCGGTACTGAAGGGGTTAAGGGGAGATTTCCACTTGAGGGATTTTTTTCTGGACCCCTTTCTCCCTCATGTTTAGCCCCATTGCTTTTGAGATTTTAAGACCTTCGCCCTAGTAGTTTGGATATTTTAAGACATTTTGCCCCATTTCTGTCAATTTTAAGACCTTTCGTACCATTAAGGTGTCGATTTTTTCCTGGCGAGCGATAGCGAGCCTGTAATTTAAGAGCAACCGGCCTCCGGCCGGGACATTTTCTACCGAAAAATGTACACATTTATCTTGAAAGGGGGTCTAGGGGGTGTAATTTTAAGCTTGATGAAAAAGTAGGGAACAAACTAAATACCTACCCTTAAGCTACTCCACTATAGTCTATTCGCTGTAAGTAGGCGAGAAATCATGACCTCTATCCTCTGTAACTCAAGAAGGGCTAGAGCAAATTGGCTGTACATTTTCACATCTATTCCTTGACTGACTCTTCCCAAATGGTAGACATATTAGCTCGATTATGTAGCTAGAACGAAATTAAAAAGACGTCGTCGGTACAGAAGGGGTTAAGTGCCCCATTAATTACTCCTTCCATTCCTCTATACATTAGGTTACCATAGCACAGTTGGAATGTATTGTACACTCGGTCCAAAAAGTATCTGCACCCCTACCCTGATAATCTGGTGTGTACAGCTTGGTAGTATAGGTCGTAGGTCATAGGTCGTGTAGGTAGATAGTAGTATAGATGGATATAGGCTACAGGTAGATATAGCTACAGGTAGATATAGGCTACAGGTAGATATAGCTACAGGTAGATATAGCTACAGGTAGATATAGGCTACAGGTAGATATAGCTACAGGTAGATATAGCTACAGGTAGATATAGGCTACAGGTAGATATAGCTACAGGTAGATATAGCTACAGGTAGATATAGGCTACAGGTAGATATAGCTACAGGTAGATATAGCTACAGGTAGATATAGGTAGATATAGCTACAGGTAGATATAGGCTACAGGTAGATATAGCTACAGGTAGATATAGCTACAGGTAGATATAGCTACAGGTAGATATAGCTACAGGTAGATATAGCTACAGGTAGATATAGCTACAGGTAGATATAGGCTACAGGTAGATATAGCTACAGGTAGATATAGCTACAGGTAGATATAGCTACAGGTAGATATAGGCTACAGGTAGATATAGGCTACAGGTAGATATAGGCTACAGGTAGATATGCAAACCCTACCAAGCTCTGTACACACCAGATTATAAGGGAAGGGGTGCAGACACTTTTTGGACCGAGTGTACATGCTCAGATTAATATGCAGGATTCTAAACTGCATACTAAATCGTAGGTTTTTGCATAATTCTTTAACTGCCTTGATAACGTAATGCATAAATGCGCGGAATTTCGGTGTGAGTATCCTAGGTTCGAGTCCTTGGAGTAGCCTACCACATGTATTTGTTGATTTCATTCGAAGTAAAGTTGGTTGGAGAGAGAGAGAGTACAAAGGAGTACTAAGGAAATCAAGCAACAACAGATCTAGTGACCCTTCTAGGCTGCTTGTCCTCCAAAACACTGAGGATCAAGTGTCCAAACAGTGGTTTAGAGTGGGTAAGGGAACATTGGAAAGGGAACTACTGCCCTTGAACTAATGTCCGTGGCAGGATTAGGAAGTTAGTAGGGGACAGATGGGTTAGTAACTTATGGGACAGATAGGTTAGTAACGTAGGGGACAGATGTGAAGAGAGAGAGAGAGAGAGTAACTTAATCCCTGCGGCAGATCCCACTAACCTTCATCACTTTGGGCGGGTATATCAGACAGGAACCGCACGCGAATATACGTATGTCTTACAAACGGTCATTTTATAAGAGATGTATTGCAGACAGTTTACACTTTTGAAATCCACCAACCGTCTTTCTATACAACTAGAGTAATCGAGCTAATACTTCTACCGTTTGTGAATTAAGGGTCCGCCAGGGAATAAGTGAGGAAACTTGCAGCCCATATTTTGCTCTGGCCCTTTTTGAGTTACAGAGCTAGTTAGGTGTCACGATTTCTGACCTACCTACTTAGAACAGGGTATAGTATATGTCACACAATTCTGAGGCTAGCAACAATACTTTTGAAAATGCTGATAAATAACATGGTTCCGTTCTCATATAGTTGTGATTTAACCCTTTGAAGCTCTGACGCATTTTAGCAGTTTATTTTGGCTATCATTAGACGATTTTATGTAGCTTAGGAGTATCTGTGGGTATTAAAAGGGTAAATACTATCTCAATCAACCCTTTGACTTCCATATACCATTACTAATCTGAATAAAATAGTCTAATAGTAGCCAGAAACAGAACAGAAACGAGTATTGGAGCTTGAAAGGGT
The DNA here is from genome assembly GCA_032716605.1 of Paralithodes platypus. NCBI lineage: Eukaryota > Metazoa > Arthropoda > Malacostraca > Decapoda > Lithodidae > Paralithodes > Paralithodes platypus. The sequence goes on from CM064512.1 coordinate 3,314,507, forward strand.
TAACAGCTATTTAGATTATGAAGCTGTCCGAGATAAACAAAATATTGAGATTTATATTTGTGTGTGTATGTGAGTTTTTAAAGTTTTCCCCTTGAACATCAGAACATCCTGTTATATAACTCAGTATTATATGTATGTTTATGTAAAACCCCACTACATTTATCACTGCATAACCTACCGTAAACTACGTTAGGCTAGGGTATAATACTGAAACGTAATTATTTTCTCTCTCTCTCTTTCTCTCATATATATATATATATATATATATATATATATATATATATATATATATATATATATATATATATATATATATTGAGAATATATCACAAATACACGTGAGCCACTAAATGTTTCTAATCTCTCAGTGGGGATCGAACCGTGGTGTAATTGATTAAAGCGTCGGCTATCGTCCTGATGGTCGACGGTTCGATCCCCACTGAGAGATTAGAAACATATATAAATTATATATATATGACACCACCTTGTTTAAAGTGTAGATTAAACAGTTCGAAAAGGGCGGCAGGAAACTCAACAATTTAATAGTCTTAAACTACCAAACATAATCTAGTTTAAGTCTAGTTCCCGATATCAATGTAAAACTGGCCCGAAATATTGCGAGGAAGAACTTGCTCTTAGAAAATTGCCGGAATAAGCGCTCATGTGACATCGCCAATTCACCTCTGGGAAGGGGGCGTGTGTGTGTATATGTGTGTGCATGTGAGAGAGAGAGAGGCTATAATTTTTCTGTGTACGTAATTTTGGTTCCCTAGTTATCAAATATACAGTAAAGGCGATATGTTAATCTTGATAAACTAATGTGTAATCCAAAGATCAAACTACAGCCTGTATGTACCCTGTAGCCTACCATTCGGCTATTGTCTAAGATTTATTATGGGTGTGGATACAGTAGAGACTATATTATTTGAGGGCAAAGAGAGACTACAATAAGTTCATAAGTTCACTAGAGTAATCGAGCTAATATTGTATATCTACGTAGCAAATAGAAAGACATATGGCTAGGAAATATAGCGTATAAATTGACAGCCTGCTCATTTGCTCTAGCCCTTTTTGAGTTACAGAGGTTAAAAGGTTGCGATTTCTGCCCAACCTAGAATGAACGGACTATAGGGACACCCAATAGATCGGTAGCTGGCTGATCTCTATACCTAAAGGGTCTCTAGTGAGGCGGGGTAGTAACGCCGCTGTCACGAGCGCTTTTTCCGTCAATTTTCCATGAGCAAGTTGTTTTTTCTGGTGATATTTAGGGATATTTTTCCATTGGAATCAAACTATAGATCGTAGGTAGATTATGTTAGCTAGTTTAATTCTTATGGAACTTGTATTTTGAAGCTGCCAGACTACAATTATTGACCACTTGCGAGTTTCAGGCTATAAGGAAGTTGGAGCCTTGGATATTAAACCGAAATACAGTAATAATATAGGTTTCTGATGGCTAAAGGGTATGTTGAATTGGGTTTTATGTATTTATGAGCATACTACGACGGTATTTTAGCTCGTAATTCTGCTAAATATCGATGTCTACAGCTCCAACTTCCTTATAGAACGAAACTCGCAAGTGGTCAATTGCCCGTAAAAATTGCTCGTGTGACTGCCTTAACTCTGGGGTGGTGGTGGACCGTGGAGGCGGGGTTAGAATACAATACAACTGCACAGGATTCGAACGTGTGCTTCTTTGCTGCTCGTCCAATGCCTGTGTTCTCTGCGGTTGCCAGGTATAAGATATAAATACACCGACTGGATCTTGGCTCGATGGTGTGTTGTTGTGTAACTTGTGTCGGTGTGTAAACAGTGTAGGAGGGATGTGCGACCGTAACCGTTTCTTTCCGATGTCGCATTTTCTCCGTGTTCTACCGTATCCGTTCCAGTGCATTACCGCCCGTGTTATTTGTGTTACCGAAACCGTTCCAGTCAGTACCATCAATATGTTGCATAACCACCCACAAAACACTATTATTCGTGTTTTAGATCACTAAATCTCGGCATTGACTATTTGCGATGCCATAGTCGGACAGGTCACCTTGACAGTATAAAATACCTGGATTAATGAGTAAATTTGGATGGCAAAGTGGTAAATTTGGATGGCAAAGTGATTACATTTGTTTGTTTATTTTTTTGTTTAAATACCGCAGCCGTTTTATTGTTAGGCTATATCGTGTTGCCAGCTGGTTAATAATGTAGGCCTATCATACGCTAGGCTTTAGTTTTGGAAATCATATGCAATCAAAAACTACCTGGTCGTATCATAATGTCTTGACAGTTCAATACAATAAGTAGACAATGATATACTTAACATTAATCATCAATTACAAACCCCATTGTACTTGAATAAACTAATGAAAGCCTATGGTCCTCCCGGGATTCGAACTCGGGACACCACACCCAGAACATAAGCACCCAAACCCAATATAATACCGGTCTTGTCTTACATTCTGGCTAACTCGAGACGATTTTGTGAAGCTTGGGATAGGCCTCTCGCAATGTTAACGGTTTAAAAATATTATATGGTAATTTACTTTCGGTCTATAAGGAAGTTGGAGCTGTAGACATCGATATTTAACAGAATTTACAGCTAAAATACGGTTGCAGTACATACATAAATACATAAAACCCAATTCAACATACTTTGTTATCCATTAGAAACTCACATTATTATTGGATTTCTCTTTAATATCGATGTTCACGGCTCCAACTTCCTTATAGCCTGAAACTCGCAAGTGGTAAATTTACCACTTGCGAGTTTCAGGCTATATAAGGAAGTTGGAGCCGTAAACATCGATAATAAACAAATGCAATGATCATTTAAGTTTCTGATGGTTAGAAAGCATAGTGAATTTGTTTGTATGTATTTATAGATGCACTACAACCGTATTTATGCTAGTAATTCTGTTAAATATCATTGTGTACAGCTCCAACTTCCTTATAGGCTAGCCTGAAACTCGCAAGTGGTCAATTATATGTGACGTATGTAAACAGTCAAGGGTATGACAAAGTTAGGCCTAAATCAGATTCTCGGATGACCTAGCCTATATTAACCCGTTCAGTACCAGGGACGTCCTTTTCATCATATTCAGATTAGGAAGGATCTCTAGCTTTAATAAGGCTTCAAACTATCTGAACTAACCCAAAATCCCTTCCTAAGCTGCCTAATAAGTAATATCGTTTAAATATAGCTACACACGTCGCTGGTACTCAAAGGGTTAATAGTGATTTACCTTACTAACTAAACCCTGTTCCAAATAACTGGTCCAAACTTCTTAACCGCTAACCTCTGTAACTCACAAACGACCTGCAGAGTAATCCAACTAATATTTCTACCATTTGGGAAGGGTCAGCCAGGGTAAAAGTGTGGAAATTTACGGCCCATTTGCTCTAGGCCCTAGCCCTTTTTGAGTTACAGAGGTTGGGTTTGGGATTTCTGGCTTACTTAATTGGAACAGGGTATAGTATTATTATGTTTTTTTTACACCAACCAACTTCACATCTAAACTCAATTAATGAAATCAACAAATACATATGTGGCACTCCGAGGACTGGAACCTAGGATACTCACATCGATATTCCGCGCACTAGGCCTATGCATTACGCTATCAATACAGTTATGCGATGGGTTTATCACCACCAATATAGGCCTACCCTTTGCATGCCCTTATTATTTGGTGTAGGCCTATAGGCCTACTGAAAGGGCTAACCTGGGGACTGACACCAAAATCGTATAGGCATTGCAGATTCGCAGAAGCCAAATTCTAATTCAGATTTATCGTTTTGTAGTATATACATAGGCCTAGAATAATAATATATAATAATAGGCTACATGTTAATAAATAATAGGCCTACTAATAATATATATAAATAATAGATAGGCTAATAAGCAACAAACAGTCGACTATAGATTTGTGTTCACTTATAGGCCTAGGCCTAGTTATTTTATGTATATAATAATGCAACAATATGTTTATTACAGGTAATATTTTAATTTTGTTTTGTGGGATCTAGCAAATCTCAAAAGAGACTAGGTTCTGAAAAAATTAGGTCTAGAAAATACAGACGAAAGCTTGAACTATATTATGTTAACTTTTCCTGTGAATTACAAGAACGTTTGTGAATGTGTGTGGCTGTTAAACGATGAAACGTTACACATCCCTCCCTGACAACATTGAACAACATCATCACGACAAACTTTTGAAAGTCGAAAACGAGTTAATCAAGGTATGTACACCTATTATTGACTAGTTTTATTTCAGCTGAGGAAAAACTAATTCACTTAGGCTAAGCCGGTAGGCTATCACACGAGAGTTTTTATAGTCTACATTCGATGATCAACATTATTCTGGCAACATGCCTGAATTATTTTAAACTGGTATCGGAAACTAGACTGATGGTAGCTAAACTTAGGTAACCCTAATTATCCTAATATATTTAATGTTACCCCATAAGCTGCCAAACCAGTATTGAGGATAAATGTTGAGGGAAAAAAGATCTCGTGTGATACCGGCTTTAGACAAATTTTTCGATAATAAATAATTAAATAAATAGACAAATAAGAAACTGCTGTCTCTGCGTCAAATTATGTCAAGTGTTCATAATTAACTCTAATATATATATATATATATATATATATATATATATATATATATATATATATATTCTGTCCTGACAACTCCCAAGGCACACTAATGGTGGGTTCACACATTCACGTATATTGCTCCCGTCTGTTGTAAACGAAGGTATATTGGTAGTTGGCAACCGATTACGTAAAACGTAATGGCATAATACGCAAAACGTAAATGAAATTACGGCCAGTCGGGGGGGTACTCACGCATGGCGCGAGTAGAAACGAGTAGCCCACGTGGGTCGGGAATGTTGTGTGTGCGGCCAAGGCCGCGCGGTTGTTGATTCGAGTTGAATCAAGAACGTGGCTCGCCCTCACGTATGTCAAAAGACGGGAAAACTTACGACCGGCCTGGCCACCACGGCCGTCTGACCGGAGCAGCCTTGTCAGACGTAGCAGCTACCCCGTCAGACGAGAGCTGCTCTCGTCAAATCGTAGAAAGTTCCAGTCGAACGTGGAAGTATACGTTAGTTATGGTGGGGTCACACATTCACGTATATTGCTCCCGTCTGTTGTAAACGAAGGTATATTGGTAGTTGGCAACCGATTACGTAAAACGTAATGGCATAATACGCAAAACGTAAATTAAATTACGGCCAGTCGGGGGGGTACTCTCGCATGGCGCGAGTAGAAACGAGTAGCCCACGTGGGTCGGGAATGTTGTGGGTGCGGCCAAGGCCGCGCGGTTGCTGATTTGAGTCGAATCAGGAACGTGGCTCGCCCTCACGTATGTCAAAAGACGGGGAAACTTACGACCGACCAGGCCACCACGGCCGTCTGACCAGAGCAGCCTCGTCGGACGTAGCAGCTACCACGTGAGACGAGAGCTGCTCTCGTCCATCGTAGAAAGTTCTCGTCGAACGTGGAAGTATGCGTTCGTTTGGCAACGCCGCCGCTCTGCGTGTTGCCGGGAAGACGCGGCAATGTCGTACGGGGGGGGTATATAGGGACAGCGTGAGTGACTGCCGTCATACCTCACACCACACCACGACGACCAACACCATCCCTGCTACTCTGCCACCCTGCCCGCCACCCTGCCACCCTGCCTGCCACCCTGCCACCCTGCCTGCCACCCTGCCACCCTCTGCTGCCACCCTCTGCACGCTGCCCTGTCACCATGGCTACCAATGCTACCAAGAGAAGTATGAAGAAGACGTCTTCAATCTCACCACCTGGCACCACGCCTGCAACCTCGCCTGTCCCCTTGACCTCTGCAACCTCGCCTGTCCCCTCGACCTCTGCAACCTCACCGCCTGTCCCCTCGACCTCTGCAACCTCGCCGATTAACACCTCTGACGGTGAAGTGTTAATGAATATACCCGACGATGATGGAGAGGTGTTGGACGTTTTAAGACATCTATGTAGGCAATGATGCATTGTATGAGCCGCGTGTTATGCCTAATCTCCGGTTTGATTAAGGAGTTCACATATTTGAACTCCTCCAGGATGAATTCCGTGATGTTGTTCATGGTGCAGAGGAATGAGTGGGAATGGGAAAGGTGTGGCCATTCATGCCCTTTTGTACTTCCCAGATAGCAACCCCGACAGACGTGGTTGACAAAGACTGTCTTTGTCTGTGTTTGGTCAGACGGGGTGTGCCTACGATTGGCCGGAACTGGTCCAGGTACGACCTAACAAATCCCAAGACGTGCGGCCTCAGCTACGCCGGTCTTGTGGGGGTGTGGCATGGGCGTGGCCTGTGTTTCCGCAAATCGGGCAGCCCATGAGGTCGAACGGGGCTATGCCTACGCACGTCGCAAACACGTACGTAGTTCAATACGCCTCCATTGCGTCTGACGTAACACTGGCCCCGTTACGCTACGTCTGTCGGGAAGTGCAATAGACGTGGAAGAACGGGCGTTCAACGGCAGAAACTACTCGCGTCTTTGCGATACGCCGGACGGGAGCTGACGGGAGCAATATACGTGAATGTGTGACCCCACCATTAGGCCGCATCTGGCAGAACCGCCGCACTGCGGGTTGGCGGGAAGACGCGGCACCGTTGTACAAGGGGACAACGGGACCAGCGAGGGACCCTCCAGTCACACCTCTCACCACACCGGAGCAGCAACCAACAAGCCAACCCTGCCACCCTCTGCACCCTGCCGAAAACAAATCGTAGCAGCGAAACGACTGCACCTATGGCTTTCATATTTTTACCACATGTATCTTACCCTTTAGGCTACCTACCACAAAAATCCCAAATCCCTCCTCCCACCCACTCGCTGACTGTCGGTCCCGTCAGAAGGAAAAAAAAGGAAAATCTGTGGCGGCGAAACGACTGCACCAATCGGTTCCACATTTGTGTGACAAGTCTCTTACCCTTCTGCCTTCCCCCACCACACCCCCAACCGCCTCCCACCACCCACTTCTAGCGTATCCGTACGAAGAAAAGGAAAAAAAGGAAAATCCGTGGTGGCGAAACTACCTCACCAATCGGCTTCATATGTGTAACACAAGTCAATTACCCTTCTACCTTCCCCCAACCAACCCCAAAACCACCCTCCCACCACCCTCCCACCCATACATTCTGATACCATAAAAGTCTCTGTAGTCTATAGTGTCTTTTCAGCTACTTTCGGGACCATCGGGGACCTGATTTCTGGGGAGGGGAGGGTTTTTTTTACCATTTCTCTCCCAACTTAATAGATTTAGCCAAAAAAAAAAAAAAAAAATCTGGCACTGGCAGAAGCACACCGTCAAAATTGGCTGGCACTCAGCGGGTAACTCCTCCAGGATGAATTCCTCGATGTTGTTCATGGTGCCGATGAAGGACTGGGAATGGGAATGGTGTGGCCATTCCTGCCCTTTTGTAGTTCCCAGATTCCAACCCAGACCTACGTGGTTGACAAAGACTGTCTTTGTCTGTGTTTGGTCAGACGGGGTGTGCCTACGATTGGCCAGAACCGGTCCAGGTACGACCTAACAAATCCCAAGACGTGCGGCCTCAGCTACGCCGGTCTTGAGGGGGCGTGGCATGGGCGTGGCCTGTGTTCCCGCAAATCGTGCAGCCCATGAGGTCGAACGGGGCTATGCTTACGCACGTCGCAAACACGTACGTAGTTCAATACGACTCCATTACGTCTGACGTAACACTGGCCCCGTTACGCTACGTCTGTCGGGAAGTGCAATAGACGTGGAAGAACGGGCGTTCAACGGCAGAAACTACTCGCGTCTTTACATAAATTGGCGATACGCCGGACGGGAGCAATATACGTGAATGTGTGACCCCACCATTAGGGTCAACCTTTCCTGGTGCGGGGCTCGAACCTCTGAAGGGAGTTTAACCCTCCTAAAAACCCACAGGTTTTGAGATGCCTTGGGTGGGGTTCGAACCCTGGTTAGTGACCATGGTCATCACCACCAGGCCCGCGCGCTAACCCACTGTACTACCACGGACGTACAAAATATAGTAACCTTAGTCCGATTTGTAAGAACCAGGTGATAGTCTGGTGGTGATTCACGTGATGAGTTTATTGGACTTCCCATCAACGACTATTTTACACTATACCTGACGTCAACTCGGGTAGTACATTATTGGGGTTGCGGGATATTTTCCAGGGCATTACAGTATATATAATTATGGCATCCTATACTTTCAGAGTAGCCTAGTGGCAACAAAATAAAAATAAAAATAAAAATGGTCGTGGTGCTGTAGACCTTAAATTTTCCTCTCTGTATTTCTTTCTTGCCACCCTAAATTTGTTTCCTTACACAGCTATTTTATCATGTTACGCAGATTCACCTTTAATTATGTTTAAGGTTATTAATAGATGGCTATTTCAGTTAAGGGCCTGGTGCTTGATTTTTGGGCTATATATTTGCTTATTTATTTATTTGTGGGCTATACTGTATATTTGTTTATTTATTTGTGGGTTATATATTTGTTTATTTATTATTGGGCTATATATTTGTTTATTATTGGGCAATATGTTTGTTTATTTATTTATTATTGGGCTATATATTTGTTTATTTATTTATTATTGGGCTATATATTTGTTTATTTATTTATTTTTTAGTTTCCTCGTTAGACCTCCATTAAGCTTAGTAAAATACCCTCTAGACTCCCTTTCAAGATAAATTTTTACATTTTTCGGTAGAAAAATGTCACGGTTCCTTCTGATATTACAGGCTCGCTATCGATCGCCAGGAAAAAGATTCGACACTTAAATGGCACGAAAAGTCTAAATAATGACAAAGAAGTGGGGCGAAAGGTCTCAAAATCGACAAACTAATGGAAGGAACGTCTTAAACTCTATAAACTAATATGCTAAACACGAGGGAGAAGGAGGTCCAGAAAAAGCGAGTAGTACCCCCTTAATCAACACACAAAATACGTGATCCGTACAATAAAGGGAAAGGAGACGCAGCAAAACAATTTAAAGGTCTGCCGTCAGCATGAGATGGCCCCGTGGGATCTTGTCAAATCAATATTTATACAAATTATACTGTATACAATTATCTCGTCGAAAACCTTTGCCTATATTATCCTGGGACACGTTTTATTACTTATAAATGCATATCTAGAACGAATTTATAAACAAAATATTAAAATAATGTAAAATTTACAGCTACATGAATTGGAACGCATGCGCAGACGGGAAGAACTGTGACGAGTATTAGGCGTGTTCAGCCCGCGACCGTCTCAACGATGCCTTATTACGAAAACACACCCAAATATACCCAAATGCATTAAATTGTGATTGTAAGATTATCGCCACTCCAGTCGTCAGTAACATCGGAACTATAGTCTATTTGTTTTCCAGCTGAGGGTAAATTGCCATGTTACTATATTTGTTACTCAGCTATAAGGTAGATTGTGTAGTGAAATATTATGTTAAGAAAACTTGGCATTAATACGACACACACAGCCATAGTAGTTTCATATTTTGCCATTAATTATCGATAAATCAGCTACTAAGGGATTCAATTATCAGCTGGAAGAAAATAGACCTATAGCAATGCCACGAAAGAGTAATTCTAAAATCCAAAAAATTATATAACCAACAACAGACTAAAAAAGTTACACATTTATATAATTTTAAATGTATGTTCCTCTAAACATGATGCTCGAGAAGTCAGTTTATCCTGGGAACAATAATGCATCGTGTAAAGTGACATGAAATCACTTTTGGAATAGGGATACCGTTCTTAACCCCTTCACTACCATTACGTTATTTTCATCCTATTCCTGTTACCGATAGACGATTTTCTTTGGTATATAATCTACCTCTAGGACTCAAATGGGTCAATACGATCTCAATAAACCCTTTTAATAACACAGGTCCTTCTTAAGCTGCATACAATAATCTAATTTTACCCATAATCAAAGGTAAGGTAAAAGGGCATCCTGGTGTTGAAGGGGTTAATCAGAATACACACATGCTGACCTATATAATCGAAAATGTTTACATATTAGTCAGTATGTGAAACTGTTTAGGCAGTAGCCAGCCCTTATTCCCACAAGGGGTAGGGAGGATCAGCAAGAGACACAAGAAAGGGAAACAAGAGGTGACAGAAGAACACATATAACAGTTCGTCCACAAAAAGCAATCACACAAGCATTCAGAAGCACCAATCACTCGACAGCCTCCGAAATCAATGGCTTCACCTCAGATGTTATACTGTGACATTTATAAAAAAAAAAAAAAAAAAAAATATATAATCCATAGGTGGCATTTTTTTTTTTTTTTGGGGGGTTCCTGGTTCACTTAATTAGTTTGGCAATTTATAATACCTTTTCGCCCTATTGCCCACTTGAAAGTTTCAGGCTATAAGGAAGTTGGAGCCATAAACATCGATATATTAAATGGAAATGCACATTGGTTTCTGATATGCAAGTATGTTGAATTGGATGTTGTGCTTACAAATGTACTACAACTTTATTTTAACTATAGTCCATTCATTACAAGTAGGACATCGTGACCCCTAATCTCTGTAACTCAAGAAAGGGGCAGAGCAAATGAGTTGTATGTTTCTACACCTATTCCATGGCTGAATCTTCCTTAATGGTAGAAATAACAGCTCAAATACTCAAGTCCTTTTCGAGTTGTTGTTGTTGTTGTTGTTCCCTAGGCTGTCTGACCGAACACCCCCAAGGTCCCGAGCAAGGCCAAGGCAATATCCGAGCGCCCCCACAGAACCCTCCCTGCTTACCACTAAGATTGTCCAGGTGACCGAAGCCTCTCCCAGGCGAGGATCGAGCTGAGGAGGGTGCGGAAACGCCCGGGACACCGAAGCCCCACCCAATTAAGGCCCTGTGGCTTGTTAATAATTATGAAGGGAAAGTTGAGAGGCGAAGGAAAACAATTTCTCTTGAAGTGGGTTTAGGGTACAAATTGGAAAAAAATGCAACTAACCCCTCATTAATATATTAAAACACCGCAATAACCCCCCCAAAACGTCGGCTCAACTAACCTGGGATCTGTGGTAGTAAAAAGGGTTAAGTGAGATAGTTAGAAGCCTGTTAATTGCTGGAGGCCCTGCATCCCATATTATATAATATTTAGGCGTGTTTTATGACACCTTTTGATTTTCCCATTAACTTCGAAATCTTCTCAATCTTCTGGCGTTCATTACACTTTATTTATGTATATTTTTTAAGGGTGACAGTCTGAAGAATAGGGGGAGGGTTTGACAGTCAACATATTATATTCGCTACAGTAGGCCTATTCTATATAATTTTCCCAATGTAATCTTTTAAGGACTTCCATTTGAGGAATTTGTTTCTGGACCCCTTTCTCCCTCATGTTAAGCCCCATTGCTTTTGAGGTTTTAAGACGTTCGCCCCATTAGTTTGGTGATTTTAAGAACTTTCTCCCCATTTATGTAAATTTTAACCTTTCATGCCATTTAGGTGTCGATTTATTCCTGGCGAGCGATAGAGAGCCTGCATGTAATTTAAGAGGAACCGGCGTTCGACTGGGATAATTTTCTACAGAAAAATGTAAACATTAATCTTGAAAGGAGGTTAAATTTTAAGCTTGATGGAGGTCTAGGGAACAATTATCAGCGAATATTGCTATTTTGGTTTTGATAGCGAATTGATTGGAGAACGAACCGACTTGCTTCTCAGATTCTAGAGGTTTCGGGCTTATTTGGCTCCATTTGGGTATAACTGGTTGTGTTTTCGTGATAAGAAGGTCGTTGCGACGCTGGCGGAGTATACGTTCCCCGTGCTGATAATACTTCTTCCACGTTGCGCATGTGTTCAGACTTATACATTGGCATATTTTGTTATCCCAATTACCATATTTATACCAATTACCATATCTGTTCATACCTGCATCTACTCTAGCTAAAAAGGCCGAGTAAGTCCAAACCATATGTCCCTATTCTGAAACTAGGTAGCCTAGGGATGCAATTTATCATATGGAATCCACCCATTCTAACCTCAGCCACCTTATTCCATGATTAGAAGGGATATATGGCTTAACCATGAAGCCTGTACCAGAAAAAACGAGAAAATCGCCAACATAACAAAAATGGAGGGAGCGAGAGAGAGCACATGGTCCGAGGGGTTACCTGAGCCCGGCCCAACACGGCAACCTTGACAACCAAAACAATGACGACGACCGATAGGACCGAGTGGTTTGCGATTCCCACTGAAATACGCCTGGCAGACCTCCCTAAAAACTTTAATTTCGAAACAGGGTTGCCAGCAGTCTTCCTCGATGGCAAACCTATTGAAATCAAACAAGAAGAGGAGGAGGAAGATTTGGAAATAAGCGAGGAGAGCTATGCCAAGAACCCCAATGGCGTTTATCTATGCTCCATGGTTTGTTATTTTGCCTTATTTAAAGCCTTTTGAGAGTTTGAAATGGTTTGTTGGAGTTTGAAGAGATCATCTGAAGTTTTATTAAGCGTATGGATAGTGTATTAATTCATTGTATTACCAGGATTTTGTGTATTTAATAAGGTAAAGTGAGTTAGGTTTGAGGTAGGCCTATGACCATTCAAGATTCAAGACTCACCATGATGCCCAAGAGCAAGAGTAGGCCTACCGGTTAATAGGCTATCTATTTTCGGTAACCTAATATTAAAGGAGACTTTATAGGCTACCCTAGCGATATTCGCACGCTCGCGGTCAGGATTGTTACTTGTCTAATTTGACCGAAATGTTTTCCTAAATCATCCCACTCACGGCCAGTGGTTATTAAGCCTATTTTGGTAAGGATGTAGTATGCAGGCGTCATGTTTACATAGGTCGTCACTTCGTGAGCTCGCGGTTAGGCTACGTTCCCCGGTTCCCGTCTATTTGGACAGCTATTTTTTTCTGTTATTTGGGGAAGGACTTAGTATGCAGGCGTACAGTCGTCATGTTTACACAGGTCGTGCTCTCGTGGTTACGTTTCTGAGTATTTTTACTTTGTTTTTAAAGACATGGGAGGGTGACTGGGTGAGGAGGGGCAAAGCCCCCCTCAACCTATTATTGTATCCCATGGCAGTCAAAATAGACGGGAATATAATCGCGAGGCCCGAGCGTGCGAGTAGGGTAAACAAGGCGGACGATATTCGGGTGTACCGCCCGCCTTGTTTACACTATGCGGACGGTCACGCTCGCACAGGGTGTCAATCCATAAAATATGAATTATGTTATTATGGGTTATTATTTTGTTATCATTATAGCGCGACGGAGCGGCGAAGGCGCGAGCTCTAGGGGGGTCCGGGGGCATGCCCCCCCCCCCCCCCCCCCCCGTATTTTTTTTTAGAATTTAGGTGTCTAAAACAGCATTTCCTGCAATCTAAAGGCAATCAAGATGGAACATATGGAGACCAAATTGTGTCAATTTACCTTTTTTGTTTCTTTAAAAAAAAAAAGGGTTGGGGGAGTTTCTGTTATCATTATACAAAATGTTAATTTGCGTTATCACTCAAAAAAACAGCGTCGTTTGACACCCTGCGCTCGCAATCATGATCCCGTCTATTTTGACTGCCGTGGGATATAATAATAGGTTGAGGGGGCCCCCCCCAATGACTTATTGTCATCATCATATATATACCGGTATATATTGCCAGCAGGGGGCAAATAACAGAAAAAAAAGACGGGAACATAATCGCAAGCGCACGATCTATGTAAGCGTGACGACCGTACGCCCGGATACTACAGTACAACCTTCACGTTAAATACCGTATCGTACTTTTTCGTAAGAAGGGGGTGTGGTGTGGAAGTAGATATGCTGGAAAGTGTGAAAAGGAACACCTTGAGATGGTTCGGCCATATGGAACGTATGAGAAGCGAGAGAATGACTAAGAGGGTGTACGAGAGCGAGGTGGAAGGATGGAGTGAAGAAGTATATGGATGAAGGCTGTGCTAGTTGGGAGGAGGGGCATTGACTGACTGGGGACAGAGGTGCATGGGGGCGTTTCGTTCGTGGCCACTCCTTCGGGGGTCACGGGCGTCAGGCAATAGATAGGCTAGCTAGATAGATAGACTTTCGTTACAAGACGAGGATAGTTTGCACCTCTTATGATTACTAGAGATCCTTCCTAAACTGACTAAAATCTTCTCATGGTAGCCAGAATTAAATTGAAGGAACGCCTTCCGTACTGAAAAGGTTTATTTACCGTAGCCTATCATACTTAAACGGTACTTTTGGTAGCATTCAAGGAGACTACAGCAGGACTTACCTCTGACCGGGTATAGGCTATCCTAGTGTTTACTATGCCATTTTGAATGGACATTAGCCTAACCTAACAACCTTACTTAACCTATCTGTATTATGGGTGGGGGCTGCCGCCCCCACACCCTCGCTGGTTGCACATCTTTGACTTAGATTTTTGGTGTATTTTTCTGTGAAGTGGGTATTTTTTCAATTTGTCGATAACGAAAATCCTCCATGCAGACTATATGGCGAATTATATTGGTGCCTATTTCCGCTAATAAATTGTTTCTCATAACGCTGCAGTAGTGTCGTTTAAAATAACCGTACTTTTTTGTTTCAGGACGAGGGGTTGGGACCGAATCATCCAGAACATACTCCCCAGGGGCTGACGATAGACTGTACGCCCGACCCCTTACCAGAGCTTACCCCCATCCTCCACAGACCCACCAGCCACCGCACATCCATCTTCAGCTCCGGACCTGATATTGCTATAATCAAGTCTAAACCCAAGAACCCAGATTATAAGGTACAGTAATTCATCAGTTAAGGGGAGATTTTAACTTTATTTTTTTTTTACTGGATCCATTACTCCCTCATGTTTAGCACCATTGCTTTTGAGATTTTAAGACGTTCTCCCCATTAGTTTGGCGATTTTAAGAACTTTTGCCCAATTTCTGTAAATTTTAAGACCTTTCGTGCCATTTAGGTGTCGATATTTTCCTGGCGAGCGATAGCCAGCCTGTAATTTAAGAGGATCCGGGACCGAAAAATGTACAAATTTATCTTAATAGGGGGTCTAGAGGGTGTAATTTTAACCCTCCAGCCCCGGCTATTGTATTCTATAATTTCCCCGAAACCCGGGGGTTTTGGCCGAAAAACATCTACGCCTAGGCTACCGTATCTTTGTTATTTTGACTGCTTCCGCATCCCCAAGCGTAGATGTGTTTCGTACCTGTAGAATGGCATTGAGTAGATCTCTCTAAGTCAACTGGTTCAGTTGTGATGACGATTTCCGTGGAGAGAAGTTTGTGGCGATATCAGCCACTTATCACTACTTTTCACTACTTTTCACACAGCCACACACGAACAAGGACGCCTCTCCTTCTTGTGGTCGGAGATGCGTGGCGTCGGTCCAAACGGCTGTTGTTTACATGTGTCGGACGGATGCCTCACACACCAAGCTTACAGGCTTTCAAGCTGCCGGAGCCTCAGAGCCCTACCGGGTTCCGTGGGGGGTATTTGTTATGGGTGCCTCAGAGCCCAACCGGGTCTGGTGGGTTAAGCTTGATGGAGGTCTAGGGAACAAACTAAAAACCTCCCCTTAACCCTTCCTACCCGGGCTGCCTTAGGTAATGACAGCACAAAAGAAGGGCCAATACCCGGTATGCCTTATCTAAGGCATGAGCTTAATAGCCTAATTAAGCTTGGTCCGAACGCTGTGCGTACGACGTATGTCAACAAACCCAAGCGTTCGTCACCGCACCTCCGAAACAAGAAGGAGAAGACCCCTCAATGTTATTGTTGTGACGTCATGACGAAATTAGTGTCTGAAAAGCCCCCATATTGGCAACATCTCTGCAATATTGGCTCCACTGAAATCGTCATCACAACTGAACCAGTTGACTTACAGAGCTCTACTCAATGCCAAAATACAGATTGAAAACCGCACTACGATTATAGATGAGTGGGAAAGTTCTAGCAGTGAAAATAAACATAAATACGGTAGCCTAGTGCTAGACGTTTTTCGGCCATATCGCCCGGGTAGGGGCGACCGTCATTGGCTGAGACAGCCCGGGTAGGAAGGGTTAAAGTTGTACAATAGTTATGTTATAAGAAAGAAACAGCGTAGGCTGCAACATTTACGCTTAAAAACACCTGGGACCATATCTGCACATGTGCCATAATAGTTATGTTACTGAGAATCTAGACTTTAAATTAAACAACTTTAAGTGAAGCAATTATTTTTTGTGAATTTTATTGCGATTTTGCACCATTTTTGGGACGTGATGAATTAGAAGAACCCAAATTATAAGGTACCGGTACAGTAATTATTATAGTGTCATACGAGACATATTCATACGAGACATACACGTGGAAACGGATGTTGACGA
This sequence comes from Paralithodes platypus, assembly GCA_032716605.1. Classification (NCBI taxonomy): domain Eukaryota; kingdom Metazoa; phylum Arthropoda; class Malacostraca; order Decapoda; family Lithodidae; genus Paralithodes; species Paralithodes platypus. The sequence goes on from CM064512.1 coordinate 3,330,856, forward strand.
TGAAGGATAAGACAGTGGTGGAACGAAAGTCATTGATTGATTATGTATGTGTGGATGAACGAATGAAGAAATCTGTGATGGATGCTAGGGTGTATAGGGGTATTGGAGGGGGTCTGTCTGATCATTATGTAGTGGTAGCTAAGGTTAGGATACAAAAGAAGTGGGTGAGGAGAGCGGGAGGGAGGCGAGAGGAGGGTGGAATGGTGAGGAGGGTGGAGAGGTTGCAGGAGGAGGAAATCAGGGAGGGAGTACAAGGAGAGCAGTGGAAAGACGACTAGGTGGGTTCGACCTGGAAGTTTATGGAGGAAAGTGAAGGAGATGAGCAAGGTGTTTAAGGATGAGATCTGTGCAGGCATGTGAGGAGGTGTGGTGGAGTGAGGAGAAGAGGGAGGGGAGTGAAAGGTACAGCATGGTGGACAGAAGAGGTAACGAATAGCTGTGGAAGAAAAGAAGAAAGCATATAGAGAGTGGTTGGGTAGCAGAGGGAATGAAGATTCCGAGAGACAGAAACGAGCGAGGTATGTGGAGAGTAAGAGGGTGGTGAAAGAGAGTAGTGAAGGAAAGTAAGAGAAGAGTAGATGAGGAATTTGGAAGGAATCTGAGTGTAAAATGGAGGGAGAGTAAGAAACTGTTCTGGAAAGAAGTCAAGAAAGTTAGGGAAGGTAGCAAGGGAAACAGTAAGGGTGTGAAAGATAAGAATGGAGAGAATGCTAGCCGAGAAGCAAGAGAGAGTCGAAAGATTGGAGGGAGTACTTCAGTGAGTTGCTAAATGAAAGGAATGAAGAGCCAGCAAACATAGCCTGGATATGGTATGAAAGGGAGAAGAAGAGAAGTAGTGGGAGGAGGAGGTGGGGATCAGGAGGTCAGAAGTGTGGGAAAGCCATGAAAAGGAGTGAAGTTTGGGGAAAGCAAAACCAGGAACAGATGGAGTGTGGTGGGGAAATGTTGAGGGTATGGTGGTGAGATAGTGATAGAATGGGTATGGAAAATGTGCAAACTAGCATGGGAGAAGGGGAGTGCAACCCGGTGACTGGAAGACTGGCAATAATAGTCCCCCTATATAAGGGCAAAGGGGAAAGAGGAGTGTGTGGTAACCACCGAGGAATATGTCTTCTAAGCGTAGTAGGGAAGGTAATACAGTAGGGTAGTGATAGTGAGAGTGAGAGTGAGAACGGGAGAAATGGATAGGCGACGAGCAGGGAGGTTTTTAGGAAGGGAAGAGGATGTGTAGATCAGATTTTTACCCTGAATTGTGTGTTGTGGAGAAAGTATCTGGAGAAGAAACAAAAGGTGTATGTTGCCTTTATGGACTTGGAGAAGGCCTATGAACAGAGTGGATAGAGAAGGTTTTGTGGAAAGTACTTAGAATATACGGAGTAGAGGGCAAGTTGCTGAAAGCAGTGAAGAGCATGTTATGAGGGTGCAAAGGCGGCAGTACGTGTGGAGAGTGAGCAGAGCGAGTTCTTTGACCTGAATGTTGGTTTGAAACAGGGGTGTGTGATGTCCCCGTGGTTGTTAACTGTATATATGGATGGAGTTATGAAAGAAATACTACAAGGGGCAGTGGATGTTGGTGTATCGCTGAAAAGGGAGGAAATTGAGTGGAAGCTACCCATACTGCTGTTTGCGGATGATACAGTCCTGATGGGTGATAATGAATGGGAGTTGCAGGGTCCTGGTAAATGAGTTTGGAACAGTGTGCGAAAAACGGAATTTGAAGGTAAATACGGGGAAGAGCAAGGTTATGGTCTTCGAAAGGGGTGAAGTCACAGAGTGTGAGGTGAAGCTGAACGGTCAGGCTATGGAGATCGTCAACTCTTTTAAGTATCTGGGCAGTGTGTTGAGTAAAGATGGGACTATGGATGAAGAGGTGCGGGAGAGGGTACAACAGGGGAAGAGGGTTGTAGGAACGCTAAAAGCAGTAACAAGAAATAGGGTGGTCAGTATGGAAGTGAAGAAGTCCTTGCATGACAGTGTGGTAATCCCGAGATTCCCGACACTGACTTACGGAAGCGAAGCATGGACGTTGGTTGAGAGACTCAGACCAAGAGTGCGAGCAGTGGAAATGAATTACTTAAGGAGTGCGTGCGGAGTTACATGGAGGGATAGACAGACTAATGAGGAAGTAAGAAGGAGGTGTGGTGTGGAGGTAGATGTGCTGGAAAGTGTGAAAAGGAACAACTTGAGATGGTTCGGCCATATGGAACGTATGGAAAGCGAGAGAATGACTAAGAGGGTGTATGAGAGCGAGGTGGAGGGACAGAGGGGGAGAGGTAGACCGAATATGAGGGGGAAGGATGGAGTGAGGAAGTACATGAACGAAGGTGGTGCTGGTTGGGGGGAGGGGCGTCGACTGACTGGGGACAGAGGTGCATGGGGGCGGTTCGTTCGTGGCCACCCCTTCGGGGATCACGGCGTCAGGCAATAGATAGATAGATAGATATTACTAAAGATACACAGTTAAAACCCAAGAACCCAGAGGTGAATGTTCAAGAGTTTTGGCCTACTTATTTGGAACAGGGTATAGGTCTCCAAAGCCTGATCTAGATACTCTTTTGAGGTCACATCTACACCATAAAATTTACTTTACCTCTTCTGTACCGGCGACGTATTTAGACCATTATTTGCAGCTTAAGAATGATCTGTGGTAGTAATACGGGTTAAGGGGAGGTTTTTAGTGTGTTTCCTAGACTTCCATCAAGCTTGAAATTACACCCCCTTGACCCATTTTCAAGATAAATTTGTACATTTTTCGGTAGAAAAATGTCCCGGCCGAAGGCCGATTCCTCTTAAATTACAGGCTCGCTATCGCTCGCCAGGAAAAAATTGACACCTAAATGGGAGGAAAGGTCTTAAAAGTGACATAAATGGGGTGAAACTTCTTAAAATCGCCAAACTAATGGGGCAAACATCTTAAAATCTCAAAAGCAATGGGGCTAGACATGAGAGAGAAAGGGGTCCAGAAAAAAGTCCCTCAAGTGGATATCTCCCCTTAAGTATGATAGTTCGAAGCTTGTTAATTGCCAGAGACCTTTTTTTAACTGAAATCGCCAGAATAAAGTGAAAAAGACGTCGCCGGTACAGAAGGGGTTAACTTCTTATTCTTAACCAATTTTGGATTTCAAACATAGTATTGTCCAGTTAGTATGGAATTAAGAGTATTGTTT